>CATOUR010000262.1:0-600000 GCA_951848785.1 Callosobruchus maculatus
ACTGAATATTCAAATGAACTTTCAACATGCACGCACAATTTAACGTCTTTTAAAACGTGAGAACATTATAAATTGTAATTAAAACTTAGATGTGTTACCGACATTTTTATTATTATTCTATGTATATGCTATATTTTGAAATTAGATTCGTCCTCACATAAAAGCATATCGCAACTATTCACTTTTATTAGTCACATATATATTCTATTGTAGTTTCATGCAAATATCAGAATCATACGAGAAAGTAGAAAAACGGTCAGGAAACTGGGTTATGGGTACGCGAATTTAGGTATTTTTTGAAAAACGTATTCCTCTCCTTTCTTCCTCTTAAATATATAATAATATAATAACTTACTTCCCACACCGATAGGTGAGGGGAGTATTGTGATTGCAAAAATTTTCGATTTTGAGATAACACGCTTTTTAGGCGTTTTATGATGTCTACATAAAGAAAATCCACATCATTCATTTCCGTCGGTCCGTCTGTGTGTCTGTCTGTCTGTCTGTCGGTCTGTCTGTTGGCGTTTTTCTAACGTCACAATCTCAGTAACCGCTGCATGGATTGTGATGAAATTTGGGCAGCGTTATGTTGTGGGGTCGTAGTAGGTAATGTTCCTATAATTTTGAAAATCGTTGTACGGGGGGCGGAGTAATTAGCAAAAAACGAAAAATGCCTCAAGCTTCGTTTTTAGGCGTTTTAGGGGTTCCTGAACATTTTCTACTTTTTTTTGGGTGGGTGTGAATTTGGGGAGGTTGGTGGGTGGGGGGTTGTAAAAGTGAAAAATTTGTTGTTTTCGTAATGAGCTGTCCATTGATATGCGAATGAAAAACCTAGCAGCATGATACACTTTTTTAGGTGTATCCGAACATTGCCTTGCTTATTATAAAAACCAAGGGACTTAGAATTTGTGATATAATACATACGAGTATTGTTTTAGATCGTTCTATATTGCGTAATGCGAAAATTATTGAATTAGAATTTGTGATATAATACATACGAGTATTGTTTTAGATCGTTCTATATTGCTTAATGCGAAAATTATTGAATTGATTTTAATGAAATTTTGACACAGTATTACTACCGCGGCGAATGTGGAAAATGCGTATGTTTTGGAAAAATCGGGTCAGTGGCGGCCCAGCAATAATAAAAAAACAAAAAATACAAAAAAAGCCCAAACTTTGACCTGTAGAAGAAATACCTAGCGGCATATTACACTTTTTTAGGTCCATCCAAACATTGGCTTGCCTATTACAGAAACCAATCTTGTGATCTGTACATACGAGTTTTGCTTTATTTCGTTCTATGTATATTGCGTAAAGCGAAAATTATTGAATTGATGTTAATAAAATGTTGACACAGAATTTATTACCGCGGCGAGATTGGAAAACCACTCTGTTTTTGAAAAACCGTGTCAATGGCGGCGCAGCAATAATCAAAACACCAAAAATGTAAAATCAGCTCAAACTTCGTTTTTAGACAGGTTGGAGGCTCTTGATCGTTTTGCATCGTCCAATTGAAGCATGCAGAAAAAAACTGTCCTGAGTCCTAGTTCCTAAGGAGGGAGTTGCAAGAAAGCATTTACCAGGGTTTTTGTGTTGGATGTTAATTTTCCAGGCGGATGGGCGATAATTGAGTTGGCAATGGGAAATAATAAAATGGTGTCATCATTATGTGTGGGAGGTACTGAGTCAATCAACTTAACTCCATTTTTTGTATCTTTGCAAAATAAGTAGGTTCTAGTAACTCTTATACTCCTGAAAATCCGCATATGCAGATATCCTGGCTCTAGCGTAAATATAAACTTTAACATTCTAGAGACTTTGTCACGCTATATTTGGGTTATTATCAACTTTTGCACTAATGTGAGTCTAGTTAAATTTCAATATTTTTGTCAAACGAATATTTAATTAGAGGTTGGGGAACACCTATAAAAAAATGGAGTCAAGTTGATTGACTCAGTACTTCCCACACATTATTGTGATACCAATTTATTATTTTTCCATAGCGTGAAGTTATAGTCTGAGATTCCCTTGCAGCGAAAGCATCGACGACCCGCCCGCAAAAAAACAACTAACACAAAAATTCTCGTAAATAATTTCTTACATGTCCCTCCGTAGGAACTAGGACGACACAGTCTTTATTTTGCAATTTTAAACTCTTATTTAAATCGCATGGCATTTTAGTTTTTCAACCTCCCACCCCACAACCACCCCAATTTCACCCCCACCCAAAAAAGTAGAAAATGACCAGGAACCCCTAAAATTATTTTTCATCCTCGCCACGGTAATAATATGGTCTTAAAATTTCATTAGAATTCATTCAACAGTTTCGTTGTTAAACAATATAGAACGATCTAAAGCAACACTCGTATGTTTATATCAGAAAATTCCTTTGGTTTCTGTAATAGGAAAAGCAATGTTCGGATGCCCGGATGGACCTAAGAAAGTGATCTATGCTGCAAGATCTTCCTTCACAGGTCACTAGACAGCCTATTATGGATACAGCAAATTTTTCACTTTTACAACCCCCCACCCCCCAACCACCCCAATTCCATCCCCACCCAAGAAAAAGTAGAAAATGATCAGGAACCCCTAAAACGCCCAAAAACCAAGTTTGAGGAATATTTGAATTTTTTTGTTTTTTGCTAATTACTCCGCCGCCCATGCACCGATTTTCAAAATCATAGCAGCATTACCTACTACGACCCCACACCATATCGCTTCCCAAATTTCATCACAATCCATGCAGCGGTTACTGAGATTACGACGCCAGAAAAACGCGCACAGGCAGACAGACCGACAGACAGACAGACAGACCGACATGTGGACATCATGAAACGCCCAAAAAACGAAATCGAAAATTTTCGCAATCACAATACTGCCCTCACCTATCGGTGTGGGAAGTAAAACCGTTGTTGTTGATAAAAGTTAATACAACCATACAACGATTATGGCTTCTCTGAAATTTAGTCCAACTCTACTTCCTAAGTACGTTGAGAAACAACCCAAGCTGCACGTGTTATATAAGAGAGAATAACAAGACGAGTAATAACACCTAATTGGCTCGACGAAGGTTGTCTGGCTGTTACCAAAAAAGTCTGTGTACGGCTACTGGCCCGAAAAAGCACCAGATTTGAATCATCTCGATTGGAAAGCGGTCGAAAAAAGTAAAGAGCATGTTGGTCATCGACAGGAATTACACTACTTTCTTTTTATCATGTTTATTATGAGCAAGCTCAAGCTGGTTTTGTCACATCGCGTATTGTAATGGGTTGTCTCATGGCCGACTCTACACTAGGCCGGAGCCTTAGATGTGGCAACGTGGCTTAGCTGTCAAATAGTGGGCCTATAGTTTCAGAATAATTATTACATTTTATATGTATTAGAGTTCACCTCGGTTAATAAATTGAGAAAAATACTTTTTAGAACTACTACTACTACTAATACCACTTACATCTGATGTCTGGTTCATCGTAGTCAAACACTTCAAAATAAAAATAAACGCAACCTGTTTCCTGCTACCACTTCCACTTCCACTTAAATAAACACTCAATTTACTTTGTAAATTGTCACTTGAGCTAGAAAAATTCACTTTTAGGTCACTGTGAAGCCATTCTTGCTGGTCTTGATTCCCTTTCACTATCAAATCTTTTCGTAGGTATGCCCAGATGCATGCCCTATTAACTGTATTTTTCTGTGATATTTGGGAGATCCAGAAAACATTGTAGGTACCACATTGTGCTTTAAAATAGGTCTTATCCTTTGGAATGTTTGTAAATTATTGTCTTTATTCTTATAAATATAACCAGCCCTTCCGAGGAATACCTTTCACCCACTTCTGTTTATGTCCTTTATTGGAAGCTCAATTGCTAGTGCAACCTGGTACTACACACTTTGCAGGCATCTTTTTGTCTTTATAGTTTCGTTTGTGCAGGTAAATAATTAGAAACACATTGAAAATCACCTTCCAATCTTATTTTTTGCTCTGGAAGATTACACTAATGTCTTAACAACAAATAAAAGCTCGGCCCCCGATTCAGTGCCATATTTCAATGCTCCGGCCTAGTGAGTAGAGTCGGCCATGGTTGTCTATATTGTAATATTTCCAGAAACATATTTTTGTGAAACATTTCCGGAAATATAAATAGGGCAACATTGAAAATATATAAAAATACGCTTCGATAACCAGTTTTTGCAAGTTTTTGCTATTGCTTAGCTTTTCTTTGAACCTTCAAGATACACAGTGTCAAAGTTTGGAGAAGAATTATTGAATGTAGGTACGCACTGACCTTAACAAAATTAAATATCATTTTACTTCCCACACCGATAGGTGAGGGGAGTATTGTGATCGCGAAAATTTTCGATTTTGAGATAATACGCTTTTTGAACGTTTTATGATGTGTACGTAACCAAAATCCACGTTACTCATTTCCGTCGGTCTGTCAGTCGGTCTGTCTGTTTGTCTGTCGGTCTGTCTGTCGCGTTTTTCTACCCTCGTAATCTCAGTAACCGCTACATGAATGGTGATGAAATTTGGGCAGCGTTATGCTTGGGGTCGTAGTAGCTAATGTTCTTATAATTTTGAAAATCGTTATACGGGGGGCGGAGTAATTAGCAAAAAACGAAAAATTTCAAATATTCCTCAAACTTCGTTTTTAGGCGTTTTAGGGGTTCCTGATCATTTTCTACTTTTTCTTGGATGGGGGTGAATTTGGGGTGGTTGGGGGTGGGGGGTTGTAATACTAAAAAATTTGTTGTATTCGTAATGGGCTGTCCACTGATGTGTGAATGAAAAACCTAGCGGCATGATACACTTTTTTTAGGTCCATCAGAACGTTGCATGCTTATTATAGAAACCACGGGACTTAGAATTTGTGATTAGTAGTGTTTTATATCGTTCGATATCGCGTAACGCGAAAACTGTTCAATTGATTTTAATGAAATTTTGACATAGTATTACTACCAAGGCGAGGTTGGAAAACGCGTATGTTTCGGAAAAATCGGGTCAGTGGCGGCGCGGCAATAATAAAAAAACTAAAAAAAAATATGAAAACAGCTCAAACTTTGTTTTTAGGCATTTTAGGGGTTTCTAATCACTTTCTACGTTTTTTTGGGTGAGGGTGAATTTGGGGTGGTTGGAGGGTGGGGGGTTGGAAAACTGAAAAATTTGTTGTATTCATAATAGTCCGTCTATTGTCCTGTAGAAGAAATACCTAGCGGAATATTACACTTCTTTAGGTCCATCCGAACATTGGCTTGCGTATTACAGACCAATTTTGTGATCTGTACATACGAGTTTTGCTTTATTTCGTTCTATGTATATTGCGCAAAGCGAAAATTATTGAATTGATTTTAATAACATTTTGACACAGAATTTATTACCGCTGCTAGAATGGAAAACGACTCTGTTTTTGAAAAACTGTGTCAGTGGCGGCGCAGCAATAATCAAAAAACCAAAAACATAAAATCAGCTCAAACTTCGTTTTTAGACGGGTTTGAGGCTCTTGATTGTTTCGCATCATCCAGTTCAAGCATGCAGAAAAAACTGTGGCGCCCTAGTTCCTAAGGAGGGAGACGCAAGAAACTATTTACGAAGGTTTTTGTGTTGGATGTTGTTTTTGCGGGCGGATGGGCGATAATTTAGTTGCAAGGGGATTTTAGACTATAGCTTCACGCAATGGGAAATAATAAAACGGTATCATCATTATGCGTGGGAAGTACTGAGTCAATCAACTTGACTCCATTTTTTTCTCTGGATGACTCTTCGTATTCCACTTTGTTTTGGAGGAAAATATAAAATCCCCTTCATAGCTCATCGAAAAAAGATACTTGCATAGCGTTTGCCCTTTTGTAGAATTTAATTTTCAAAAGTCATTGTAAACGTGATAAATTAATAAATAACCACAGGACAAAGGTCATAAGTTACATGTATAAACAATATCACTCCTAATAATCCCATTGTCATCTTTAGTACGACGACTTTGTAAAACGATACCTTCAACAAAATACAGTATTCCAATTATTATAATACAAATTCCACAACACATAATCCTGGTTTCATCTTTTCTCAGCAATACTATGACAATTCCTAAACCAACACAACAAAGGAACATCAAAACACTCTCCCATAGAATGATCATACAGCATTTTCCTCTGCATAGTCCTCTATAGTTTTCTTTGCACATATTGAGGGCTATGATAACGATATCGTAGATCACAAGAAGACCAAACATGGTAAGAATGGTTACACTGCCTACGAAGGGTTCATCAGCAAAGCCCTGTAGCCCACAAAGAATGATGACTGCTATGCAAAGTAGGACTTCTAGGATTCTACATATTCCTAATGGGCTTCTTAATAAACGAATGCTTGTCATTCTTTGGCAACATCTTCATTACTCTCGCACTTCATCCTCCCATTCTGACGTTTGTGCACTAAATCATTACCAAATTAATCTGACATCATTTGACAAGCCACTCCAAGGTGTCATACTTCATCTGGCAAGTAATTTTCAATGATTTTGATTGACAGTGCCCCTATTGACATAGATATACTCCTTTTAAGAGAATCTTGAATAATGACGACTGGGGCCGTTTTTACGCCATCTGGTGGATTGCGGGTATTAATGAAAAAGAAGCGAAACATGGTCGAAATGAGTTCCCAAAAGGGCACCCGTCCAGGAACTGGACGCGCTCAATGCTGCTTAGCTTGAGAGATCTTCTTCTTCTTCTTCTTCTTCTTCTTCTTCTTCTTCTTCTTCTTCTTCTTCTTCTTCTTCTTCTTCTTCTTCTTCTTCTATCTAACCAGCCCATTAGGCATCACGCGGCAGTCAGTTTTGCTAGGTTGTAGCCCTACTTGCTTGGAGACATTTATGTTTCTTAGAATGATTGTAGAAACTGAGCAATTATTGAAGCTTGAACATCAAAACACTCTCCCATAGAATGATCGCACAGCATTTTCCTCTACATAGTCCCCTATAGTCTTCTTTGCACAAGTTGAGGGCTATGATAGTGGTATCGTAGAGAGCTAGAAGGCCAAACATGGTAAGAAGGTTACACTGCCTAGGGAGGGTTCGTCAGCAAAGCCCTGTAGCCCACAAAAACTGCTATGCAAAGTAGGACTTCTAGGACTCTACATATTCCTAATGGGCTTCTAATTAAATGAATATTTGTCATTCTTTGGAGACATCCTCCCATTCTGACGTTTTTGCACCAAACTATAGTGCAGATCATCACCAAATTCATCTGATATCAATTGATAAGCCACTCCAAGGTATCATATCAGTGGATCTATTGTCAGTGGTGTCATACTTCATCTGGCAGGTAATTTTGATGAGTAATTTTGAATGACAGTGCCCCTACTGACACAGATGTACTCCTTTCAAATCAAACTTGAATAATGACAACTGGGTCCGTTTTACGTCATCTGTTGGTTAATGCAAAAAAGCTAAACACCGTACATAGGGGTTTGCAAACTGGCAGCCATCAAAGAGACAGAGTGGTGAGCTCATAGTAACAACTGAACATAGAGGTAGTAAACAAACCACTTCAGCATGTCGTGCTCAAAGCCATCATCTTTTGACACTTCAGACCCAAACATTGCCAACTAACCTGAACATTCTTCCAATGCAACCCATGTTACAAACAGTGCTCTGCACTGTCCCATCTCGAAAAACTGTTAAACTACACTAGAATATAACACAGCAAGCCGTAAAGCTTCACTACAGTTACCAACAGATAGCGAATTCGATGTTACTGACCAAGCATAAAAGACGCACAAACAAAACAAACGTTTGACAGTAGGAGGTTACCGTAAACAAATCGCAGGAAAATTACATAGGCGTTGCCAACTCCTCAAAATTTATGTAAGACAGAATTTGCGTTAATGATGAAGAAACATGCAGTAACGCAGTAGAGGTCAACATATCTATTGATTTTGCTGTAATCATTTGTGAACCATCAAAATACCGTCTTTTTTAGCGTAGAATGGAATATTTCTGGATACTATACAATTAGGACAATAGTAAACAATTATGATTGCCGTATCTGGTGGTCGATATGACACCGTAAGAAAAGATGTTGGTCTATTAGAATTAGTTGTTTACTACCTCTATGTTCAGTCGTTACTCTGAGGTTGTGAGGAATATTGAGTCTAGGATGCTGAGGGGACCTTCGTGTTCTAATACCGCAGACGCTCTGATTGAGCGGAAAGAACTACAAAAAGTGGTTGGATTTATAGCTGACCATTGGACGCTCAGTGCACACCTGAAAAAACTGGGGATTGAGGTGGCAGAAAGTGCATTGTGGCAATGGAAACAGCTAAGCATGTTATTTTCGACTGTCCTGCTACTTGAGTGAATACAAGAACTCCTATCAGAATGTAGGCCAGGAGGGAAAGCAGGAGAGCATAGTCCAACCCATCTCAAAGTTTGCAAAGAACTCAGGATGGGAAATACTCCAAGTTAGTCTTTTAGTCTTTTGAAGGCCTATGACTGTTTTTGTAGAAACTCGAGTGGTCTACTGTTATTTTTGTCGAGTTATCAAAACTTGAACGTCATGTATGTATGCTGAGATATACCTTGTTACCACAATTGATGGCACCAACGTCATTTATAGCGTTTTCGACTTATTGCCCTATCACTGCACTCATAGGAACTGAGTGTCAAAATTATGTTCGTCTTAGATTTGAGTGCAAAACTAGTGTGGTTTTTTGTTTTCGACTTATTCGCTTCATTGCACTTGGGTGCAAATTATCGCCACGGACTCTCTGAGCTCGTGGAGATTTCAGTGCATTTTTGACGTCTATAAAATATTAATTATAACCTATTTTATCTGTCAGAGAAAATAAATTTTTTTTTTGAATTAAGAACTGGGTAGTGGAGTAGTATATGCTGAAAGGTGTGGAAAGTGTAGTTGGAAGATATTCGTCATCTTCATCGGCACTTCGGATGATGAAGAAATTGAAGCATATCTAGTTAAGTTGCAAACAACGGCTGCGGTGTCCCAAAAATATGAATATTTGTTGAAGATGTTGTTCATATACTGACGGAAGAAGAGATACAACAAGATATACATAAGTATTTACCGATATAGATAGATATTCATTTTTAGTGCAAAAGCCATATTCCACAAAATGCTGTTAGTTTTTATGTCGATAAATAGAATAAATTATTGAATAAGGCGGATTCAAACTATACAAATTCCAAAACCATTACAGAATGAAACTGAGCTCTCGCGATGCAAAATTACATCAAACTGTCATCAGTTGGCTGACAGAACAGTTACATGAATTGCACTGAAATTTGGTGTACGTCCGACTTACCAGTTCAAATTTATTGCACTTCTGGGCACCAGACGAGTTTTCAATGTACACTGTAGTGCGAGCGTGGTTAAAATCAGTGCAGTAGGTAGATATCTAATAGCGTTTTCGACTTATTGCCCTATCACTGCACTCATAGGAACTAAGTGTTAAAATTATGTTCGTCTTAGATTTGAGTGCAAAACTAGTGTGGTTTTTTGTTTTCGACTTATACGCTTAATTGCACTTGAGTGCAAATTATCGCCACCGACTCTCTGAGCTCGTGGAGATTTCAGTGCATTTTTGACATCTATAGATATTAATTATAACCTATTTTATTTATCAGAGAAAATAATTTTTTGAATTAAGAACTGGGTAGTGGGGTAGTATACATAATAGCATGAAAGGTGCGGAAAGTGTAGTTGGAAGAACTGCGAATATCGTCATCTTCGGATGATGAGGAAATTGAAGCATATCTAGTTAAATTGCAAACAACGGCTGCGAGTGTCCCAAAAATACGAATATTTGTTGAAGATGTTATTCATATACTGACAGAAGAAGAGATACAACAAGATATACATAAGTATTTACCGATATAGATAGATATTCATTTTCAGTGCAAAAGCCATATTGCACAAAATGCTGTTAGTTTTTATGTCGATAAATAGAATAAATTATTGAATAAGGCGGATTCAAACTATTAAATTCCAAAACCACCACAGAAGGGAATTGAGCTCTCGCGATGCAAAACGACATCAAACTGTCATCAGTTGGCTGACAGAACAGTTACTTGTTCGGCTTACCAGTTCAGATTTATTGCACTTCTGGGTACCAGACGAGTTTTCAATATGCACTACAGTGCAATCGTGGTTAAAATCAGTGCAGTAAGTCGAAAACGCTATAAGCGATTTGGACACTAGATGGACGATTATTAGACATCCATTCAAAGCTTTTGCATACATTCATCTTAATACATTCTGTGAACCTGTAGCAGTTTTGTTAGTGAGAACAGTGCTTTGCTCAGCTTACATTCCTTTGCTGCCATCAACAAGGTATAATTCTGTCAATCAAGTGGTTTCTACTTTATGAAAGGCATATTTAAGTGCGAAAAATGAAATTTTGGACTACGGCTCTTTTTGTAAGAAACGCCTCAAATACAGCACGGAGTCTAGTCATATATTGTTATATCTTCGAAGGTTCAAGTGAATGCATATGGAAAAAGAAGAGACCCAGAATATCTGACAATCGTATCCGCATGAATTCACTAGCCAACTTATGTAATCAACACGTAAAAATGTTGCTGTGGTAGTGGGTACCCTTCACTTCTCACCGTCTTCTTCTCCATAGCAATGGCCGCTTCCTGTATCTTCGGCGAGAATAATGTGTAAATGGTAAAATATGATGCAAGTTGCTGCCAGGCTCAGCGTGAAGATGAAACGCTCAGGCTTTAGCACAGTCAAATCGGGAGCAGAAAATGCTAATAGTACAGAATCCCACTGCAACTGTTTTTTTTATAAAATTAATTTTAAATGAATCATGAGAAAGTAATAGAACGGATTATCGATAGGTTTCCTTTTGACAATTAGCCGCATTACGTGTAATTCATTTTAATGTAAATCATTCGCGGGTATAGATTGCAACTACGTAGTTTTTTAGTAAATTTTACGTAATTTTTAAAAAAATGGTGTGAATAAAAATAAATGGTTGCCAGCTCTCAGTCAGCCGCAGCATATTAATTACAAAAATTCATGTCCGCAAACAGAGGTTGCCATGGCTTTTCTGAGCGATTGTTCACTAACCTGTGAAAGAAAGACACTTTTTTAGGTCCATCCGAACATTACCTTGCCTATTACAGAAACCAAGAGACTTCTGACTTTTCTGATGTATATATGCGAGTATTGCTTCTGATCGTTCTGTATTGTGTAACTAAGAAACTATTGGATTGATTTTAATGAAATTTGCACACAGCATTATTACCGCTGCGAGGATGGAAGGCTTTTATGATTTTTAGAAATCGTGTCAGTGGTGACTCGGCGATAATCAAAAAAAACTAAAAGTGTAAAAACAGCTCAAACTTCGATTTTAGCCGTTTTAGGGGTTCCTGATCGTTTTCTACTTTTTTTGGATAAAGATGAAATTGGGGTGGTTGGGGGGTGGGAGGTTATAAAACTCAAAAATTTGTTGTATTCATAATAGGCTATCCATTGACCTGTCTTGCCTATTACAGAAACCAAGGGACTTAAAATTTTCTGACGTATACATACGAATGTTACTTCAGCTCGTTCTGTATTGTGTAACGTGGAAACTATTGAAATGATTTTAATGAAATGAAATAATACTGTGCTATTATTATCTTGGCGAGGATGGAAAACGTTTATGGATTTTAGAAATCGTGTCAGTGGTGGCGCAGCAATGATAAAAAAACATATAAAAACAGCTCAAACTTCGTTTTTAGGATTTTAGGGGTTACGTGCTTATTTTATACTTTTTTGGGTGGTGATGAAATTGGGATAGTTGGTGGGTGGTGGTCATAAAACTTAATTTTTTTTGTATTCATAATCTGACATCCAGTGACCTGTGAAAGGAAGACCTAGCAGCATAACACACTTTTTTTGGCCCGCGTTTTGGTTATAAGTGGATCTCAGACTATAGCTTCATGCTATGAATAATAAACTGGTATCAGTGTAATGTGTGGGAAGTACTGAGTCAATCAACTTGACTTCATTTTTACTTATTATTAGACAAAGTGCTGTATTCACCTTTTGTAAGCAAGGAAATACGCATATCATCCATAAACTGTCATTATAGTATAAATATCACAGATGTCATGCATTGTCCTTATTTATCGCACATAGCAATGCGTGCATCTGCTTCCTTGCGGTTCCAGATACCTGGAGCGAGAATCGCTGATAAAAATCATGGCAACCTCTGTTTGCAGGCATTTTCCAACTTTCTGTAAGCAATATGGAAGAAAAACTTTAATCTTGTATTGAGATGTTTGTAAAAGCAAGTAAACACCTGACAACTCTAACGCTGCGGCTAACTTAGAGCTGGCAACTATTTTATTTGCAATTCTTCACATCATTTTCCTTCAAATGACTTAAAATTGACTAAAAAACATAAAGTTGCAAGTTATGTTAGCGAACTAACTCATATAAATTGTTTATAATGAGGCTATAAGCTGATGGTTAAAATTTTAAAGGAAAATTTTATTTTATTCTTTTTAGAACACTTAAGTAAAAGTTTTTATTTTTTCTTCTTTTAATTTATTATGGTTAAAATTTTAAAAGAAAATGTTACTTTCTTATTTCTAGAGCATTTAAATAAAAGCGTTTTCTTTTTTAAATTAAAAATGTTTTTTGCTTTTAATTTATAAGTTGTTAACATGAAGCCGACTTAACGCGGTACTGATTTGACTGCATCATGCTATTGGCTGGGATATAATAGTCGGCGCCACTAATACAGCACAGAAGAAGAGATGATCAGGTGATGGTCCAGCGGAAAAAATCGAAGCACCATCTTTCTTGTTCCTTTCACCGTCCGAGTCCGTCCATGCGACTCATCAATTATTATTATTTATCCGTCGCTGCTCATTGCGGACTGCGGCTTACGTGAACCACCGAAGCGACCTGATGCTGATGATGAATTGTTGTTGTATCGTGACCGCCAACAGATATTGACGCTCCATTCCGATTGTTCGATATGTTGGTGTGTTTCATTTTTTCATTTTTTTTTTTCATTTTTATTTGTAAAACAGTATTACAAATATTGCCACCCTCGAAGGTTATCCCTTGTATGAGCGTATTGGCATACTGACATTCACCGTTTAACGATAGCAAGTTTCCCAGACAGCAAAATGTATTCTAGGAATATTCTAAGAATCACCATTTTAGAACATTGCATCATTCCATGAAAAGTTCATGAATACACATAGACTGTCTGATGAACATTCCAGGAATGTGAAAATGGGAATCCAAAAGATGTGCATAGGTTATTCCCTCAGAATATTCTACTAATATTAGTAAGATGTATGGAATATTGTAGGAAGATTCCTGGTATATCTTTGAATAAACATACATAGGTTATTCCCTCAGAATATTCTACGATTGTTATTAAGATGTATCTACAAAGATTCCAGGTATATCTTTGAAGAATATGTGTTGGAAAGAAACTAATACCTTTTATCGCTTTATTTCATTTATTTGTAAGTCTTGTTGCCTGCCTAGGTACATAACGCGAGTAGTATACATATATAACCTAGTATCCAACTTTCATACAGTGTTTTGGGCAGCATTGATTTAGGCACACACTAATTATAGAGATCAATGAAAAAAAGAAATATAGAACGGAACCCGTACTTATAATTGTATAAGTTTAATGTACACATTAAAAAACGCATTTCATTGCACCGAGTCGTCCTCCTGTATTATCCTGCAAAATAAAAAAAACCGTTCGATTTTAAAGCATACGATGTACATTCAAATACACTTCATCAACTACAATGATAAATTTTGACTAAAATGTCGTTGCATTTTAATCAATCTTAGTAACTGCATTTAGAGCAAAAGTGGGTACCACGTAAGAGAATAAATACTGGAAATTTATAGTCACACATAATATAGCAAATGTGTTGTTAGTGGTTGTTATTATAATTATATTAATTAGGGTACCGACGGCAAATAAGACTAAAAGATTAGACTCTGAACAAGAGAGTTGCTACCACATGGTGCTACAAAGTCGGATAACTATCCAATTATCACAGGAGAAAATGCACGAGCACAAGCAGGCACCATCGTCCACCGCCACCGTAACGAATGAAGCTAACCTCAAAATTCTCAAACCTAACATAACCTGCAACGGTGCCACGCCTACATTAAGAACCAAAATGCATATTCTTAGATTATTCCTTAGATATTAATATATGAATATTGTCAGAATATTTTTATCGACACGTTCATGGAATAACCATGACGCAATATGCCTAGTACATCCTCATGAGAATGAGACCAATAAAAACATCCATAGAACATTCTGTTAATGTTCTGAATATTCTCAATCTATTTTAGATTAAATAAGAAAAATCCAGGAATATATTGTGCTGTCTGGGTTAATGATAAAAAATTGTGATGTAAAGTGATGTAAAAATGATACAATACAAAAAAAATAAAAATTAATTAAGGTTATTAAAAAAATTATAAATAAGAGAAAGTGGCAGAAAAAAGGGGGGTAAAGATTCTAGTATTTTATGTATTTAATGCAATTCAGAAGGACTTACATACATTGACAGTTTTAAGAGTCCGAGGTTAAACTCCCTAGGTGCTCCACTATTAGCAGAAATTTCTTAACGCGGGACTTGTATAAGCCAACATCCTCAGGCCCAATAAAGTCATCTCTTGGCAGGCCATTCTAAGCCTTGGAAACCCTGGATATAAATGTGCGGTCGTACCGCTCGGTTTTTGATGTATGGGGTATGACTCCTAGGATGAGATGCAGCAATCGCGCGGGTATGAGGGACTTCTGGTCAAGCTTGCTGCTTATGGACCACCACCTGGCCTAGGCCTGATGTGGCTGAATAGCTTTTTGAACATCCGATTTTTGTTTGTTGTAGTCGAAGGTTGTTTATCAGACGTATTTTCAATAAACGCCGGTGTCCCTCAGGGATCTGTCCTATCCCCTATACTGTTTCTATAGCTTCGCAGATGACAGTACATTAATATCATGCATGGAACCAGGCAAGGCTCTATCATCCCAGGAAACGGTACATCGGCGACAGCAACATGCCTCACAGATCAACCTAGATATCAAAAGAGTTGTCGAGTGGGGATTAGTAAATAAAGTACAGTTTAACGTACATAAAACTCAGGGAACAAGACTGACAAAGAAGTCTCACGTTGGCTTACCAGCTGTAGAAATGGAGGGTCCCAATAGTCGAGTCACCTTCCGTCAAGCTTTTGGGGATCAGCATCAACAATAACATGTCCTGGCACGACCACGTCGTCAGTATTGCTAAAACGGCATCCCAGAGAGGTTTGGAGTGTTGTTGTGAGCTGTATGCATCAAAGCAACTACTGCTGCTCTACAAGGCACAGATCCTACCGTCTTTGGAGAATTGCTCCCACGTGTGGGCATGTGCTCCGAAGCACTCTAAGGCTTCTGGACACTAGCCAGAAAAAAACAATTAGTCTAATCGATTCGCCTAGCCTCACAAAGAACCTCCACAGCCTGGAACATCGAAGAAGGGTGGCTGACCTGTCCCTGTTTTTCATATTCTATCACGGAAGATGTTCGAGTCCCAGATAATAAGACCGAAGGCTGACGGCCTTCATGGCTACCTGGGAATTTGTTTCCTGGCGGCTACAACCTCCAGCGTTTCAAATCTAACGTGCACAGACACTTATCTTCTCGCAGCGCTCATACATCGTCATAGGCTTTCAACCGGATTGATAAATGTTTATTATGGTCTAGTTTACTCTAACATATCATATTGTATCACGGTATGGGGACTTGCCAAAGATGTCGAACGAGTATTCATCTTTCAAAAAAGAATAATCCGTTTAATATGTAAAATTCCTTACCGCAATACTTGCAGTGATGCTTTCAGAAAATATAAAATAGCAACAGTGTCATCTATATACCTTTATAAAATTCTAATGTACATATATAGTAACAATCAAAAGTTCATTAAGCATCATCATCAACATGAATATGATACTCGCAATAATAATAACATTGTTCCGGATAAATTGTATCATTCCTACTTTACGAAATCTCCATTGTATGCTGGAAGCTATTTCTTCAATTTACTTCCGACAGACAGAGCTTACGTTCCAAAAATATCTTTAAAAACCACCTCAAACATTTATTGATTCAGGAGTGTTTTTTTTTCTACTAAAGAATACGTTGAATATTTCACGGGGAGACGCACCTGATGACCATTCCGCATACATATTGCTCAATTATATTATGTTTGTCTTGAATTGTATTTTTGTGTTATAAATATTTTGTTGATTTTTTCAATTTCATGTTTGTACTACACACGCTGACACTATTCCATGTCATCTTGTAGACGATACTTGAATAAAGATAAATAAATAAAATAAATAAATAAACCTTGCGACACGCTGACCATACAAAAGATTTTACACTTCTGCGTCTTCCAAAATACTGTATTTCGAGAATTAAATAAATCAACCTGCATTACAAAAATGTCCTGGAACCTTCTATATTTGTCCGTGTTACCGTGTTCACTGAACCTTTTTTTGGGCTCCCCACGTCGTGGACGCCGCCACTGGGACTGCATCGAATCAGATCGCACTTTCATCAGACAGCGCTAGCGTTTCTGGTCCGCAGGGTAGAGGAGGGTAGAGGGGGGGTCAGTACCGGTACCATGAAGCCATGATACGACAGAGACGTGATGTGATTTACCTACGGTACCATCTGACCTGTGGCCTTTCCCCAACACAACAACGCATGCCGTGCCGTGCCCGTTGATGGTCCAATTGCTCATTTTCACTTGGAAGAAGAAGAAGATGAACCCCCTTCACTTATACTTTCATTTATTCTTCTAATTATGCTTATGGCTATAAGTATATGCGGTATATCACAATAGAGTGACCTAAGGTAGGTATTCATAGACGTTTCTCAAGTTTCCTTTGAGTATTACTCATCGAGGTAAAATCCCACGGAGGCGCGATAACGTGGCTGAAAGCACCTGCAAGTTGGCCATATTGATACGACACTTATGTCAAACAGCTGACGTTTCTTTGACAATTCCGTGTTTGCTTTTTTTGAGTGTTTTTAACGAGATTTTTAGTTATTTTTAAGTGATATTCTAATGAATTCATAAAGGAAATAGTGGTTTCATGTGCTTATCGTAGTTGCTCTAGCAGAGCTGGCATGGATAAGAAGAAATCGACAGGAATTACATTCCATAAGTATGTATGCAAAAAAAATAACATAGTACAGGACCGCATTTGTAATCTTTATCTCAATAAAGTGTAACGTATCGCAGCAATAATACAGTTGTATTATTCAATTGAAGATGAATATCGTCTCTACAAAGCCTGTTTTTTTTTCATATACTTAACTATGAATTTCGCATTAGATTGAAAAATCAACCCAATACTTCATATTTAAATTATCATTGTAATGAATTTTCAAAATTATTTACATAAGAAACTAATCCGGCTCTGACGAGGCGTCCATATTGTTACCACACTTCGCCACGCCTCCTGCTACCGTTTTTGTTATGCGAAATTGAACCTTATAGCGTCTCCTTGGGATTCTACCTCGATGGTATTACTCAAGGGATACTTGAGGGTTACCCAAGGGACCCTCAAGTGTGACTCTCCTTGTGTATCTTGTATCTGTTTCCTAGACAACAACTACCAGACAGCAGGATTCATTTGGTGACGTTGTCATATTTCAAATAAAAGTCAATTTGTTATGTCTGAAGTAGTTCAAAGTTTTGTATACCTCGGTTCTTTGATCGACAATTCGGGTAGCTGTGAAAATGAGATTCGACGGCGCATTCAACAGGCACGTGTGGCCATGACAAACCTTGCTAAATTTTGGCGTGACCGTAACATCACTAAAGCTACAAAGAAGTCGCTAGTTCAGTCTCTTGTGTTCTCCATATTTTTGTATGCCTCGGAAACTTTGACTGTTAAAAGGGCAAATCGAGCTCGCATAGATGCTTCCGAAATGTGGACATGAAGAAAAATGCTGAGAGTTCCTTATACCGCCCATCGAACTTATGTTTACATATTGGATGAGCTCGGTAATCCAAAGAGACTATCCTCCATTGTGTCGGAATGCTTACATTCTTCGGACATATACACAGAAGCGATAATATGGAGAAATATCCACAGCAAATGAAATGTAAAAGTGTTAGAGTAGTTTCGAAAAGGATAACACAAGCCCAACAAAATGCATGATAATCTCATACTTACCTTGAAACATATATTACTCGATTGTCCCTTATATTCAGCTGCCAGACTGGTTCATAACATGCCAAATGATTTAAAAAGTTGCTTACTCTCTACTAGCAATATAAAAGCTACCTCAGAATTCCTTAAATCTATTAAAATCTTTAGTAAAATTTAAATTTATCATTAAAGACCAATTTGAATAGTTTTTTACAAATCCTTTTGAAGCACATGACGTGATCGTATGGATAAGTAGCGGCTAATAACCAAAGCAGTTGATGCCGCTATACAAATAAATAAAAAAAATTACAATTAAAAAAATTAAGAAATAAAATGAAAAAAAAAATAGAAAGTCAAAGAAAATTAGCTTTGTCAGAGGTTCGATGTGCAAAATGTCCTATGATAAATTGATAAATAAATACTTTCACCAACGGTTTTTGGTAAAATCAGCTGGTCCATTTTGTAACTCTGTGCACCTACGGCACTGGTTTCAATTTCCCACATTGCTCGGTGAGAGTCCGGAAACGTATTGAGATGCCGTTTTTGTCGAGTATTTGCTCATTAAGGTGATGCTCCCATAATTAGACGATCGGACTCTATCAAACGGCGATGAACTGAATCAAACTATGCTCTCGAGGTGTGGCTACACATGTAATAGGCATACATAAACTATAGCATAGACGTAGTCGCTAGAATTTTAATATAGTGTTTGTATTCTGGCACCAAAATTTTAAAATCCCAAGGAAATATATATCTTGTATTACTCTGATCTTTGTGATATCTGCAATGTCTGTGGAGATCTCAATCATCTCTTTTTTGGTTGCTCTAAACTTTTACCCCATTCCAATGCACTCTATGGCGACCTGGTTAGGTGCGGTTTATCTGCCCCCTTGAACACCTCACATATACTTTCGCTTAGTAGAGCTGACGTGCTTCTCTGTATCATCAAAATTCTGTATTATCAAAATTTAGTGTCTTTTACTACTTTTTTCTTTTGCTAGAACTCCTCTGTTTTATCCCTTTTATGTGTATTAAAACCTTCCCCGTCCTTTCTAACCAAAGGCCTAATTGATGTGAACTGATGTGTGAAAGTTTGAAATGCCTTGCCGGGCCCCTAGGCGAGAAGAATGTGTGCCCCTGTCTAACCCACCTACCCTTCCTAGATTTGTTCAAATAAATGTCGATATTGTTTTTAGTTTCATCCGTTTCTTTTGTAACTGAGTGCTTGGTCATTGAGTCTTCTTCTAATGGTTCATGAAATGTAGAGGGTGTTAATTGAGTATGTTGACAAACTTTAACCACGAATAGTACTCCGAAAAATAGAAAGAAAATGTCATATGAACATGGGTCCGGAAATGCTTCCTAAGGGAGCTGCGCTCCTTTGCATGGGCACCCTGAAGACGGTTTTCCCTCGATATTCTCGAAACCATTAATAACAAAATAACGAAATTAGGTTGGGTAAACTTTTGAGGCTGAATCTGATTCTGGATTCAGAATTTCATAATTTTGATCAGAGGCGTATCATACGGGAGAAGTTAAGGGTAAAAATAACCCCATTTTCTAAATGGTAATTTTTTTGACATTTTGATTTCAAAGTGTGGTATTTCAGAGATTTCTACGTAAAAATGGTCTCTTGGTACATCTCGATAGGACTAACCGTTTTCGAGAAAAATGCAAATTATTGAATCGATGCAGGCTATTGTAAATAAATAAATGTTCATCTATTTAGGAAGTGTGCTGTGCAAAGCAATTGCAATAATTGATAAACAACTTGAGAACTGTCAGTTTATTCAGTTTAGAGTTTGTTGTCAAGTAGAAGTGTACTGATATTCCGCTTAAAATGGTCCAATTTACTAACGGAGAAATGACAGATATGCATTTCTGTTATGGAATGGCTCTGCATTGATTCAATAATTTGCATTTTTCTCGAAAACGGTTAGCCCTATCGAAATGTACCAAGAGACCATTTTTAAGTAGAAATCTCTGAAATACCATATTCTAAAATCAAAATGTCCAAAAAATTACCATTTAGAAAATGGGGTTATTTTTCCCCTTAACTCCTCCCGTATGATACGCCTCTGATTAAAATAATGAAATTCTGAATTCAGAATCAGATTCAGCCTCAAAAGTTTAGCCATTGTACCTAATTTCGTAATTTTGTTATGAATGGTTTCGATAATATCGAGGGAAAACCGTCTTCAGGGTGTCCCATGCAAAGGAGCGTAGCTCCCTTAGGAAGCATTTCCGGACCCATGTTCATATGACATTTTCTTCCTATTTTTCGGAGTACTATTCGTGGTTAAAGTTTGTTAACATACTTAATTAACACCCTGTATATGCAAAGATTGTTGTCAAAACAATTTGTTGTTTCTTGATGTGTATTCCACTGGAAGATCCAAGTACAAAAGTGTTACCCTAGGTGAACTTTTTCAGTACTCTGCACTCGCACGGAGTGCACTAAAATGTGCCCATGACAAAACCGTAATAATCTGCACCCACAGCAGACAAGCACTTCTAACCCTGAAATAACCTTGAATCACATCAGGGCTAGCAATGAAATGCCACCAATCTTTAACCCATGCTTCAAAAGAATATTGTCCTATCGGTGTGGGAAGTAAAAACATATATGGTTGGAAACTCGTATACCTTGAGTTTCGATTAAAAATAACAAATCAACGCATATTGCATAATGTATTTCTATTTTAGCATAATCTGTTGACTAATTTTCGTTTTCATCGTATTTTTGAACAACTCTGATTTTCGAAATAAGTAATACGAGTCAGGTGTCATTGCATCCAAAATAAAATTCTGCAAACGTTAAACTTAAAATACACTGCATATTTCTTGTACAATTTTCGCAATCCCTTACCGTAACTGGAACTAAATGCATTGATTGATTCAAATCCATAAACGCCCAGTTTATCTGAGTGTTTATTACTGTGTTTACGATCATTTAGTTGTTTGTGCTGTGCTAATAGAATGTGTACGCTAATGAATATTTTTGTGTTTTATTTCATCAAAAATTAAAATTGATGATTACATCAATCGATGTTTTATTTAATCTTCCTTAAATGTCAAAGACTGCAATGTTTCAGTTGCTAATTTGCTTTATTACAATACTATTCTCATATTTTCTACTGCTTCATCTCTATGGGAGTTCCTTATCACTTAGTGTTTCTCATACAGCAACTCTTCGAGTCTAATTCGGCTAGTGTAAGAATTGATGGTAACCTGTCTAGTCAAACTGCAACCAGAAAAGGAGTTCGTCAGGGATGTGTATTATCTCCGATGTTGTTTAACATTTACTCTGAATTTGTGATGAGACAGCTATTAGGCAACTGGAATGGCGGTGTAACTATTGGTGGAAGCAAAATATCCAACTTAAGATTTGCTGACGATACAACCCTTATTGCAGCTCCTCAGGAAGAATTAGTAGCTCTATTAAACATCTTAGAACAATGTAGTGCAGCGTATGGTCTTGGTATTAACTATAATAAGATCAAGGTTATGATCGTAGATAGAGAGCACGATAATCATCGAGAAATAAAGTCAATAGGCCGTTGTGAAGTAGTTCAAAGTTTTGTGTGCCTCGGTTCTTTGATCGAAAATTCTGGTAGCTGTGAAAATGAGATTCGACGGCGCATTCAACAGGCACGTGTGGCCATCACAAAGCTTACTAAAATGTCGCTGGTTCAGTCTTTTGTGTTCTCCATATTTTTGTATGCCTCGGAAACTTGGACTGATAAAAAGGCAGATCGAGCTCGTATACATAGATGCTTTTGAAATGTATTTCTATGCACTATGTGCTATGGGATAGGGTGGCCTCGTAAATATGACAGCGTGGCGTGACAGCGTAGTAGACACGTGATAGGCACCCGAAACTGCCCGATCGTCATGGTCGTCATGGTGATAGAAACATGTTTCTATCTACTAAGTTAGAGAGTACCGACGCAGATCAACTACTGCTGCTCTACAAGGCACAGACCCGAACATCATTGGAGTATAGCTCCCATGTGTAGTAAAACTTCTGGACAGCAATTAGACTAATCAACACGCCTAACCTCACAAACGACCTCCACAGCCTGGAACATCGAAGAAGGGTGACTGAACTATCTCTGTTTTACAGATTCTATCACAGAAGATGTTCGAGTGAGCTCTCCTAGATAACAACACCAAAGGCCGTCCGAACGAGGAACACTAGAGAGGCTCTACGAGCTCATTCTTACCAGGTCAAGGTCTTTGGAGAACTTTGACGCGGTGGAACGAGCTGCCAGGGAATTTGTTTCCCGCTGGCTACAACCTGAAGCATTTCAAATCTAACTTCTTCTCTCGCAGCGCTTCTACAGCGCCATAGGCTTTCAGCCTTTGTGGGAAGCTGATCATAAAAAAATCTGTCAATATAAAGCAAGCAATTTTTTTTTGTTGATTAATTGTAGTCTATATAATTTTTTTGCTTTTTGAATCCTGACCGTCAGTACCAAATATTTAGTAAAACAATCTTGGGATACGGTCACTTATTATGTTTCCAAAATATAAAATTTTACGACGTTTCGACGCTTCTATTAGGCGTCATCTTCAGGTATTAAAACTAAACTAAAATATCAGAATTGTCAAACAGATACAAAATGACTAATATTTTTTTTAAACAATTAAATATCGAGGGAGGAAGGTAAATATTGGTAAGATGGAAGAAAGTATAGGCTATGCTCCATTTATTAAATTTGTATATATGCATGAAAGATTGCTTGTATCTGTCCTGAAATTCATGTTCTAACGTTGTTAAAATCGATGGTATGTTTATTTTCTATAGCATGTTTGCTGAGGGCGGTAGAATTCAGGTTTTTATTTTTAATATCATACTTCTGTTTATATATGCGTTTATTTAAATATTGTTTAGTTTGTCCTATGTATAAGTTGGGGCAATCTTTACAAAGTATTTCATAAACCAAATTGCTATGCATGTCCTTTTCTAATGCAGGTTTCAGGCTTGAAAATACTGCACGGGTTGTTGTCGTGGTAGTATGGGCAACATTTACGTTAAACTTATTCAAAATTTTTTTAATGTTTTCGGACAGTCCAGGTGTATAAGGCATTGAAAAATATTTCTTTTTATTATTATCATTATTTGAACGTTGCTGGCGTATATAAAGTTGATGAACTCTCTTCTTGATAGTAGTGTTTGTGAAGTGCTGGGGGTAATTGTTTTGGGACAGGATATTCCTTACCTTTTTGAGATTTTCAGGTCTGTTTTTGACGTCAGAAAGTAAAATGGCTCGATCGGTGAGACTTATTACACTGGTTTTATATGTTTTCGGCACGTTAGAATCGAAGTTGAGGTATCTTCCTGACCATATTAATTTTGTAAACCAATTTGTTTCAATATAACCATCACTGTCATACTTATAGCCTATACTTTCTTCCATCTTATCAATCTTTACCTTCCTCCCTCGATATTTAATTGTTTAAAGAGATTTTCAGGTCTGTTTTTGACGTCAGAAAGCAAAATGGCTCGATCGGTGAGACTTATTACACTGGTTTTATATGTTTTCGGCACGTTAGAATCGAAGTTGAGGTATCTTCCTGACCATGTTAATTGTGTAAACCAATTTGTTTCAATATAACCATCACTGTCATACTTATAGCCTATACTTTCTTCCATCTTATCAATATTTACCTTCCTCCCTCGATATTTAATTGTTTAAAAAAAATTAATTGTAAATGTTAGTCATTTTGTATCTGTTTGACAATTCTGATATTTTATTTTAGTTTTAATACCTGAAGATGACGCCTAATAGAAGCGTCGAAACGTCGTAAAATTTTATATTTTGGAAATATAATAAGTGACCGTATCCCAAGATTGTTTTACTAAATATGTAGTCTATATCGTTTCACCCAGTTACTGGGACACTCTGTATATGCCTAGGACATACACCCATTATTTGTGTACCAACATAACGCGCAAAAATCGTTTTTGGATGCGATTCAAAAGTGGAAAATGTGCGAGACAGAGACAGACCGGATCCAGAGTGATCTGCGTTCAAGTTTGCCAAGCCGTTCAGTCACCAAAAATAAACCGATGTTCACACGCACTGTGAAGTTTTGCGATTCATTTAGAAAGATAAACAAAGACGATGGCTGCTGCAAGAAGAAGAAACACTGGAAACCTTGACGAAGAACTGTTTCTGGAAGTCGTAAGTGCTTGCGTGGTTTGAACGATGTTTGTGCCTTTTTGTACGCTTTTTCTACCGTGCTACTGAAACAACTTAAGATTTGATGGCGATACTGCATCTCAACAAGAACTAGTTGCTCTTTTAAACATCCTAGAACAACACAGTGCAGCATATGGTCTTGATATTAACTACAACAAGACCAAGGTTATGATCGTAGATAGAGAGCATGATAATAATCGAGAAACAAAGTCAATAGGCCGTTGTGAAGTAGTTCAAAGTTTTATGTACCTCGGTTCTTTGATCGACAATCAAGGTAGCTGTGAAAATGAGATTCGACGGCGCATTCAACAGACACGTGTGGCCATGACAAAGTTAACTAAAATATGACGTGACCATAACATCGCTAAAGCTACCAAAATGTCGCTGTTTCAGTCTCTTGTGTTCTCCATATTTTTGTATGCCTCGGAAACTTGAACTGTTAAAAAACCAGATCGAGCTTGCATAGATGCTTTTGAAATGTGGACGTGGAGGAGAATATTGAGAGTTCTGTACTGGATGAGCTCGGTAATCCAAAGAGACTATCCTCCATTGTGTCGAAGAGAATGCTTACATTCTTCGGACATATTCACAAAAGCGATAATATGTAGAAACTTGTAGTTCAGGGTCACGCCCCGAGTGGGCGGCGCCGCGGCCGTTCCCCTACACGCTGGGTGGATACGACGAAACAGTTGCTGGATATGAGTATCAAGTGCGCCTCTGAACTAACAGTAAATCGCGAACGATGGCGAGCCACAGTTCTCGAAACTATTGATAATATCCGTGTCGGCAATACTCTACCTCCGACTTAATGCATTTTACCAGTTCACAACATGTCTGTTAAGACATTGTGACTATGATGATGATTGAAACAAATGAGGATCTTTTTTCAAAACTCTACAAAATTAAAACAATTATTTTTCGGGAAAAGCTTTAGAGGTTTAAAAAGAAACAGATGGTGACCAAAAATGTTTACTGAGAATTAAAATTGTTTTACTTGATACGTATTTTTTCAAATTTGTATTCGTTGTACTAGCCATACAGAGTCCTTCGATATGGAACTTCTTTACCAAATACAGTATGGGGTCTCTCAATATATTGTTCCGAAGAAAGACCACTTCAATCTGTCAGAGGAAAGTCCTGTATATGTAGAATAATTTCTATCACAATACTTTTTATCTTATAACTGAGCAGACCGCGTAGGCAGAGCCTAAATACCAGAGTACCGCGGCTGGTGTGAAAGGGTTATGTTAGGGGAAGTTTGTTAACGCGGGATTTGAATGGGCCAATGCCCGCATGCCCAATAAATACATCTCCCGGCAGTCCATTCCAAGCCTTGGACACCCTGGGAATAAATGTGCGGTTGTACCGCTCGGTTCTTGATGTATGAAGCACCACCGCCTTAGGATGAGATGCCGCGGTCGCGCGGGTGCATCTGACAGGAGCGGTGAGCGGCGGAACGATAGAGGATAGCTCAGAGCAGCAGATTCTGTTTGAATATCGGTAGAAGAGTGAGAGGTCACCAACAACACACCGGTCAGAAAGTGGCTGGAGGTGGCGCGTCAAGGCCGGGTCGCCAATTAGTCGAATTGCCCTTATCTGGACGGCATCTAGTATAGACAGGGTAGTAGGGGCAGCAGCTCCCCAGACATGAGAGCAATACTCCAGGCCAGGTCTTATCTGGGCTTTATATAGCGTGAGGAGGTTACATGGTGAAACATACTTTTGATCATAAATTTACTTATAAGATTATTTTCTGTTCTAGGACAAATACTACTTAGGCAGCGACTTTGACAGAAATGAAGATTCGTTGCTGGTATATGGTGTCTTAAGAGCAGCAGTTGAAGAAAATGTAGAAAGACTGAAATCTTTAGTGAGGAGAGGAAAGGCTGTAAATATAAACGATAGCAGTGGAAACACGCCTTTACATGTCGCTATTATCAAAAACAAGTAAGATTATTTTTTACTTTCCACACTATAAGTGTTAACACCCATAACTTGAAAACTAATTAAAAATCTCATTACATTAACAACGGTATTTTCCGTGTTAAAGAGGATTCAACAATTACATGACACCAAAATTGAAATTTTGCATCGATCAATGCAAAAAGGAGGCTTCTATCTTATACTATACACGATACAGAACAATATTGTTGGCTCCTTTATACCTACTGTTCAAAAAGCTATTAGTTCTTGCACAGTATGAAACGAACCAAATCAACCAAACCTCTTTCATTTTTGGTATGAAATTGAATTTGTTTGCTGGTAGGCAGTCTATTTAGCAGAAGTGTAACAATAGTAACAAATAGCATGTATATTTTTGGGCACTCGTACTGATACTGACGAAGATTATTTGGCGAAAAATGCCAACTCTAACATAAATTATGCCCCAATACTAGAATACAACGAAATTAGAGAAAATATAAGAAATCATCACATACAGTTTGAGGGACTATCTCTTATAATATTTCATAAAATAAAAGATATTTTTTTCAAATCACATTTTACTGGCTTCTTTAATATTGAAAGATCAAAAAACTGTGCAAGGACAGGTTAAGTTCAAACGTTTTTTTTTGCTTCCCACGCCGATAGGTGAGGGGAGTATTGTGATCGCGAAAATTTTCGATTTTGAGATAATACGCTTTTTGGGCGTTTTATGATGTGTACATAACGAAAATCCACGTCACTCATTTCCGTGGTCTGTCTGTCTGTCGGTCTGTCTATCTGTCGCGTTTTTCTACCCTCGTAATCTCAGTAACCGCTGCATGGATTGTGATGAAATTTGGGCAGCGGTATGCTGTGGGGTCGTAGTAGGTAATGTTCCTATGATTTTGAAAATCGGTGCATAGGCGGCGGAGTAATTAGCAAAAAACAAAAAAAAAAATATTGCTGAAACTTCGTTTTTAGGCGTTTTAGGGGTCCCTGATCATTTCCCACTTTTTTTGAGTGGGGGTGAAATTGGGGTGGTTGGGGTGTGGGGGGTTGTAAACTTGAAAATTTTGTTGCTTTCATAATAGACTGTCCACTGACCTGTGAAGGAAGACCTGGCGACATAAATAACTTTTTTAGGTCCACCCGAACATTGCCTGGCCTATTACAGAAAGCAAAGGACTTGGAATTTTTTCTGATGTAAACATACGAGAGTATTGCCTTAGATCGTTGTAACGAGGAAACTGTTGAATTAATTTTAATGAAATTCTGAAACAGCATTACTCCCATGGCGAAGATGGAAAACGCGTATGGTTTTGATAAATTGTGCCAGTGGCGGCGCAGAGATAATAAAAAGACTAAAAATATAAAAACAGCTCAAACTTCGTTTTTAAGCGTTTTAGAGGTTCCTGATCATTTTCTGCGTTTTTTGGGTGGGGGTGAAATTGGGGTGGTTGGGGGGTTGGGGGTTGAAAAATTGAAAAAATTCTTGTACTCATAATAGGCTGTCCACTAACCTGTGAAGGAAGATCTAGCGACACAAATCAACTTTTTAGGTCCATCCGAACATTGCCTAGCCTATCACGGAAACTAAGGGACTTAGAATTTTCTGTATACTATACGAGAATTTACTGGTTTAAATTGTTTTGTATTTTGTAACGTGGACACTATTAAATTGATTCTAATGAAATTTTGACACAGTATATTGTTACCGTGGTGAGAATGGAAAACGCGTATGTCTATCAAAAATTGTGTCAGTGGCAGCGTAGCAAAAATCAAAGAACGAAAAGTATGAAAACAACTCAAATTCGGTTTTTAGCTGTTTTAGGGGTTCCCGATCATTTCCTACCAGTTTTTTGGGTGGGGGTGAAAGTGAGGTGGTTGGGGGGGGGGGGTTGTAAAACTGAAAAATTTGTAGTATCGATAATAGGCTGTCCATTGACCTGTGAAGGAAAGACCTAGCGGCATAAGACAATTTTAGGTTGGGGGGGGGGGGGGGGGGGGGGGCTGGCGATTATTTGGTTGCAAGGGATCTTAGACTAAAGCTTCATGCTGTGGGAAAATAATAAACTGGTATCAGCGTATTGTGTGGGAAGTACTGAGTCAATCAACTTGACTTCATTTTTTTTTCTAATTATGAACTTTGTTTAGCTGTGCCCACAGTATGCCACACTCAAAACCTTCTCTACTCCTTCAAATTTCCTTTAGGCAGTTTGTCTTCCCTGTTAAAAAATTTACTGGAATGGACATAACCGGTCATGCATTGAATCCTTCATATGCACAATGCAAATCAAATAATGTCCTTCAGTTTTCGCATACAATGTGTTTTCTTTGTATCCTGAGCAGTTATTTTTGATTCAGACTTTTCCTTATGACGATACGTAAATGTCTATGTTTTCCTTTGTCCATTCAGATAAGGAATCGGAATTCGTATAAAGCAGGTCATTGCTTTGAGGTTTTCGCCAGGTGTGTCTCGATATTTGGCCAGTCTCCAATGACATATCTATTAACTTTGAACTTGTTAACTTGTTTATTCCGATTCCGATGTTCAGTCTCTGTAGAAGACGTTATATAATAAAAATAAATAGTACTTATAATATGAATTTTAGTCGAAAGTATTTTATAGTACGGCCTATTGTTTATCAATTGAGAAATTCTACAAAAAAAAGCCTACAGATCACGAAAAACTTCAGAAATTTTAAAATACCATAAAATCATATGATGTATGTCATGCGTGTTGCGTATCCATCCCTGTATACTGTTAAACATTTTCTAAATAAAAATTCGCAATTAAATTGAGGGTTTTACTATCAAAAAGTCGCAAAAAATAGATCTTGCGAAAATTGCCAAACCATACAACAGCAACATGCTGTCACGAAATAGAAATAGGGTACTTGCAGAGGTCGTGAAATCGCCTCGGGAGTATACATAGCGTAAAGAAAACCATATCAAGAAGCAGTAGGAAACAAAAAACATGATTTTTCTAACGGCCAAAAAAAGATATTTGCAAAATAAAATAAGGATATATTCAAATTTTTACACTTGACTTAAAACAAGGGCTGACGTCACAGGTATCTTATCGATATCGACAATCGATACTGCTACAGCGCAGGTCAGTGAGATTCAACTGCAAACTAGAGATGATCTGAATTCTTTAACAATTCGACTCAATTTACTGATACTTAAACATATTTGAAACAGGTAATTAACCCACTAGCATTTTCGTTGCAATACATTTTTATATCTGATAGGTATCACAGTTCATCCTGTTTGTGACCGACATTCGCAACTAATCGAAGCCATCATTTTATTTCGGCGCATCCCATTATGAATGAATCCAAAGATAGAATCTAATTCAAGCCCATCCCTACAAAGTGAATTAGTAATCTAGCCTAACTTTTATTCTTTTGACTTTTGTACTTTTGTGTGTGACTGTGTTCTGTGGTTATAATGATCAATGTCAAAATGTTAGGTTAGCACTGGCTATCGATATCGAATATCAATACTTTACATCCCATCACTATACGATATTACTGACGTCAGAGATTGTTTGCGCGGGATTTTCCGGCATTTGAAATAATTTTTGGAATATCTCTCACAGCCGATTCCAAAAAAAAACAAACAAGTGATTTTGTCATGTTGACTAGGCTCTAAGGAACGCGTAAATGACATAACATTTTTTTCTGCAAGTACCCTATTATTCACAATGTAAAACACAGTCACTTTGACCTTGAAGACGACCATGGATAAATCCACGAATAAATTCCCGAAGAAAATGTGATGTAAAACGGGTATAAATAGTATAATCTGGGTTTTAGTCAGAAGTATTTTATAGTACGGCCTATTGTTTATAAATTGAGAAATTTCACAAAAAAGCCTACAAAGGGTCACGATCATACAAAACCCTGAGGGGTCACGTACATTAAAAAATCAGTGCCACTATCTAGATATCTGAGAAGAAATTTATAGATACTAAGTGGATCACGAAAAACTTCAGAAGTTTTAAAGTACAAAATACATTCGTGCTTCTGAAGATGCCATCCACTCGTGGTGGCGAAACGTCAAGCCTTAACGCTAAACAACGCCGGCCTAAAAACCCAAGAACCACAAATTCATTGGACGATGGCCACGAAAGCCTTACACAGTACAAAATACATTCGTATTTTTTTCTGTTTTTCTCACCCCGTAATCTCAGTAACCGCTGTATGGATTGTGACGAAATTTGGGTAGCGATATGTTGTGGAGTTGTAGTAGGTAATGTTCCTATAATTTTGAAAATCGGTGCATGGGCGGCGGAGTAATTAGCAAAAAACAAAAATCCCCAAATATTTTTTCAAAATTCGATTTTAGTTGTTTTAGAGGTTCCTGGTCATTTTCTACTTTTTTGGGTGGGGTGGTTGGGGGGGGGGGGCAAAAAACACTTTTTTAGGTCCATCCGAACATTGCCTTGCCTGTTACAGAAATCAAGCTACTTGGAAATTTCTGATGTATATATACGAGTATTGCTTTAGATCGTTCTGTATTGTGTAACGTAGGAATCATTGAATTGATTTTAATGGAATTTTGACACAGTATAATTACCGTGGCGAAAGTAGAAGACGCGTATGATTTTTAGAAATCGTGTCAGTGGCGGCTCAGCAATAATAAAAAAATTAAAAGTGCTCAAACTCAAACTTCGTTTTTAGGCGTTTTAGGGGTTCCTGACCATTTTCTACTTTTTTTGGTGGAGGTGAGATTGGGCTGTTTGGGGGGTTGTAAAACTTAACTTTATAGGTTTTAATTTTGTTTGACATAATATACAGTATGTTCTTTCTGCACACCGTTCAATGATTCTACTCTCACCAAATCTGAAAATCACCTTTTTCCAGCTCAGAAATACTGGACTTCCTGCTTGAACAACCGCACTTGGACATAAACGCCCGCAATTTCGCTGGTGAAACCCCTCTGCTGCTAGCCATCAAGTTGGCCAGGTTAGAGGCGGCGTCGAAGTTGATTTGCGCAGGCGCAAACGTCAACCTTCAAAACTACGAACACGTCACACCACTGCATCTTGCCGTCACTTATCCAGAATTGGCACATCAACTTATCCAGAATGGGGCACATGTTGATGCGCGGTAAGTAATTTTTTTCTTGAATTGTTAATAACGAATCTTTATCAGTAAGAAGATTATTTATTAGTAATAATGATAAGCGCAATGCCGGTGTGCCGTGCGGCGGCGCACATCTTATCCGCCAGAATGCAGAAGGCAGTCATCCTTGGGTCCCTTAAAGGGGTGACACACGTACGAACTTTAAGTACGCGGTTTTTAAGTTCGCGAACTTACTCGGCTCGACACGGTGACACACGTGAAGCTGAAATCACTCATTTTGATAATTTTCCTAAATAAACAAAACTTTTAACAAACGCCAAATACAACAAGCGTTGCGCATCGATGGCCTGCCGAAACAAAGTGGAGGCTCGCTGCTCGCAGTACGAGCCGAGACAAGCAACGAGCAAGATTTCAAACCAGTTGGATCGCCGGTGGTTTGCGCGACGGTTTTAAAGTACGCGTACATACGGGACACACAGGCGAAAAAGGTCGTCGAGCCATAAGTACGCGTACTTGCTCGTACGTATATCACCCCTTTAAGAGCGCACGGTTCGTGGACCCAGTGATTGCGCACCTCACGGTGTGAGGAGTGGTCACAGGTTAATGGAACAGTAGCTCGGTGTGTTGGAGCCCGGGCTACACCTTTTTGTTTGAATAATGATAATAGAAGGCTTTATTACATCAATAAGACAACATAACCATAAACATAAGAATAAAACTGAATAAAATCAACACGAAGACCCGCAAAAGGGTGAATATGGTGAGAAGAAGTCTACATCCTAAGTACTCTGCCCCGCGAATTTTCCTCCCGCGACACCTGAGAGGGCGTGGAGTTTGGAGCGTCTGCACAACAGGGTAGTATTGGCCACCCCCTGCTATGTGACGAACAGCACCGATCCCTTGATCCGCTTTGTGCGAGAGCCCGAGAATGCGGGTAAAGCAGCCTTTCTTTTTAGCGCAGCGAAACAAGCAGCCGAGGAGCTCAGCCTCACACTGGATTTCAAGCGGATGTTTCAGCAGTCCATTACGAAACTTGCTAAATCCCACATTAAAACTGCCAAAATCGATTTCCTTTTAAGACTTCATAAAGATAAGCCGATGCATGGAATCTTTTACAAACATCTAGAAGAGCATGTTGTCCTTCTCTTTCCTAAAATCTAGTGGGTTGAAGTCGGAGACTGAGGGCTTTATAATGGCTTGCCAAGACGGTGTCTTCAACACCTTGGTGTACCGTAAAAGGGTTATGGATGTAGATGTACCCGACACCCTTTGTAGAGCTTGCCGACTGGCGCCAGAGACGCTTATGCATCTCTTGTCGGCGTGTAAGACGTACGCTGGGACGGCTTACGTCCATCGGCACAACGCGGCTCTACGAGTGCTCTACTATCATTTAAGGCACTCATACGGTATCGATGAGACACCGGTACTATCATACGCTCCAGGGGATATAGAGTCCGTTGTGGGGAACGAGAGATGCCGGATTTACTGAAACTACTAGTTCCCCACGCTCGAGTTTGTACAGGCAAACCAGCCCGACATAGTCCTTCTCGACAACCAACAGAAGACGATGTTCGTTATAGAGTTTTCGGCGCCTGCCGAGGTGAACATCGTCTCTAAGGAGGAGGAAGAGCGGACCAAATGTCAGGAGTTGCTCGGACAACGTAGCAGGATCTGGTCACACACTGTAAGTCTGCAGGTTATGGTCATTGCGTCCCTAGATGGAATGAGGAATACTCTGCTCTCTGCACTGCGCAAAATACCGGTGTGCCGTGCGGCGGCGCACATCTTAGCCACCAGAATGCAGTCATCTTTGGGTCGCTAGCCCTACTTAGGGCGCACGATTCTCGGACCCAGTGATTGCTCACCTCACGGTGTGAGGAGTAGTCACTGGGTAATGGAACAGCAGCTCGGTGTGTCGGAGCCCGGGCTGCACTTTTTTGTTTTCTTGTATCATTATAATAATAATAGGTAGCTGGCTAATGAAAGCTCTTCAAATATATAAAAACAAACCAGGGCTTAGTCAGTTTCTTACAAGGACCATGGAGACATGGCGAACAAATATATACACCTTCAAACTCAGGACAGCCATATCCAAACGGATGAGCTACACATATGTCGTGGTATCTTCCAGGGTGACTCTCTCAGTCACACTTACAGCACAAACTGTGGTTTCACCAGAAAGCGAAGCAACACAAAATCAATCATACATGGATAATATAAAACTATATGCCGCCACAGAAGTGCAACCGAGAGTATTAGATACTCAGAATAACACAATTTTTTTTTATTTATTTGCAAAAGCAATTAAATTTTAATGGTATGATGAAAAATATGATTAATTAAAACAAATCTCATCTATCCGTATATTTAGCACTGATTTCATGATTGCAGCACTTAAAAATACAAGTCGACTGAAGACATAGCAGGGGTCCAAATTATTGACTACGCAAAAGTTTTGTGTGTAAACAAACATCTAATGCCTTTGTAGCAAGATATAGATATTGGGAAGCAGTACTTTGAAAAAGTATTGGTTCGCCATCTATCTACCAAAGCCGGTACCTGAGCGTTTAGTTTGAGTATCCGAGCACTGTTTATGTGACCCGTTTAAAAGCATCAGGTATAAAAACCGGCGGGTATGACAACAAACAGACTCTTTTTTGTGGAACATTCATTTAACACTCCCGTCATTCGGTTTATGCTAAAAAGCAACTTAACTCAATTAAATAGTAGCAATTTAATTCATTCATCCGAAACCAATCACAGACGACGTCGTTTCGCTTTTATTAAAGCTCGTCAGTGTGATTTAGGTCTCAGTCGAATGCCAGGAGTGTTACACAACAAAAGAGTCAATTTGTTGTCGTACCCGCAGGTTTCTATACCTGATGCTTTTAACACTTAACCGGTAACGTGCAAATTCGGGGCATAGCTGGTAACGTGCAGTCTGTGAGACTGTAACGTCTTTGAAGCTTAAAGAATCAAACTCTCCTAATTACTTTTTGGAAAAAATTCATGAAGATTTGTTGGGTATATATCCTTTAATAATAATTTTGTATAAAGTAGCAGAACATGTGATGTAAAGAAAAAAAAATATGATAATTATTAACTAGAACACAAATTACCAGCACAAATTTGTAGGACCAAGATAATAAAAAAAACTTTGACCACACTCAAATCTATATATTTTGTGATGGATAATAAGTAAAGCAATACAACTATAAAAATATTTTGGTAAAAAATGACGGACCTGCCATGACTACCAGTTGAGAAAAATTATAACGTAAACCGTAACGTTCCGTCTCACAGACTGAACCGAACTAACAACTAAGCACATCTGGAATGTTGTTTACGCAAACTTATTGATAAACGGGATATAAAAGGGATACCAATGGCAGATAGGTTTTGTTGTAGCCTCGAATTTAAGATTGCTTGCAGTCTCACAGACGGCACGTTACCAGTTAAGGGTTAAACGGGTCACATAAACAGTGCTCGGATACTAAAATTGAACGCTCAGGTACCGGCTTTGGTAGATAGATGGCGAACCAATACTTTTTCACACAGTACTGCTTCCCAATATCTATATGTTGCTACTACTAGTACGAGTTGCCAGCTAGGCACTAGCATGCAATTTCATTTATTCGTCTAACACCTATATCACACTGACGAGCTTTAATAAAGCCAAACGACGTCGTCTGTGATTAATTTCGGATGAATGAATGAAATTGCTACCCTTTAACTAATGCCTATGTTCATTGTAGGGACTATAGTGGTGACACCCCCCTCCACGACGCAGTGGCCGAGGAATGTCTGGAGACGGTGTGCATGTTATTATATTACAACGCTGACGCGAACGTGAACGGCGTGAATAACATGACGCCCTTCATGAAGGCCCTAGTCTCCAGGAACGTGGACATCCAGTTGGTGCTGCTGGATTTCGTCGCAGACTTCAGTGTTGAGACGTACGACAACGTCAGCACCCTTGCCATGGCGCTCATCCACAGGTCGCCTTTCGTGGAGCAGATCGTCTTGGGAGGGGCCAATGTCAACTATGCTTACGGGTAAGTAGGGGCCAAGTTCGATTGGATTTATAGCGTTTCCGATTTACCGCTCTCAGGGCGAGCATAGATCATCCGCAATCAAACTAGAGATCTGTCAAGAGTTGATAAGAGCACTTCACAAATCGAACATGATCGAACATAAAAATGACTTCTTGTTTTGTGCAAGTCACGGTTGATAAGGCCGCAATTTAAAATTTAAGTTTTTCTTCGCACCGACTATAAAAATTATAAAATAGTCGGTACCTACCTTCGAATATTAAAGGTATTAAAACCCAGTTTTCCATAAATTATGTATTATGTGCTTTTTACTTTTCCTGCGATCACCACAAAGGGGGCTATTTTCTGCGAATGATCGACATTTTTTCACCTTTTTCTAACAACCACAAAATACTTCTCCTCACAAAAAACCAAGCCTTCAATACTTTTTTGACATACAATACGTCGCTCTCAAATGCTCTGACCTGGCTTCTCGGAGCAATTAAGTTCAATCTGAGAGCGTTCCGAGAGCGAACAACAGGTAAATCGAATTTACAAATCTGGAGCAGAACCGTCAAACCGAACATACAATTTACATCAAATGCGCTCTGAGAGCGTCTGGGAGGAGTAAATTGAAAACGCTATTGGTTCTTTAGGGTAGTCTGTGGTCCTCACACGATTGTATTGTGTGCCACCCACAGACACAGAGTTAACATCTCTAGAGGGAGCCTAATTTGAATATTGGCCAGCCAACATCTATAGCGCTATTGCCACTCTTCTTCGTCCGCTTCCAGTTTCTTCAAAATCTGGCAGTTTCCGCAGTTTGAACACAAAGTATTTAACTGGGTATTTAACTATACATTCCAATATACTTGCAATGTAGCTGATTTACGTGAAGATAATTTGTATTGATTTAACAAAGTCTCAAAAATGGTAAATTTCATAGCGGAATGTCGCAATAACTTCTAATATGTCAAACCTGGCAACCTACAATCGGCGTGCCCTTAAGCTGTCATGTGGCTGTCATTGTAGTTGTGGTTATTGCGTGTGTCGAGATTTTTGTGATTTTAGTGTATATTTGACTGACTTTGTGACTATTTGTATATTACCTAATGCAATTATTATATTTTATTGCTGAAGTTAAAAACACGATGCAGCCATTCCAACAGGCTACCTTTCAGAACACTGTTAGATATGTTTTGAAAAAAAAAACTGGTAATAATAAATTATCAACTGTTACAATAAAATTATAATAAGAGTAACTCTCTAAGTATAGCTAAATACTAATACAACTTATTGGTATCAGTTTGTAACATCACAATAATAATTGAATCTATTAATGAACATCCAATTTTAATATAAAGTCGAACGCCACTGGTAATGCCCTCAAGCTGTCAAAATTTCCGTTACATGTTGGCTGGTCAGCGACCTGTGCATTTTGTTGTTTACACTCCCTCTATAGATGTTAACCCTGTGGTGCCACCGTACCTGCTCATGACATCTGACGTGATCAATGGCGCCGCCAGAAAATTGTACGGGGGGGGGGGGGGGGGGGGGCGACTTACTTAAATGGAGTATTCCAATAAGGGCAGGAGGGACGAATTTAGTTTTTGCTTATACAGGTTTCTTATCTTCACTGCTCCAGGGGGGCGGTTACGCCCCCCTGCACCCCTCTGCTGGCGCCCATGAACGTCATGTTAACCATGAGAGTATGCCACGACTTTCAGAACAGTGCAGTGGGCCCTTTCTACTCAGATCCTCTCGCCACACATTTGAAATCTTTAGTCAGTAGGCCAACTGACAAAGTTGTACTATAAACACCCCCCCCCCCTTACAGTCCTTGCTCCACTCATCATCATAGTCACAATGTCTTAACAGACATGTTGTGAACTCGTAAAATGCATTTACTCATTTTAGGAGTTTCTCTTGGGATATCTTTAAGATCTTTCATGCAGTAGTTTTCCATTTGCTTTCTGCATCCTCATGCCGTTGACCAGATGGTATCTACTGGTTCATCCGCCTTTAGGGGCAATTTCTCACCCCAAGGACAAGAAGGTGGCCTGACTCTTCTCAACTCGTCTACCCAAAGTTGTTGGTTGAGAAGAGATTACTGCTTGTACCGACAGTAGTTCGGTTCCTTTTAGTCGCATTTTACGACACGCAGGATATACGATGGGAGATACCCTAATCCGCCCCCACACGGGGTAAGTAGGGGCCAAGGTAGATTATATTTAGTTGTTTGGGGTGTACTCTGGTTCTCACACGAAGCGTATTGTGTGCCACCATACCTGCTCATGACATCTGACGTCATGTTAACTATGAGAGTATGCCACAGCTTTCAGAACAGAGCAGTGGGCCCTTTCTACTCAGATCCTCTCGTCACACATTTTACATCTTTCATCATCATAGTCACAATGTCTCAACAGACATGTTGTGAACTCGTAAAATGCATTTACACATTTTACGAGTTTCTCTTGGGATATCTTTAAGATCTTTAATGAAGTAGTTTCTCATTGACATATTTAGCCAGTAGGAAAGCTGACAAAGTTCTTCTTGAACACCCCCCATCTTGCAGTCCTTGCTGCACCTCTTCCTCCCTAAAAAAACCCAATAAAAATCTGTGTATCACAGCAGTGGCTATTGCCTCTTAAAACAGAAAAATGCACTGTATCCCATGTAGGCCGGAACAACCCCCAGAAAAAATATGTTACCATTACTTCATTAAAGATATTGAACTTCTTGTGAGAGTTCAGAGAAGAGTCACAAAAATTGATCCTTCCCTGAATTACTTAGAGTTAAGCTTTTGGGGGTCAACATCAACAATAATAACATGTCCAGGCACGACCACGTCGTCAGTATTGCTAAAGCGGCATCCCAGGCTTGGAGTTTTGTTTCGCTGTAGAAAGCTATATACACCAGAGCAACTACTGCTGCTCTACAAGGCACAGGTCCGACCATGGTTGGAGTATTGTTCCCATGTGTGAGAATGCGCTCCGAAGCACTGTCTAAAGCTTCTGGACACTATCCAGAAGAGAGCAATTAGACTAATCGATACGCCTAACCTCACAAACGACCTCCACAGCCTGGAACATCGTAGAAGAGTAGCTGACCTGTCCCTGTTTTACAGATTCTATCACGGAAGTTGTTCCAGTGAGCTCTCGCAGATAATAACACCAAAGGCCGTCCGAACCAGGAAGAGAGGCTCTGCGAGCTCATCCCTTCCAGGTCGAGGTCCCTACTCCTCGAACCAGCCTCCTCGAGCATTCCTTTTGTTTGGAGAACTTTGATGCTGTGGAATGAGCTGCAGAAGAGTTTATTTCCCAACGGCTACACCTGCAGCGTTTCAAATCTAACACTTATCCTCTATCACTGCTTCTACAGCGCCATAGGCTTTCAGCCTTTGCGGGAGGCTGACCATAAAAAAATCCCGAGAGATTACGAAGGTTTTAACTTACTACACTCCGGGACAGAAGAGTTCTTGATGATATGATTGAGATTTTGGAGTGGATTAGTATGTGTACTACTCTTTTGAGAACATTTCTGGTATGAGTGCAACTAGATAGCTCAGGGATCTCCCTAAGAAGTTAGCGAAAGAGAAAAACAGTAAACTACCTAGAAAAGAATGTATCACTAACAGAGTAGAAGAAGAAGAAGAAGAAGCTTTATTTCAAAATAGGATCACCCTAATACAAAATAAAGTAGTGATACCTAAAAAAATACAAATTGGTTATTCCAAAATAATAAAATTAACCCTAAAAAATAATTAAATTAATGCTGATACTATAATATATACTACGCCAATATACAATACCAATATTAGAAGCCTCAATAATAGAGAGAAGTTAATTGTGAGTCTAAAGATTATCAGATCGCTCTTATATATATAATCAGCTCTACAGGCCTTGTAGGCCTAAGGCTTGGTTGGAGATTTTTCTCCACTCATTTCTGTTCAATGCTTTGTTTTTCCAATTTCTGACATTCAGCTTCTCTAAATCTTCCTCCACTGCCGTCAGCCATTTCCTCCTGGGTCTTCCTCTTCTTCTTTTCCCTGTCACACTTCCCCTAAGCATTTTCTTTGCTGCTCTCGAATCTGGCATTCTTTCTAGGTGTCCTAACCATCTAATTCTTTGTGCTTTTATAACCGATGTTATAGAATGGCTATCATACTCGTACAATTCCATCACCTGCTCATTTGTTCTTCTGGTCCACATTTCGCCTATTTTTTGCCCTCCATATATTCCCCGCAAGATCTTTCTTTCCCAAATTTCTAATTTCTGCTGTTCTGACTTATTTAATGTCCATACCTCACATCCATAAAGAGTGACCGGTCTAATAACTGTTCTGTACAATCTCTCCCTTGCTCTTCTAGACACCATTTTCGACTTCAAGATTTTCCTGAGCGATCCTGCGCTTCTGCTTCCTTTGTTTATCCTACTATTAATTTCTTTCGTCTCTTCATTTCTGTTGTTGATGTTGACTCCCAGGTAATTGAAATTTTCTATTGCCTCAAATTTATATGTTTTTTCATTTGTGCAGTTCTTTATGACTAAATCTTCGTCTTTTTCCCCATTACCGCTCCTCATAATCATGTATTTTGTTTTGTTTTCGTTAATTTCTAGTCCCTTTCTTTTTGCAGAAATTTCTAATCTCCTTGTTATATCCTGTAACTCTTTCTTTGATCTCGTTATTAGGACAAGGTCGTCGGCGTATGCTAGACATTGGTGTTTTAAGTTAAGTATTGTTCCTTGCCTATGGATATTGCTCTCTCTTAGCACATTTTCTAATACAATATTGAAAACTGTGGTAGACAATGGGTCTCCTTGCCTTACACCTCTATTTGTTTTAAAACCCTCTGACTTAAGTCCGTTTACCCGTACCTTATTTTCTGTAGTTTCTAGCGTCATTTTAGTGAGCCGCACTAACTTCCGAGGGATGCCGAGGTTCTTCATTCCTTTGTAGATTTCATGCCTGTGTATTTTGTCGTAGGCTTGTTTGAAGTCTATAAATAAAATATGCATCGATAGATTGTACTCGTAGCTGTAACACATTATCTGTTTTAAAGTGAAAATCTGGTCAGTGACGGATCTCCCTTTCCTAAAACCAGCCTGGTAGTCTCCAATTACTTTATCTTCATATTTACCTATCCTTTGTTTTATCAGGCCTGCAACAATTTTATAGACAACGTCAAGTAGGGCAATACCTCTGTAGTTATTACAGACTGTGATGTCTCCTTTCTTCAGAATCGGGATTAGGATTGCTTCTGACCACTTTTTTGGCATTGTTTCTTCGTCCCATATCCTCACCACCAGCTGATAAATAATTTCTTCCAGTTTCGGCCCGCCTTCTTTAATAAATTCATTTATAATCCCGTTATCCTCTGCGCTTTTGTTGTTCTTCAAGTTTTTAATTATCTGTTTTATCTCCTCTCTCGTTGGTAATTCCTCGTCATCTTCGAAGCTTGTATTCGTGTCGTCGTCAGGCGTCTCATCATCATTGCTATTGAGTATATCACTGAAGTGTTGTTTCCACCTATTTACCATTTCTGATTCTCCTCCTATCAGATTCCCTTGAGTGTCCCTACAAAATATCATTTTTTGTCTGTAGTTGCTGCTTGCTCGTTTGGCTTCCTGATAAAAGTTTCTCATATCCTTATTAGCAAATTTTTCTTCGATGTTCTGCATGCTTTGTTCGAAGTACTTCTTTTTTTTCCTTCTGCAGACTGACTTCACCTTTTTCCTGAGACTTCCTAATCTATTTCTATCTCAGTGGTGTTTAGATCTAACATCCTTTTTTTGGCATCATTTCTTTGGTCAATCCAGTATTCACATTCTTCATCAAACCATTCCTTCCTACTGGAGCTTCGCTTTCCTATCTCGAATACTTTTGCAGCTGATTTTATTGCCCCTTCTATTTTCGCCCACATGCTCTCTATACTCTGATCTTTTTGAATTTGCTCAAGGTTTCCTTCCATCATACTAACAAAGTCTTTTTTTAAATTTTCATCCTTAAGCTTCAACTTGTCATAGGTGATATTATTAGCCCTATGGCTCTTGAAAATCTTTGGTGCACTGAACCTTATTTTTACCTTGACCAAATAGTGGTCGGTATTAGCTTCGGCCCCTCTATAGCTTCTTACATCGAGCAGGTTAGTTTGATGTTTGGTTTCAATTAGTACATGATCAATTTGATTTTCTGTTCTACCATCTGGAGACCTCCATGTTGCTTTGTGGATATCTTTATGCCTGAAAAACGTTCCGCTTATCTTCAATTGCCTCTCGTGTGCAAACTCGATGAGTTTGAGGCCATTTCCGTTTGTGACTACATGCTTACTGTGGTTTCCTATAGCCGGTTTGTAAATCTCTTCTTTTCCTATTTTTGCATTGAAATCCCCCAGAACAATTTTTATATCATAATTTGGTGAGCTATTATACACTTTCTCTAAATCCTCATAAAATTTTGCCTTTATCTCTGCATCTTTTTCTTCTGTGGGAGCGTGTGCATTAATAATTGTTATATTTCTGAATTTTCCGTGCAACCTAATTTTGCACAATCTATTTGAAATCGGCCAGAAATTGATAACGTCCTTTTGAAACATCTTATTTAATAGAAAACCTACGCCAAAAAATCTGTTATCTCCATCTCCACTATTAAAAGCAATGAACTCTCCTATTTCGGTAGTACCAGTTCTGGTTTGTTTAGTTTCCTGCAGAGCCAGTAAATCAATTCTGTATTTTTTCATTTCATTTATTATATTTTTAAAAGCCCCTTCCACACAAGTTCCCCTAACATTCCATGTACCTATATCTATTTTATTCCCCTTTTTTTTACTTTTTTGTTTACTCACGTCCTTTTGAATTGCCGCCGCCGGTCTATCGTCCTTGGTCTGCTCTCGATCCTTCTTGAAAGCTATTTTGGGTTTTTTGGAATTTCCTTCTTCTCTATGTTTCCATCACTTCGCCACATCCATTTTATTCCATCCACTGTGAGGCTATTGTAGCCCCTTTTAATGTCTTTCCCTTCACTCTTGAGTTCCTTGTGTTTTTCTCTTATTTCTTTCTGGATCATTCTTTCAGCTGCTGTTAGGTCGTTATTAATATATACTGCTGCTCCTTGAATAAACCTCAACTTATTCTTTTTTTGCATTATTCTGGATTTTTCTTCTTTCTTATGTACTTTAATAATTGTTTAAATATTCTAAGCGACGAACTTTGTTTTATTGTATTTGGAAGATTATTGTAATCATTGAATCCTTTTAAAAATAAAGAATTCATGCTACTTTTCTTGTTCGTTTTAGAAATATAAATAGTTTGTTTTCTAGTCTGATGTGCATGTATATCGCTATTACAGCTGAAGCATTGCAAATACGTTGGTGCCATATCTGACACTATTTTAAAAACAAATACCATGGTAAGATAATATAGTCTTTGTGATACAAATAACCAATTAAGGGTTGACAGCATCAATTGAATAGGTGTATATCGATTCGTCCTTAAGATAATTCTCATCCCACGATTTTGCATCTTTTGTAACTGTGACTGCTGATTTGAGTTAAACAGGTATAGTACAGAAGAACAATAGTCAAAGTGGGGTTGTATAATCGACTAATATACTTTTAACCTCATCTAGGCAGATAGAAAATTAGAAATTCTTGTGAAGAAGAATAGCTTTTTAGATATTTTCTTGTGTATATAATCAAAATGTTTATCAAATAATAAAAATTTATCAAGTTGTATACCTAAGTACTTCACGTAGCTTACATATGGAGCAGCTTTCACGAGTCAAAAACATGACATGACAGTATAACAGCATTTGTTACAAATATGCCCTTTTTGCCTTAGTTACACTAATAACTGTTTGGTTTTGATTTCAGTTATGACATGGTAGACGCCTTCTCCTTATGCCTCCAATACCCCAACTGGAAGAACTTCCAGCTGATCTGGGACAGACTGAAGTACGACGCAGACGACATGTCCTTAGGCAGCGTTCTCTGGAGAATAGGCGGTACACTTCGCAAAGAGCACTTCAAACAGTACATAGACGTCATCATCGACAGCGAGAACATAGACCAAGCTGTGGAGTCTCTCAATACAGCCGAAGACTTCTATATGGTCATCGTGCGGTTCTGTGATTTCTTTCACCAACAATCCATTGAGCAACTCACCAGGTTGACTTGCCGGCTTCTGGAACGAGGTTACGTCCTCACCAGTTTCGATATGAGCAAAATATTCCTCCATTACGGTTACTGTGAGTTGTACAAAATCATGTTGCATATGGACATGAAGTTCATAGGCATGAGGCCTCCAGATACCTCTAGGTTAATATTTGATGTTAACACTAAGATGCAAGTGTTGTTGGATCAACTAGTGTCTATCATAAACATCGAATATTTGCATAACTCTATTTATCAGCTTTTAGATTATTGTATATATCCAAAGTTGATGAATGCTTATCTTGACCTACAGAGAGACGATTATGTGACTTTCAAAATCCTTCACTTGCCTAAAGTGCCTTCCTTATTGGAATTGGCGAGGAATAAAGCTAGGGAGTTTATTATAGAAAGGTTCAAAGTTAAGAATTCTAGGGAATTTTATACTATAATAAACTATCTGGAGATGTCCAGGGTATATAAGCAAATCTTGTCGTTCGAGAAGGTTTTGTACAAACCGCTGTATGTGAAAATGCTGCTGAGGAATAGACTGAAGGTTTTATGTTAGTTTTGATAATTTGTAACGTTTATGTGATGCAAATGTGATTTCAGTATTTTTATTACTGCTATACTTGTACATATTTTATTTAGTAATAGGTTAATAAAAATGTTTTTTCTTTTCACATGGCTGATTGTGATATTTTTCATGTTGTCAACAAAGCAATTTGCCACACAACACATTATAGACATTGGTGTGAAGAATCAGGACTCTCAGGGTAGTATTCATAGTCGTTTCAAAACCTTACTTAAGGGACCCCTCAGAATAACAACTGAACATAGAGGTAGTAAACAAACCACTTCAGCATGGCGTGCTCAAAGGCATCATCTTAAGTAAATAAACAGATTTTTGACACTTCAGCCTCTAAACATTGCCAACTAACCTGAAAATTCTTCCAATGCAACCCATATTACAAACACTGCACTTTTTGAGTCCCATCTCGAAAAACTGTTAAACTACACTCGAATATGGCACAGCAAGTCCGTAAAGCTTCACTACAGTTACCAACAAATAGCAAATTCGATTTTACTGATCAAGCATAAAAGACGCACAAAAAAACAAACGTTTGACAGTCGAGGTTCTACCGTAAATAAGTCGCATGAAACTTATATCGGTGTTGCCAGCTCCTCAAAAATTATGTAATACTTCAGAATTTGTGTTTATGCTGAAGAAATATGCAGTAACGCAGCAGTGGTCATCATATCTATTGATTTTGCTGTAATCATTCCTCATTCCTGAACCATCAAAATACCGTCTTTTCTGACGTAGAATGGAATATTCCTGGATACTATACAATTAAGACGATAGTAAATAATTATCATTGCCGTATCTGGTAGTCAATATGACAACATAGGAAAAGATGTCGGCCTATTAGAATTATTGTTTACTACCTCTATGTTCAGTTGTTACTCTGAGAGGGACCCTCAAGTCCCTCACGTAACGAAATGTCAACATAACATTTTGTTGCAGTCAAGGCGATTTTGTAGGTTAATTTTGGCGTATGGTGTTGTCAATTTCTGTCACATACGGAAAAATGTCCGGCACAAAACACGAAATACTGGCACAAAACAAAAGGCGATAACAGAAAACATGAAAATGCGTAGAAATAAATATATCAAATTGACTTATATTAGAAATATGACAACGTCGCCAAATGAATCCCGCCGTCTCGTAGATGTTGTCTAGGAAACAGATACATAAGGAAAGCCACTCAAGTATCCCTTGAGTGTTACTTAAGGGAACCTTAAGTATTACTCAAAGGACACCTATGAATATGGCACTCTCAGTCAATCCTTTGAAGGCTGAGTCAGTTCTATTCTCTCACAAAAATGAACACTGTATGTAAATGAGTGGTACAACAAAAAATTTCAGTACTTTTTGACAGACATACAGATCCGATACTCAATGTATTTCATCAAAAGGGCTCTATCAATTTGAATAATTTATTGTCTAACAAGAAAACAAATGTTAATACATTTTGTACATAAAATTAGATCACACTGGTTAATAAAAAGTTTGAAAACTGACCTTCAACTATGAGCAGGATCATTCACAACACAACATTCAAATAAATCACGCATACATTCAGTCACAATCAAATTATGTAGAGTGATATCAACATTTGAACTAAGTAGAGGATGACAAAATAGACAACTGAAGCTTTATAATGATTGTGTTCAGGGAAATCCAAGGCTTTACTTTGCAATAGAATGACCGAAACATAGATTACAAGGAAATCGGTATACAGAGGTCCCAAGGTGTCACACTTTCAAAATGATTTACATTTCTGGTCACCTCAATCCTTTTTTCCAGGCCATCATGGAGTGGTTGCGCATAGCTCTTCCACAATAGGTAAAACATCATTAATATTAATGTGAGTATTATTATAGTTATTGCTATCATTTCTTGATTCATTTTCAACTATTCAGTGGTATTTACAGTTTTGGGGCATCAATAAAAACAAACTGTTAATCTGGCGGTTGCAAATGAATGTATGTATGTCAGTACGTCATGTCGATATTTTGTCGATATGTAAGAAGTTGAGTGTGACACTTTAGACGTGGACCGTTCAGTATTCAGCTCCAATAGAGCGATCTATGCAAAGTGCTCCAAAAGAGTGCTCAGTGCCTTGAATGCAACCATTGTTGCTGGAACAATGGAAGACAATATAGATAAAGCGTATGTCAAAAGAATGACATGTAGTTCGAACTAAATCTGACATACTACCTAACTCTCAATCAAAGTCATATGTAGTAATTGATTTCTTGTCAAATATTTTAGCCTTTTATAAGATATTTTTGATATTTTATAAGATATGTACTTTTGAAGATACAGGGAAACAGCAAGGGAGAGGTTTGAAAAACTACATATCATCTCATCTACAAATTGCTTTTTATCACTTTAGTTTTGAAGAACTCTGTACTATCTCTTACTGATAAAATATGAATCCCAGCCCATAACCTTTACTACCTAACTGACAAATCCTTTTTCATAAATATTTTGATACTTCCTATTCTCTCACTATGCGGCAAGGGTGGTGGTTTCGGCACATCAACCCCTACAGCCTCCCTACCATCAACCGCCTGTTTAGATGTAATCTCTTTCTCTTTGACAGGCACGTAGCTGCCATAAATAGATACAGGCTTACACTGCATATAACCTAACTTTGCATAAAACGCTTCCTGCCCTTTTGTAGACAAATACACAGTCCTCAACTGCAACACCGTCCTGCAATACTCCTCAGCATGTCGCATGAGGATGCTTCCATACCCTTGGCCTCTCAGGTTCCTAGCGATGACCACAGATTCAACAAAGCAGGCCTCTTTGATCGAAGGGATTGGGGTGAGTTTGAGGTGGCCGATCAACTGGCCATCTTTGATGAGCACCAAGGAGGTAGGCAGGGTATCGCAGGAGCTCTCTAGGCTGTGCAAGCGAGCTGTTTCACTACGTTTCCACTCTTCGTTGATGAGTCTGCAGCAGTCTATGAGGTACTGTTTGTGTTTGTGCAAGGGATAGACGGATATGCCTTCCATTTGTACACCTAAAAGAGAGGTATTTGTGAGTCTTGAGTATGATGGGGCTGTTTGTTGTACCTACCTATATCTACTACCTGGCGATGGAGGATTATGCTTAAAAGCATCCAGATATGTGAGGTTGGCTTGTACTCATTCTGAGAATATCACCTTCGGCTATTTTTAATCAAGAATTCTTCCTTCAACCCATTTTCGTTGTGGATTTGAAGCACCTAACCTAATTGTTTTATTTATCTGTCATTTTCAAATTTTCTTGATACCACAAAACATAAAATTAACAATGAACCCGATGGTGGTGCTATCTATGAGAGTTATGTTCGACTATTTACCCTCACAGCATCATGTTGTTTCTTGCCTAATCGGTAAAGATTCCTAAGCCCCAGATTAGATACAATTAAATAATCGACTAAGAGATGTCACAACCATCGAAATTGTAGTGCCATCTATGATAATTGTGCTTAACTATTCTTACGTTATACAAAAATTTCTGTATTTGAAGTTTCATGCAAATGCTGACGTTAGTTTGGCCACTAATAGATGTCGGCACCATCGAAATTTTGGTGCTATCTATGAAGCTTATGCCTAACTACTAGTACGCTTGAGTACGAAATAGAGTGCGGTAAGGTAAGAGGTAACGTAAGACGTAAGGTAATAAACCTGTGGAATCAGATGAGAGTGTTGCGTTACCTCTTACGTTACGACTATAAACACTCTCATCTGATTCCACAGGTTTATTTTCTTACGTCTTACGTTACCTCTTACCTTACCGCACTCTATTTCATACTTTAAGGTGGTTCGTCACGTTTTAGGTTGTTTTCTATGCTGTGCTGATACCATAATAAGTAGAAATTCATGTTTCCCATGGCTAGATGGCGCGCAACTTCGAATCTATTACAATTTTTTGCAATCTATTACATTTTCTAGTACAATTTTCTTACACCAAAAGCACAACGCTGAGCCCGAACTTGTTGGAATTTGCTGCTTCCCGGTAAACTAGCAATTGTTTACATAATGGAAGAGCAACAAATTTACGTACAAATCTGCGAACTTAGCAACTTACAAACACTACTATAGATTCTGTTGATGTTCACTAAACTTCTGGTACACTTTTTAAATTTAAAAATGCACTAGGTATTATACAGTATATTGATAAGCCAGGCGATGTAACGTCTGGGCGCATACCAATTGCTCACATCTCCCATTAAGTTTTGAACTGTATACCATCCAGTCATATAATCATTAATCCCATGACAATTTGAAACATTAACTAACATTTTTTGCAAAATCCTTTTTAAAATTGTAGTGAGTACCTGTAAGGTATTCGCCATATTTATATACATTTATATTATTCTTCATGAATTAAATTTTGCGTTCTTCTTTTACACAAATATGACGTAGGTCGTTCTCTTTCTAATTCTTGTACGGCTTTTTCATGAACAACCATATTTGCTTCTCAATAAATATTATTGTTGTACTCAATAACCGATTTCGGCCACTGCCCGAACTGTATACCCAGAACCACAGTGTATGTATTAGACCATGGCCAACTTTACTCACTAGGCCGGAGCATGAAATATGACAACACTGAATCAGCGGGCCGAGTTTTCATTTGTTGTTATGTCATGTGTATTCTTCCAGGAGCAGAAAATATGGTTGGAAGGTGATTATTAATATGTTTCTAATTATTTACCTGCACAAATGAAACTATAAAGATAACAAGATGCCTGCAAAGCGTGTAGTACCAGGTTGCAACCCAGTAGCGGACATACCAAACCATGGCCCAACATAACCTTATTCTAGAGTGAAAAGAACGTTGCAAGGTGATTTTTAATCTGTGTCTACTTATTTACCTGCACAAACGAAACTATAAAGATAAAAAGATGCCTGCAAAGTGTGTAGTACCAGGTTGCACTAGCAATTAGTCCTTCCAATGGAGGACATAAACAGAAGTGGGTGAAAGGTATTCCTCATAAGGGCTAATTATATTTATAAGAATAAAGACAATAATGACAAACATTTTAAAGGATAAGACCTATTTTAAACCACAATGTGGTACCTACAATGTTTTCTGGACCTCCCAAATATCACAGAAAAAGACAGTTAATAGAACTCATCTGGGCATACCTACGAAAAGATTTGATAGTGAAAGGGTATACAAAACCAGCAAGAATGGCTTCAAAGTGACATAATAGTGAATTTTTCTAGCTCAAATTAAAATTTACAAAGTAAACTGAGTGTTCATTAGCAATTGTGCTTCCAATAAGGGACATAAACAGAAGTGGTTGACAGCGGCGCGAAATTCAATGGTCTTCTCTAGCTGTTGTTCATGATGTCTTCAGAGAACTAGGTGGTCTACGGACCAACTCCTCTTTTTATTTATTTGGTAAATTTAGGGCCTAATAAATAATATTTTGAAAAATTGATGAATTATTGTAAAAAAGCCAATAACTAAAGAGTTGTATGTTGAAATACTGTCGAATTATAAACCTCTACCATTGGTGGTTACAACTATTTGTTCAAGTTGACGTATCTATTAATCCGTATACTTGCCGATTCCCGACAACTTTGAGTGAGTCACACCTCTTCATATTCCTCTCGCTACGCCGCTGTGTAACATTGCAGTAAGAAATGGTGGAAGTACATACCTCTCACCGTAAGAAATGGTGGAAGTACATACCAGTCTCATCGTAAGAAATGGTGGAAGCACATACACAATTTTGGATGGCGCATTCACCATTATTTGATATTAACGTAGGTAGGCAACAACCAGAAAGTTCTGCCGGTGCGCCATCTAGTACCCGAAATAAGCGTGAAACAGCTGTCTGCGTACTGGTGGATTGACGGAGGTATAGAGCAACCCTCGTATTAAGGGACTAAATAGAGTGCGGTAAGGTAAGAGGTAACGTAAGACGTAAGGTAATAAACCTGTGGAATCAGATGAGAGTGTTGCGTTACCTCTTACGTTACGACTATAAACACTCTCATCTGATTCCACAGGTTTATTTTCTTAAGTATGAAATAGAGTGCGGTAAGGTAAGAGTTTTGAGTTTCAGTCTCGTTTGACGAAATTGAAAAATTTCAGATCCTTCAGATGTTGAGGTTTATCTGAAAGTTCGAAAAGCTTTATTTAGCTTTCTATTACGATGAAACCTTGTGTTTTGGATAATTTGAGGGTGCTTATTACAATTCCGGTCACAGTTTTGAGTTTCAGTCTCGTTTGACGAAATTGAAAATTTTCAGATCCTTCAGATGTTGAGGTTTACCTGAAGGTTCGAAAATCTTTATTTAGCTTTCTATTAAGATGAAACCTTGTGTTTTGGATAATTTAAGGGTGCTAATTACAATTCCGGTCACAGTTTTGTGTTTCAGTCTCGTTTGACGAAATTGAAAAATTTCAGATCCTTCAGATGTTGAGGTTTACCTGAAGGTTCGAAAATCTTTATTTAGCTTTCTATTAAGACGAAACCTTGTGTTTTGGATAATTTGAGGGTGTTAACTACAGTTCTGGCCACAGTTTTGAGATTCAGTCTCGTTTGACGAAATTGAAAAATTTCAGATCCTTCAGATGTTGAGGTTTACCTGAAAGTTCGAAAATCTTTATTTAGCTTTCTATTAAGATGAAACCTTGTGTTTTGGATAATTTGAGGGTGCTAATTACAATTCTGGCCACAGTTTTGAGATTCAGTCTCGTTTGACGAAATTGAAAATTTTCAGATCCTTCAGATGTTGGGGTTTACCTGAAAGTTCGAAAATCTTTATTTAGCTTTCTATTAAGATGAAACCTTGTGTTTTGGATAATTTGAGGGTGCTAATTACAATTCCGGTCACAGTTTTGAGTTTCAGTCTCGTTTGACGAAATTGAAAAATTTCAGATCCTTCAGATGTTGAGGTTTACCTGAAGGTTCGAAAATCTTTATTTAGCTTTCTATTAAGACGAAACCTTGTGTTTTGGATAATTTGAGGGTGTTAACTGCAATTCCGGCCACAGTTTTGAGATTCAGTCTCGTTTGACGAAATTGAAAAATTTCAGATCCTTCAGATGTTGAGGTTTACCTGAAAGTTCGAAAATCTTTATTTAGCTTTCTATTAAGATGAAACCTTGTGTTTTGGATAATTTGAGGGTGTTAACTACAATTCCGGCCACAGTTTTGAGTTTCAGTCTCGTTTGACGAAATTGAAAAATTTCAGATCCTTCAGATGTTGAGGTTTACCTGAAAGTTCGAAAATCTTTATTTAGCTTTCTATTAAGATGAAACCTTGTGTTTTGGATAATTTGAGGGTGCTAATTACAATTCCGGCCACAGTTTTGAGATTCAGTCTCGTTTGACGAAATTGAAAATTTTCAGATCCTTCAGATGTTGGGGTTTACCTGAAAGTTCGAAAATCTTTATTTAGCTTTCTATTAAGATGAAACCTTGTGTTTTGGATAATTTAAGGGTGCTAATTACAATTCCTGTCACAGTTTTGAGATTCAGTTTCATTTGACGAAAATGAAAATTTTCAGATCCTTCAGATGTTGAGATTTACCTGAAAGTTCGAAAATCTTTATTTAGCTTTCTAGTAAGACGAAACCTTGTGTTTTGGATAATTTGAAGGTGCTAATTACAATTCCGGTCACAGTTTTAAGATTCAGTCTCATTTGACGGAAATGAATACCAAAAATATACTATGCAACTTTTAGGGGGGTGGGGGGGGGGCAAGGGGGTCCAGACGACGCCTATAGTCTATCTAGATTTAGGTATAGTCGGTGACTAGACCATAGATTTCAGTTCAGTGCCAGGACTAGGTAGAACAAACAAATGCAGGGCTATGGACTGCTGGAATGGGTACTGGAGAAGATAGGGGTTATGAATGAAAGTGAGCTTGCGGAAAGTGTCATTCTATCTGCGGACTGTACCCCAGAATGAATGAATGAATGAATGAAAGAGGGAGAGAGGCTATTTGGTGGCTGGAACCACCAGTGCATAGGCCTACCCTTTGTACCTCTCCTTACCTTAGTTCCCAAGTCCAGCCCTCATCGCAAAGGTGAGGATGGCCTTGGGTCCTGCCCATCTTATATCCTCAGGTTCAAGACCCCTTGAACCCCGAGTATAGTCTGCCTGTGATACCCAAGGGCTTCACAACGACAAAGAATGTGTGCCGAGGATTCTTCCTCCTCGCCACAGCGTGTACACGTCGGATCATTTACCACCCCCATCACATACAAATGGTGTTTGAAGGTGTTATGACCGGATAGCAGGCTCACAAGTAACCTTGGTCGCCTTCTGTCCAGCGAGAGACAGAACCGTCCCACCTTATCCAGAGGTCCTGAAATAAGTTCTCTAGCTTGACGGAGATGTCCGGAGATTCCTCTCCATCTGATGAGAGCTGATTTTGCAACCACGCCTCTATTTTCTTCTGATGGTACCTGCTGCCAGCCCCAAAGCCAGCTCAGGACCCAGGAAGTTATTTCTTGACCCTCGTCTTGCGAGCGCGTCCGCCATTTCATTACCACCAACTCCAGCATGACTCGGCACCCACATAAGTGACACCTGATGTCTGATATGATAACGTTATTATATACCCTAGAAGTCTCCATATAACTATCAAGTGACCTGTGGACAAATACGCCAGCATAACCCAGCCAATGGCGTCGCTAATTTTTTTCTTGGTGGGGGTCATCTTTTTCTTGGAGGTGACGAATTTTTACCGGCATTACATGATCAGCAACAAAACAACGTTCGTCGGAGAAGGGGGTGGTGCATTTTTGTGCTGTGATCTTGATGGCGATTCACCCTCCTTCCAATATAGATAGGAGTTATAATGAATTAATGAAAGAAGGAGAGGGGCTTTCTGGTGACCAGAATCACCAGTAAATAGGCCTACAAGCGAGCCCTTTCCATATAGCACTGGATATTCTATGAATATTCTTTAAATCTCCCATATGTTCCATGAATATTCAGTAGAATCATAGAATATTCGTTATTTCTCTTGATTATTCAGGATTATTAACATAATATTCTTTATAGAATATTATTATTTTATCCACTTAGGATAATCAGTGATTATTCGTTTAATGTCTGAATTATTCCAGCTTATACCAGTAATATTCTTCATAGAATATTACTTTAATAATCTACTAGGAAGAAGATGTAGCTATTTTATGACGAACATTTAGTAATATTTGTAATAGAAACATATTCTGTATGTAGGCAAATATTCAATATGAGGTATTAATAATTTATATTTGCACGTTTCTTAGTGAACTAAAAAACCTTCATTCGTTTTGCGTTCATCCTAAATACACCTAATAAGTATTATGTGCAAATTTCAAAAGTTTGTTAGCCATTAGCCATTGCCAGCAATACAGATACGGCATCCACCGACGATAAAGTGACAGCATCTTATGCTAAAGGAAAGTAGGTATGTATGTATGTAGGTATGTGGTGTCGTCAGTTGTCAATCTTGTCTGGTTGTCACTCGCTTCAAGTGTTCTGTCATTCTGTGCTTCAACATGTGGATGTGATGTGGATGTCGGCATTTTAGCAATTCACGAATTCACGAGTTTTATTCCTGAAAGGCCTGCATTTATACCCCATTTTGTACAATAAAGTTGCTGGTTGTTATAAAGTGTGTAACAGTGTTCCAAATTATGGTCACCTACTATGGTGTAAGGTTCATTATATAATCTGAGTAGAATTTTGAGGTTAAATGCAACAAGTTTACATTTTTACACTTCATTTAGGCATCTGGAGTGGGATGTCTAACCACTTAACTTTTGTGACCATCTGCCACTAGTAGGTGCCATTATTTTTGGAACAGTATCCATAATTCCCTAAAAATGTTTTGTATATGAGGTAATTTAGACAAAATGTTCCTAGAATTTTCAAAAACATTCTACCACGATTGTTGATGTAATATCCGTGCGGAATATTCGGCGGAATATTCTAGGAATATAGCGTGTTTTTCCCATTTCGAACGTTTACAGAATGTTCTGTAAATATTCCAATTATCCATGAAATTTTCCCAGAATATTCATAATATCTGTAGTGAATGTGAACAGAATATTCTCATATCATCCGGTGCTATGTGGGTTGTGTACCTTTCGGCTCAGGATCCAGGAAGTTATTTCTTCGAGAATAAATTCTCGAGGAACCATGGCCAGCTTAAGGGGAATCCCTCTGAGCTGCATCACCGCCTTGCGGCAAATCTTGGGGCGTTAGTCCTAAACTGATCTACTGGATATATCAGACGGTGGTTAAACCAGGCACGTATCCAGGATTTGGTTTTGGGGGGTCCAGATTATGGGTGGTGTCACTTGCTTGACCTTTCGGGGGGGATCCAGATTAGAGTTGCCACCTTAAATTTGCTGTCGTCCAGGGGGGGGGGCTTGCAAAAATGTGTGGATACTATATTTAGATGGCATTATAGCATTATATAAGCTTTCGGGGGGGGGGGGGGGGGGGTCCGGACCATAAATACGTGCCTGGGTTTAACCCATGGTAGTGTTAGTATATGGCGCTGTTGTCTGGTGGCAGAAATGCCTACAACGGACAGCCAGAGTCAGGCTGACGGCAGTGCAACGCAGCGCCTGTCTGGCCATTACTGGCGCTATGTCTACCACACCAACACTAGCCATGGAGACCCTTCTAAACTTAACATCTCTGCACATTAAGGTGGAGTGAGTTGCAAAAGTGGTCGCCTACAGACTGCTATCAACTGGCAGACCTGACAAAATGGAACTATGACCATACACAATGGGTATAATGGGTGAAATTACCCATCATCATGTACTCGGAATGGTCTCGGGCTATATGGTTCCCCAAGCACACATATAGCGATCCTATAATGTCCTTTTCCCAGGCAGGGACGAATGGAGGAGGGATGGCTTCATATCACCCTCCGATCTTGCGCTATTTACTTGATGGCTCCAAGTCTGAACTGGGGGCAGGAGCGGGAGCAGCTGGTACTAATCCAAGAGTTGAAATTTCAGTCAACCTTGGGAGACATAGTCTTCCAAGCAAAAATGATTGCCATAGAGCTGGGAGTCAGGGAACTAATCAAAAGGCCCCTGACAAACAGATCTATAAAAATCTTTTCAGACAGCCAGACTCCATTGAAAGCACTGTGCTCCAGTCGGGTTGATTCAAGCCTGGTATGGAACTGCATGCACCTCCTCAACAAACTCGGAAGGGGAAACAGGGTAACTCCGGGCCACAGCGGAGTGGAAGGCAATGTATTGGCCGACGCGCTCGCAAGAGGAGGAACTAAATCTGTGTTCCTAGGACCAGAACCATTTGTGGGCATTGCAAAAAGCACTGCTAAAAAGACCATCTCAGACTGGGTAGTGAGGAAAGCACTCTTGAATTGGCGAGATACACCAGGGCTACTGCACTCGAAGGCGTTTATAAGATACCCCTCGAGTCAGGCCCCCCCGAGGATCATGGAATGTAACAGGAACGATCTCCGCATTCTGGTCGGTCTGCTGACGGAACATGGTCGTCTAAGGAACCATATGTGGAAGTTGGGTCTTGAACAAACTTCAGACTGTCGCTTCTGCTATACGTGGAGGACGAAACAGCGAAGCATATTCTTTGCTTCTGTCCAGAACTGGATAATGCTAGGTTCCAGACATTCGAATTTGTCCAACTGGAACCTCATGACTTCAATGAAGTTTCACCCTTCACGTTGATCGCCTTCGCAAAGAGGTGCGGACTGTACGGTGAACTGAACAAAAAGGTGTGAGCCACAATAGACACAATTAAGTCGCAGTGGAAGGAGGCAGCGCTGCCCCACTCACTTTCAACCTAACCTATCACCGCCTTTCTGACTAGGTTGGAATGGCTGAAAACTCATTTCTGTGGGATCCTTGGGAGAATGTACAAGAGGCTAAGGGGGCCTAAGTGCTGTGGTCTTTCCGGTTCACCCTCTTTCCAAAACAGATAGGAGTTAGATATAACTAAGGGACAATTCTGTCGGACGGCTCCAAGGGGAAAAAAGTACCCTCAATAAAAGCTCAGAGCTAGAGTTCGAAGCTATCACTCGTTTATAAGAAGTCAGTTACGACGTGTCAAATGTGATTAACCTAATGATCTCCCGACTCCAAACACCGCAAATCCGACTCCATACTATCAGAATCGTCTCGACCAATAAGAACGTCGCACTCTCACGCGACTACATAATAAAGTATTTATCCAATATAATCGAAGCATCCGACATTGTCAGTGGATATGTTTTATATGGAAGCGGCGGGCGCTAACAAGAGCGACAATTAGCGAGGGGCGGGGCCAGCCCTCCCGGTGGGCGGCCCACGCATAAGGCCACGCCCACCGGCCGCCCGACGATATCGTAGTAGGCGCTGACGCACTCGCTTAGCAGGCCGACGCGACGACGCGCGCTGCTCGATTGTTTTCTGTTTTCTTCTTCTTCCTCCTTTGCGACGGCCGTTTTGACGTTTCGCGCGGTTCTGTGACGTTCCGGGTGATCGATCTGTGATATATTGCGTGCGATTGGGATAATGACAGTTGTTTCCGCGTGCGGTGGTTTCGTAAGGGACGAGAGACGTTTGACGTAGCAACAGGTGGGATGCGTGGTAAGTAGATAACTTAGTTCTCTGCTGTGTAGGTTAGTCCAAAAATTGGAGTGTGGTCAAGAGGAACCTTTTTCACTCCTAGAGAGTTTTTTTCTAGGAACCGTCCGACGACCCGTCAATACTGTAGGTGCGAGAAAAAAATTAATTCTGAGCGATTACCATATAAGTATATAATAAGGTAATAATTCCAATAAATAAATGACCAAAATAAATTAGGTAAGATCACAATTAAATGTTTAAATAACTTACTAGAACTACCTAATTCAACATCGATAAGAGGTTGGGCCGGTATCAGGAAAAGCGCTCGAGATGACACATCTGGAAATTAAATAAAAAGATACCTGAGTAACCAATTCAGTGAAGAAGAATAAATAAAAGATATAGGTTACAATATGTTTTAATTATATACCGTGACGGTATTTTATAAGGATCTCATTACACAGCAAATATATCCTTTAACGCCAAACGGATAAAATCATATTTACATCTTGTGTGGTATACAAATTATACAGAACATAAATCAAACATCTCTCGGGTCATGGGTATTAAGGGTCAACTCGCGAAATACCTCTCCAAAAGAATAGATGAAATAATATACTGTATAATTATACAAAAATCATATAACAAAACTCGAGCAGCACTTGGGTCTTTGGTATTGAGGGTCAACACGCGCAATACCTCTTCAAGAGCTCCAATCACTAGGGCGGAGAATTATCAGGATATTAACTGTGAGGCCAACTCACTAAGATATTAGGGGTCCACACGTAAAGTATCCACTCCTTTGTACTAGTTCAGCACGAAGGGTCAACACGCCGCGTACTTCTAGATTGTTATTTGTTCTCATATCGCAGACATTCAGTAGTTGAATTATCAACCCATTTGATATAAATGTGTGTATCAAAGTTGTCAATTGTCTAATAACAAGAATTTATGAAATAAATCAATATATCAATAAATAGATAGACAATTAGTAGAACTGGGTACTCTGTGAGATAAACTCACCTATGCACAATCACAAATCAAACCACAACACTTCTTTACTGTACACGTGATACAACTTTGTACTGTTTTGAGTGCGTTTTCGACAAAAAGGACCGTGCTTTCAAGTTGGTTCCACCCCCAAACATTATATGCGATTTTGAATCTTATCTCAGTCTGGCAAACATCTTGAAATAACAAAAGTATGCCCAAGTTCTTGTGAAACTCTTCAGGCTGTTTAGAAAACAATATCGGTCGGGTAGTGGTTTATGATCAGGCTAGGGTTTCAGCTTTCTCTTTGGCTTTATGGCGTCAGTTTTACGATGCATTTTTAACTACATTGTAGGATAATATTATTTTTCGAATTATAAAATTTTCTCACCCTGACAATACTGAAGCCTTAAGGCCTATTGTATTATAACTCCTCTCATTTACAGTATCCACTCCAGCAATCTAGATCCCTGCATATGTTTATGCAGTTTTCCTACTGGTCCTGGTGCTGAGCTGTACTCCATTGGTTTCTAGCTTGGTCTTCCCAAAGAGCTGTCTCTTGTGATCTAGCGCAGGCCACAATGTCCCGTGAGAAGTCCCGTCGTTATTCGGGGCTAATTCTTACTCAAGGAGAGCAGTGTTTCAGCTGTTTCCTTGCATGGAGCTTTTATGATTGTTTTCCATGAACACATCCCGGCAACAAGTTTCACCGCTCCTTGTGCTGATGCTTCATCCATTCTACGACCTGGTGTCTGATTGTGCTTTTAGGCACCCCCAGGGCGGGTTTTGCTCCAGTGTATAGAGCAGACGAGCATTTTCTTGCTAGCTCGTCCGCCCTTTCATTGCCCCTTATGCCTGAGTGTCCTGGCACCCACTCCAAAGTTACTTTGTTGTGTTCTGCCAGCCTTCTCAGTTCTTGTAGACATTCCCAGACTAAGCAGACGTAACTTTGGGCCCTTCTAGTACCTTAAGTGTGGCCTGATTTTCTGTAAGTATTACGATCCTCTTGTTTCTGTAGGATCGCTCATTATTTATCCTTGCACAATGCATGATGGCGTAGATCTCTGACTGAAAGCCGGAGCGTACTTTTCTAGCGGAATGCTCTGTCTAGTTCCTCTTCCAAAGATTCCCGCCTGCTCGGTCTTTGATCCATATATGTGTACCAGACTACTTCCCGTTGCAGGTTGTTTACTTCACAGAGTTCTCGATCTCTAATCATAATCTCGAATGTCTTGTTGAAGATATATTTCGGAGTTGTGTGGTCCTTTCTAGCATCCATTATGGTATGCCCCACATATTCTACGATTTGGTTGTGTCCAAGATCCTTGTAATTACCTCTTGGTAAAGTTTGTAGTCCAGAGTAGCCCATTCTCGCCTCGCCCATTATTACAATTTGCAATGGAGGATGGTCCAGGACGCAGTGGGTGCGCTTTTCATTGCACCTGTTATTGTCAGACAAGCAAGTCTTTGCACCTTGCTTAGTTCTGTTATAGCAGCTCGCTGTTTCATCTTTGGCCACCAGACCACTCTAGGACAGTATTGGCCATTAATTCACTGAAACCTAGGAAGGCCTCTCAGTCAACGAATTCCTACGACATCTAGGATCACTGGCGAAGTGCTGGCTCCTCCAACCCTTGCTGGAGTGAGAAACAGATACCAAAACTATGGCTGAAAACCAGGGTGGTCGCTGTCCCTAAACGGGGAAACCTCGCGAAGAGAACAAAGAAGAGAGAAAACGAGGGCCACACAGCACCCAAAACGAAACCGTATCGCCCAAATTTGGGATTAGACCAGAACGACATCTATAGGTTATTTGTAGGCTATCCTAAGTTATCCCATATCTTTACTACTGGTTAGCCCTAGGATAACCTGTTTGGAATATTCTGTGGCAGGAAGGTATGGACATCCTTTGGATATTCCGCGGGGCCGTCAATCACTGGAAGATCCTATGGATGACGGTTTTGGAAATCCTCAGCTTATATACTATGAGACGGTTGAAGGGATATCCCTTCAAGACCATACCCTTCTTTATACAAAATCTGACATTTGACAGCGTTGACGTAGAAAGACGGTGAAGGGTGGAGGTGACTTGCAGCAAAGCAAGCCAGCAGCTTGCAGTAGTCGTTGGTTCCTGGATCGTTTTTCGCCGTTTATCATGTCTCTCAATATATTTACCATCTGTACCTGTGATCTGTACCATCCGACACGCCAAGGGTCCCCCAAGTACAAACCACCATTGCAAGTCAGAGAATCATTCAGCAACCTGTTTGTTTTTGCAACGCACAAAATCTCCCAGGAAAAAAAATTTCAGGATGACACAAAATTACCATCTGACACAGGTCCAGAGATCACTCCTGTGCAATAGGAGATTCTACGTTGAGTTCCAGGGACAGAGGAATCAATGGAGGAACCAGAAGTAGTCTCCCCAGGGTAGAGTACTGCGGCGCCTCTTCTATTGAAATTGAATACATGAATACAAAATCCGAGTGATCAACCTGTCGTCCTTTCTACAAATAGCTTCGTCTACGCCGATGACGTGCCAATCCCATGACATCAGGGAAAGAGAAGACTAGAGCAAAAGTGAACACGAGGAAAGCTGGTTACCTCCCAATGAGGGCCCACCCTGGCGTATTGCGGGCGACGTCCCTTGCCATGTGCTTTGGCCCAGCCGAATACGCATGCCCTGTATGGTCCTGATCGACTCATGCTAACAAACTTGACCCTACCTTGAACGACACCTGTAGGATAATCATGGGCTGTCTAAAACCTACCAACCTAGACCAGCAATACATGTTGACGGGAATAGCTCCTCCTCAAATCAGGCGAGAAGTCTCATGTATGGCAGAACGAAGTACACAATCATTAGATAAAAGACTGTACTCCATATGGACACAAGCCCCCAGCATGGAGACTTAAATCCAGGAAGAATTTCGTTATGTCCACAAACTCACTGACAGACTCAGAATCAGTAAGCAAAGTGTCGGAGAGACGACTAACAGAGAACCACATACCAACTTGAAATCGAACTGAAAGCCTTCCTGCCGGATCACAACTGGAATGAAGGACCTGGAGAAGTCTCAACAAGATTAGATGCCAAATGGGCAAGTCTGGGGATAACCTAGTGAGATGGGGATACGCTGAGGACGATTTATGTGCCTGCGGGGAGAATCAGACGATGGAGCATCTCCTATCTTACCCATCCTTGGAAACCCCTTGCACAATCCAGGACCTATGTCCTACTCTCCCACTGCTGGTATCAATCCTCTTGTTCACTGTGCAACCTCCGTCGTTTGAGACCATATCTACTGCCATTTTTCTATGATCCGTTGTCTGCAGTCTTTCCACCTCATCTCTGTGTACCCTTGAGAGATGATCTGTCCGAAGTACCATCCCACGCGATCTTAAAGGCTTTGTGGGTGCCCACTCTCAACAGTCTTGTCATAGCTCCCGAGGGCAAAATACAAAGAGACTCGGGCCCCAAGATTTTGGTCCCGGCAGCCCCTTTTGACTTTTGTCTTTGGACTCTAAGCCTATGGTGCTGTAGAAGCGCTGCGGGAGGATAAGTGTCTATGTACGTTCGATTTGAAACGCTGTAGGTTGTCGCTGTCGGGAAACAAATTCCCGGCAGCTCATTCCACAGCGAAGAAGGAATGTTGGAGGAGACTGGTTCGATAAGTAGGGACCTCGACCTGGTAAGGCTAAGCTCGCAGAGCCTCTATAGTGTTTCTTGTTCGGACGGCCTTCGGTGTTATTATCTGGGAGAGCCCATTCAAACGTCTACCGTGATAGAATATGTAAAACAGGGACTGGTCAGCCACCCTTCTTCGATGTTCCAGGCTGTGGAGGTCCTTTGTGATGTTAGGCGTATCGATTAGTCTAATTGCTCTATTCTGGATGGTGCGCAGAAGCTTTAGAGAGTGCTTCGGAGCGCATCCCCACACGTGGGAGCAATACTCCCACGATCGTCGGATCTGTGCTTTGTAAAGCAGCTGTAGTTTCTCTGGTGTATACAGTCTCCTTCAGCGGAACGAAACTCCAAGCTTCTGGGATGCCGTTTTAGCAGTACTGACGACGTGGTCGTGCCAGGACATGTTATTGTTGATATTGATCCCCAAACGCTTGACGGAAGGTCACTCGACTATTGGGTGACCCTCCATTTCCACAGGTGGCAAGCCTACGTGAGACTTCTTTGTCAGTGTTGCTGTCTGAGTTTTCTGTACGTTAAACTGTACTTTATTTACTAATCCCCACTGGACAATTGTTTTGTTATCTACGTTGATCTGTGAGGCATGTTGCTGTCGCCGACGTACTGTCTTCTGGGATGATAGTGGCTGACCTGGTTCCAGTAGACTGGATTGGATGTTATTTCTAGCAGCTTTTTGATGTACATCAGTGTGGGTGTTTCACCTGTTGCACAAATAGTTTATAAAAATAAAGAAGTCTTTATTATTGTTATAACATTTTTGTAACATTGTATTTTCGTTACTGCACGTGCTTAGTTAACATTAAATAATAATAATTGACACTAATATCCTAAATACTAAAATTCCAATTGTTCATTTCATTACCATTGGTGCTGATAAGACAAACGACTATCTATACTGGAATTATGCGAATTAATTGATAACACTCTTAATTAAAACAAAAACAGGCACTTAACCATGATAATTGGCGAGTAAAATTTAAATAAGTTTGCAACAATGTTGCATCGGCATTATTATAGGTATCATTTTTTTAAACGCATTTATACGGGAGCATAGGCGTAAGTTCAAGGGGACATAGGTGAAACACCCTTCAAGCTGTGTCTATGCCTTTTTCAGCAGTAGTTTCAAAAGGGTCAAATTACATTTCGTCACGCGTCAATTGTAAATTCAAATTTTCAGTTGTAGTATTACATATGAAACTTGCTGGAATTGGTATAGAACCTACCCTCAAAAAAAAATCCAAAAAATTTAGTTTTACAACTTACGACCCCATTGCCAACACCTGTCCGTTTAGATAGACTCAACTTCAGGAAAGGCCTAGGAATCTCACCCTCCCAAGCATGTCCTGAGCCTCAAAGAAAAACGAAAAAATTTAGTCTAAAAATTCAAACTCCCATTACTTATATCTGCCCCTACTTAGATACGTCTCAGAGGGTAGGTAGGTACCTTCACAGTAAGTAAGTGGCATTGTATAATATTTTTCCATTGGGAAAACATATCGTGAAATGTAGTAATCCGCATTTTCTTTCTTTTTAACTTTCCTGATAAAAGAGCATGGAACCAGGCAAGCCACTGTCATCCCACACGGTACGTAGACATCAAAACAATTTGTCGAGTGGGAATTAGTAAATAAAGTACAGTCTAATGTACAGAAAACTCAGCAACTAGTTGCTTTCAGCTTTCAAGTTAGCTTTATTTGTGGCCTTTTTTTGATTTATTGATGATGTTAATCAAACACACACAATCAAGTCAACTAATTTTAAAAAAGTATGGCTTTATAATTTTGGACTGTTCCCAAAACTGTTTGGAAAAATTAGAAAAATATTTAATATACGGATTGAGAGCAATTCGAGCAATAAAGTAGAATGTTTTTAAAATAATTAATTAAAATATAATAAAAAATAAATAAATTAATTAATAATAATAATTTTTTTGTAAATATATTTAATATAACTAACTAATTAAATATGCATAGTGGGGAAGACAAGGCTGGAGACGTGTGCTGCTAAGACAATCTTTTAAGAACTAAATTTATCTTGATTCTCAGTTATGAATTCCTTAACTTTGTATTTAAATTGCTTGAATTTATTTACACGTTTTAGATCTGCTGGGAGTACGTTGAAGAACTTAGGTCCATGATAAAAAAAGTGTTTTGTGTAAGTGTTTTTTTAAAGATATCAATGCTCAGATTTAAGTTAGTTGCTGCTCTAGATACTGTGCTTAATTTCTTAAAGCTTCTTTGCTCGAGGTACATTTTTGTGAGACACTGATATACATAAATCGTAATACAGTATGTTAAAACGGAAACTACAGGTGCATTATACATCATGACTAAAACTTTTCTTGAACATATATATATCGAAAGCTTTCGACAGAGTATGGCATGACGGACTTCTGGCCAAGCTTGCTGCTTATGGACTACCACCTGGCCTGCGCCAGTGGCTGAATAGCTTTTTGAACGACCGATCTCTGTTTGTTGTAGTCGAGGGCTGTTCATCAGACGTGTTTTCAATAAACGCCGGTGTTCCTCAGGGATCTGTCCTATCCCCTACACTGTTTCTGCTGTACATCAACGAGCTGTTAGAAATAACATCTAATCCAATCTACAGCTTCGCAGATGACAGTACATTAGTGTCGTGTATGGAACCAGGCATGCCACTATCATCCCAGGAGACGGTACGTCAGCGACATCAGCATGCCTCACAGATCAACGCTGATATCAAATCAATTGTCGAGTGGGGATTAGCAAATAGAGTACAGTTCAATGTACAAAAAACTCAGGCAACAACACTTACAAAGAAGTCTCACGATGGCTTACCAACCGTGGAAATGGAGGATCACCCATAGTTGAATCACCTTCCGTCAAGCTTTTGGGAATCAACATCAACAATAACATGTCCTGGCACGACCACGTCGTCAGTATTGCTAAAACGGCATCCCAGAAGCTTGGAGTTTTGTTCCGCTGTAGGAAGTTATATACACCAGAGCAACTGCTGCTGCTGTTCAAGGCACAGATACGACCATCGCTGGGGTATTGCTCCCATGTGTGGGGATACGCTCCGAAGCACTCCCTAAGGATTCTGGACCTCCACAGCTTGGAACATCGAAGGATGGTGGCTGACCTATGCCTGTTTTACAGATTCTATCACGAAAGATGTTCGAGTGAGCTCTCCCAAATAATACCACCGAAGGCCGTCCGAACGAGGAGCACTAGAGAGGCTCTGCGAGCTCATCCTTACCAGATCGACGTCCCTACTCCCCGAACCAGTGTCCTCCAGCATTCCTTCTTTTGGAGAACTTCGACGGTGTGCAATGAGTTGCAGAAGAATTTGTTTCCCAACGGCTACAACCTGCCGCGTTTTAAATCTAACGTGCACAGACAGTTATCCTCTCGCAGCGCTTCTACAGTGCCATAGGCCTTCAGCCTTGCATTTCTATAAACCTAAAATTCATTGGGAAAACAAAGAGCATTATTATTGTTTTGCATTTCTTATTTTTTCGCGCATGGTTTTATGGAACTTTTCATCCAGGCCCAATTGTTGCAGGTGCGGTGTAAATGTATTTGGAGTAAGGCCTGAGACCGACATAATGAGGGGGATAACAACTTTGTTTTTTTTCCAGAGTCGTTTTATTTCTATGTCGAGATCTGTGTATTCAGATATCTTCCCAGGTGTTTTGGATGTTCATATCTTTGGGAATTGCAAAATCTATTAAATAGGTCACTTTGTCTGTCTTTGACATTTTTTTTATTCGGAATTATTGTTTATTGATAACGATATAAAGATACATTATTAGCTAGATACATAAATAATATACAGGTATTGTGTTTACTCCTGGCCAGCCAGATCTCAGGTTCACCGACTGACCCTGAGTACGATTATCTACATACGATATTGCAATGTGTAGATAAGTTACTTATAAGTTAAAAAAAAATACCCTACCAAACAGCAGCTGACGCTAGGCCACGAGGCCTGTCTTGTGAGCCGCAGTTCCAGCAGAGCATTTAACTGATATAACAAGAAACCTATTGGTGTAATAAGTAATTCTGGATGGAAGTAGGCAGGAAAATTATATCTGGTCTATTTGCTGGGATGGTTTTGTCAGCATGTATTTCAATGTCGCAGTATAGTTTGAATTGATTGTTCTCGAGTACTGAGGTCGGTGTGTAGTTATAATATGCATCTGTGTTTTCGATTAGCTTGTTTGTTGTGGCTAGTGCTTGGTGTATGACTATGGCTACAGAGTTATGTCTGGCTGTATACTCAGATCCAGCGAGAGGTTTGCATGCACTTGTTATGTGTTCTATTGTTTCCTTCTGTTGGTGGCGTTTTCTGCAATTATCATCAGTGACGGATGGATCTTTAATTATGTACTTCTAGTAATTTCGTGTCGTAATCACTTGGTCCTATATAGCAAGCATAAAACCTTCCGTTTTCGGAAGGAGCTGGTCATCCTGCAGCCAGCTATATGACTGCTTTTCATTAATGTGGTCTTGTGTAACACGGTATCAATGTTTGCCATGGAGTGTCTTGTGCGACCAGGTATTTATTTTTTTCTTGTTGTGTTTGTATTATGGTTGTGTGCGTCTGCTGCGTGGTCTGGACAAGAAGGGCGAGTGGTGTGTAGTTTTTGTCTGCTTTTACTATTGCCTCATGCAAGTTTGTCTGTTTACTGTGGAAAAAATGTCTGAGTAATTTTATTTGTTTTGTACGAAGTGACTGTATATCTATAATTCCTTTCCTCCCTTGTTTTCTGTCGATGGTGAGCCTTTCCTTGCATGTGTTGGGATGTGACATTCTGTGTTTCGTGAGTACTGTTCGGATTAGTATATGGATGTTTTCTATGTCAGTGTGCGACCACTTGATAATGCCAAATGAATATGTTAGGATTGGTACAGCAAATGTGTTAATAGCTTTTGTAAGATTTCTAGAATTCAGTTTTGTTTTTAACAGTCTAACAAAGCGGTCTTTAAACTCTTGTGTTAGTTGTGATTTGATTTTTGTGTGGTATATCTTAACGTTTTGACTGATACCCAGGTACTTGTACGTTTCGTCCTTGTCCATGTTGTCTAGCGCTTGGCCAGTTACTACTTCCTGTTCGGGATGGTTTTTCCATTGGCCTTTATTGATGTGAAGCGCCTTGCATATACTCATGCCAAATTCCATCTTGATATCTGACTCACAAACTTCAGTTATATTGAGTAATTCTTTCAGTTGCAGTTGAAAATGATTGATTTTGTGTTGATTTGCTTTCTGGTGCCTTATGGTGAAACCACAGTTTGTGCTGTTAAGTGTGTTGGAAAGCGGATTGAGACAGAGGCAGAACCATAGTGAACTGAGAGAGTCACCCTGGAAAATACCACGACGTATATATAGCTCATCCGTTTGGATATGACCGTCCTTAGTTTGAAGGTGTATATTTGTTCGCCATGTCTCCATCGTTCTTGTAAGAACCTGACGTAGCCCTGGATATTTGAAGTGTTTTCATTAGCCAGCTATGGGGTACGGAGTCGAAAGCTTTTGTGTCATCTATGAAACAGGTATGGAGATTCGTATGCTTTTTTCTGGTCTGCTCCATGATCACACTGTCAATTATAAGTTCCTTGCAACCCTGACTTTGTTTTCTACATCCTTTTTGTTCTTCAGTCAGGATGTTGTTTTGCATCAGGTGTTGTTCAATCAGTCTGCATATTGTTGCACTGATAATTTTGTACAAGGTGGGGAGACAAGTGATTGGGCGGTAGTTATCAGGGTTCTTGGTATCTGCATTTTTGGGTTTTATATACGTTATTCCTTGTGTGAGGAATTTGGGAAGCCTATTAGGTTGGAGTATGGCTTTATTGATTTGGTTTGTGAGCACTTCGTATGTTGGACTGAATTGTTTGTACCAAAAGTTTTGTACATTATCCACGCCTGGGCACTTCCAATTGTGGGTATGTTTTATCGTTTCAGCTATTTCCTCATTTGTAAGAATAACGTTTCCCTGCTCCGTTATGTGTTGATGTTTTGTCTCTTCTTGTCTGATCTATGGAGCATTTTCATTATGGGTTTTAGGTTCTGAGGCTTCTCCAAAACGCAGTTAATTCTTTTCTGTTTGGAGGTTCTATTGTTGTTATCTGGTTGTTTGATGTTATTTTTTGGTAGAATTACTTTTCACTTTTCTGAAATAGAGTGTTAGCATCCTTTCTGTCGTTGGATTCGTTGTATCTGCGGAGTCTAGCAGCTAGACTGCAAGTTTTTGTTTAAGTGAATCAGCTATTTCTGGTCTGGTATTGTTTTTTGTTTCGTGAGTTCTGTTCGGATGAGTATATGGATGTTTTCTACGTCAGTGTGCGACTTGATGATGCCAAATGATTGATTATGATTGATTAAATGATGATTATAATAATTATTATTATTATTGAAGACTTTTAGACTTGTAGAGGAAATTAAATCAATAAATCCGTATCGGAAAACATTCCTAGTCCCCTTTGTATAACTGGATTTTAATTATTTTATGCAAATGCGACGAGATCGTACTGAATATGTAGTAAATATATCATTAATTAATTATAACATGAAGATAGTCGCGCCGAACGTCTTGATAGGTATATTTAACATTCATCTACATACATCTACTATTTGTAGAGTATTGATTGCATCAGGATTATTACCAGGCGTCTTGGCAAGTATAAATTACGGCGCTGGCCTGCAGAAACGTCGCGAAACAGGAAGTTCCTTAATTAAATTACACATACGTCTTGTCAATCTATGAATAATTACAGATAAAACGCTAGCACGGACGACGGCTTGTTAAGTTTGCGGTAAATTGCCAACCTGCTCATAATATCGAATTTATTTGTAGCTGCAATCAGTGTTCTCACGAAAAAAAAAAAGGACAAGTATCTGGCCTCAATACTTCCCACACATTCTGTTCACAACAGCTAAGACATCATCGCTTTTTTTAAGATTAAATGTTAAATTTGTTGATTACTAGTCCGGGAAAAATCCAGTTCTATCAATATGTTACAAAAAATAAGTTTTTATACCGTAAACATGGGCTACTTTGGCCCTAACGTCCTTCTTTGGCCCAAATGAAGACAAAACAAAATCGTACTCTATAAACATATTTGTGACTGTATTTAAAATACTTCCGGCTCATTCCGCTAGGTACCCGCACTATACAGGCTGTCTGATAAGTCCAGTGGTTCCTTTGCTGTCCACTAGAAAACAGCACCTATAGTTGTTTGACTAGTGAAACCACGTGCAATCTTTACCTCCCAAACTTCCATTTACAAAAAACGTATTTCTTGTTGCACAAATCTGGTAAGTGCCCCCTATTAAACACTTTTCCCTACTTTAAGCCATACTGTAGTTACAACACTGTTAAACTCAACAAGTTTTTTTATTTTCATGTTTTTTTAAATCAGACCCGATAATCTATAAAAAACGTCCTACTTTGGCCCAACCCTTTTTTGGGCCAAAACCCATAAAATTAAGTTATGAATTGCTATAAAATTATATTTTCGTATTTATATTGCGTATTCTCGTTGTCAGCTTGTTCAGGATGCTGTAAACGACTTCCTGGAGGCCCAATATACACTGGCTATAGCAGCGAACAACTTCTAACTTGTCTAGAAGCAATCAGATCTGGTGATATGACGCTAAGGCAGGCTGCTGATCATTTCAAGATACGCCTATAAAAAACAAGTTGAAAAATTTGTTTTCAAGTTCACCAGGCCACCCAACAGTTTTTTCGCAAGAAGAAGAACTAGCATTTTTGATGAACTAGATTTAAGATTCATCACCAAATCTTATTCGACTAGGCAATGGAAGACTGTGCAGTGTTTTTGCAACTATGTTCCAGGACGTGACTGGGTCAAATCGTTTCTAAAGAGACACCCTCAACTGACTGTCAAGTTTTCGTCGAACATCAAAAGAAATCGGTCTCAGATTCATGAACAAATCATCAGACTATATTGAAAATCTGAAAGAGGTGGTCAAAAATGTTTCACCTGATAACATTCATAATTATGACGAAACTTGATAACATTTGATAATATAATCTTCGTTGAAGAACCTGTTCTAGTCAATGTCCAAGTCCTTCTTTGTCCATACCATTTGTATCATGCTTTTAACGCCAAAAATTGACTTGGGCCAAAGTTACCCTAACCGCGTAGTAACATTGGCCCAAAATTTAAAAAAATATATTAATTGAAAAACGTTTTGTAAGTACAAAAAGGATTACTAATTAAAATGTAAGATATTATAGTTGTAAAAAAGATTACCAGAACTTCTGGGCAGCGAAAACAACAGTTTCTAGAGAAAAGTACATACAATAATAACTGAAAAGTGGGCCAAAGTAGCCCACGTTTACGGTACCAAAAAATTCCACAGTGAGTGTGCCGTTTGAATTTACTCAAGTAAATTCTTTCCTACTTTTTTATGTTTTTTAGGAGATAGGGTCCAAATCAAACACAACTTTAGTTTAAACTTGCCAACGTTTCGAAAATTATATTTTGATCTTCAGGGCTCATAAGACAGAAAAAGGCATACATACAATGTGTCCCACGACGATTAAGACAAGCAATATATCGGAACCGAGCAGTAGTAGCTTATTATCATTTTGGGGGTATAAATTAGAGAAAATATAGTATCTTTTCTCATTATTGTGCCACCCAATGAGGTATTTGTTTTTGGTCACGTGATGTCCGATTCAAAATTTGTAATTGGACATCCTGTATATTTGTGCCTTTCTGTATTCCCCCGATAAAACAATTCCAACAAACTAGCCAACTTGAGGTTCTAAAGTGGTTAATTCAAGAGTTACAGATACTTAAAGGCCTGTACCACTATACCATTATGAAACACTACCAAAATAATTTAACTGTAAGGGGTACATGTTATAATCAATGGTAGTGGTACCATCTTTCAAGTACCTGTATCTCTTGAACTAATCACTTTAGACCCCAAGTGTGCTAGCTTGTTGGAATTGTTTTATCGGGAGGAACACATAAAGTTACAAATATACAGAGTGTCCCATTAAAAATTCTGAATCGGACATCACGTGATCAAAAACAAATACCTCATTGGGTGATACAATAATGAGAAAAGATACTATATTTGCTCTAATTTACAACCCCAAAATTATAATTTGCTACTGCTGCCCACTTCCGATATAATGCTTGTCTTAATCGTCGTGAGACACCCTGTATACATACAACAGGTTACACTAAAAGTCTAGATAAAATATAAAAGAGAAAAAAATTGAAAATTACAAACACACAAAAATTGAGAAGAAGAAAAGCAGTTAAAGACACTATCACAGAATGAAACTATTCACTCATATGAGGTCGTTGAACAAAGAAATTTTGATGAAATTTCACATCGTTGTTTAACAGTACATTGTTTTTTTATTCGAAAGCTTAAATCGCAAATTTCATCAAACGTACTGCAGCAGTTACTGAGATTATGAGATTGCAAAAACACTAAAAATGTCTTCAAAGTCATCGGTCGAATCGGTCTGTACAGAGACCAAGATTATGTTTTTATGATAATGGTTAGTCTTTTATGAATAGCAAAAATTTTGCAGTTCACCCCAATTTAGCCTCCTCCTCGTAGGAACATCGTAGGACTCAATCATACCCTGTCCTTGTTTTACTATAACCATGTTACTGCAGTTATTGATATTTGTACATTTCACCTTATTTAATTTCCCCTTGCTCAGCATTGATTTTATGTATATTGATTTTTTTTTCAAATGATGGCCCATCTTCAAAATGTATTTTTCAATATTTTCGTTCATTCCGTTTGCTTCTAACCTTCTCAGTAACTAATAAATGGATCAAATGAACTTTAAGCATTTTGAACAATGAAACACATCACAAGTTTTAACCAATTTGACTAGTACCATTCTACGAGGAAAAAAATCAATAAATGAAGTTGGCTATGTATCCGATTTCCTTTCAATCTGCTCAATTATTATGAAGAATAATGTTATTAAAAATGATGATTCTAACGAAAATGGAAGTCAATTGGCTTTGTCTGGAGTCAAGTATATTGGTTCAGTACCTCTGACAGATTCAGTCATATTTCACTGAAAGAATCAAGCAGGTTTCTCTATAATCGAAAATATTGTCAAGTAGGTTGACTATAAAAAAATATTTATAATGCTTGTTATATTTTTTGATAAAACATCTCTAATACGTCTTGTCAATCTATGAATAATTACAGATAAAACGCTACCACGGACGACGGCCTGTTAAGTTTGCGGTAAATTGCCAACCATAATATCGAATTTATTTGTAGCTGCAATCAGTGTTCTCATGAAAAAAAAAGGACAAGTAGCTAACCTCAATACTTCCCACACGTTCTGTTTTAAATAGCTAAGATATTATTGTTCTTCAGAATGAAATAATTATTCACTCATGCTATACATAAGGTGCTTTCGTTTTACATCTGCACTAACTCAGATCATTTAAAAATGAGACGGCTCAGCTCAGTTGGAAACCTCATAGCTCAGATGGATTAAAGGAACGTGCTTGTGTAGTTAAATTTCATTCCTCGAAATTTTGTAATATGCTATGGTTCTATGATCTGTCGATCCTTTCCATAAACCAGTTTTTTACGTTTCTGCATACACCTTACATCCACAGACTTCGCTTTCTTTACATTTACTGAATAAAAATGGAGTCAAGTTGATTGACTCAGTACTTCCCACACGTAATGATGAAACCATTTTATTATTGCCCATTGCATGAAGCTATAGTCTACTTGCAACTAAATTATCGCCCATCCGTCCGCAAAAACAACATCCAACACAAAAACCCTCGTAAATACTTTCTTGCGTCTCCCTCCTTAGGAACGCCACAGTTTTTTCTGCATGCTTCAACTGGACGATGCGAAACGATCAAGAGCCTCCAACTTGTCTAAAAACGAAGTTTGAGCTGATTTTATATTTTTGGTTTTTTGATTATTGCTGCGCCGCCACTAACACGGTTTTTCAAAAACAGAGTCGTTTTCCATTATCGCAGCGGTAATAAATTCTGTGTCAAAATTTTTTCAAAATCAATTCAATAGTTTTCGCTTTACGCAATAAACATAGAACGAAATAAAGCAAAATTCATATGTACAGGTTTCTGCAATAGGCAAGCCAATGTTCGGATGGACCTAAAAAAGTGTAATATGCCGCTAGGTATTTCTTCTACCGGACAATGGACAGACTATTATGAAAACAACAAATTTTTCAGTTTTACAACCTCCCGCCCCCCAACCGCCCCGATTTCACCCCACCCAAAAAAATTAAAAATGATTAGGAACCCGTAAAACGCCTAAAAACAAAGTTCGAGCTGTTTTTATATTTTTAGTTTTTTATTATTGCTGCGCCGCCACTGACCCGACTTTTCCAAAACATACGCGTTTTCCATCCTCGCCGCGGTGGTAGTACCAATCAATTCAATAATTTTCGCATTACGCAATATAGAACGATATAAAACAATACTCGTATGTATACATCACAAATACTAAGTCCCTTGGTTTTTATAATAAGCAAGGCAACGATGTTCGGATGTACGTAAAAAGTGTATTATGCCGCCAGGTTTTTCATTCAAAGATCAATGGACAACCCATTATGAGTACAACAAATTTTTCAGTTTTACAATCCCTCACCCTCCAACCACCCCAAATGCACCTCCACGCAAAAAACGTAGAAAATGATCAGAAACCCCTAAAATGCCTAAAAACAAAGTTTGAGCTGTTTTTATATTTTTAGTTTTTTTATTATTGCGCGCCGCCACTGACCCGATTTTTTCAAAACATACGCGTTTTCCATCCTCGCCGCGGTAGTAATACTCTGTCAAAATTTCATTAAAATCAATTGAACAATTTTCGAACGATCTAAAACAATACTCGTATGTATACATCACAAATTCTAAGTCCCGTGGTTTCTATAATAGGCATGCAACGTTCGGATGGACCTAAAAAATGTATCATGCGGCTAGCTTTTTCATTCGCATATCAATGGACAGCCCATTACGAATACAACAAATTTTTCAGTTTTACAACCCCCCACCCCCCAACCACCCCAAATTCACCCCCACCCAAGAAAAAGTAGAAAATGATCAGGAACTCCTAAAACGCCTAAAAACGAAGTTTGAGGCATATTTGAAATTTTTCGTTTTTTGCTAACGTATAACGATTTTCAAAATTATTATAGGAACACCACAGCATATCGGTACCCAAATTTCATCACAATCTGTAATGTCCTGCGGTGTCCCTGGGTACATCCAGGGACTTAGAAGGTTCTTCTGGTGAGTAAGACACGTGTGAACATTTCAGGTGATCTATTAGAACTGTTGCAAAAGTATATTCGAGGACAAGTGTACAATAGTTGTTATTAATTTAGTGTCCTCGTTAGAATTAAATAAACAATAACAAATGTGTTGCTATAAGGATAAAATATTGGTTGGTCTGTAATAGTCTACGAAAGCATGAAAGTATACTACACTTAGAACATAGTTGATAATTTGCTGGAATAGAAGAATATGAAGGTTCATTGCACTACAAATCCATGCAACGGTTACTGAGGTTACGAGGCTAGAGAAACGCCGACAGACAGACAAACAGACCGACAGATAGACAGATCGACAGACAGACAGACCGACGGAAATGAGTGACGTGGATTTTCTTTATGTAGACATCATGAAACGCCCGAAAAGCGTATTATTTCAAAATCGAAAATTTTCGCGATCACAATACCCCCCTCACTTATCGGTGTGGGAAGTAAAAGTAGGAAACAATTTACTTGGGTGAATTTAAACGGTGCTCTCACTGTGGAGTTCCGAAAGTTTTTTAAACCGGAAGCGATATTGACGAACCGGATTTTTCCACGACTAGTTTTTCCATGCTGATTCCGAATCTGTATTTAGTTTTTCTCTAGCACCTGTAGTTTTGGCTCTATTTTGTATACGGACAAACGGACGGACAGACGTGGTTGTTGTTCATCCCCTGTCAGACACAGACAAATCCATTCTTTTCATGAGATTTTTCTTCGCACTAATTATGGACAAAATTCATTTTTGTCTACGTCTACCAGACGAGCAAATAAATTCTTTGATCAATTGGACTACTTCGAAAATCCAAAAATATTCAAAAAGAACTTAAAGGCTCTCTGTGAAGTTTGAGGTCTAAGATTGTACACAGAAATTTTTTTGCTATATTCAATAAATTTGGACCCGATTTTATCAAGATGCAAATGCTTCGACAAAGCTTTTCTATTGGCTGTTGTTTAGCAAAAGCTTTCTATTGGGTATTGAGGTCTATGCTAATAAGTATCATCCAATAGTATTTTATCAATATTGGAAACAAAACGTTAAAACTGGATGACACTTTTGTCAAACGTATTTTAAATATTCATGGATCAAAATCATTATTATCGTTATTGTATAATTACTAATTGTAAACTGCGCTAGTTTGTGACAGAATAATAAATGTAGTATCAACCACAGCAACCTTATTTAATAATTAATAATCCAACTTCAGTCAGTCAGATGGATTATAAACAAATACATACTTTTATGAAGAATCTTCCATATACTGGATGCATCTTTGGTATAGACCTTCTTATAGAAATATCCACAGGGGATGTAAAGGTGCAGCGGGACGGCACTGGTTAAAAGGCACCGTAGCGCAAATACTATGAGAAACACATTGTAAGGCATGCATATGAATAAACATCCCTCCTGGTAGTTGTTCTCTTTCTCTCAAAAGTATTTCAAGCAACTGATTCACTTACTGACTTTACGAGCTATACGAAAGATTCCTTGTTTACAAAAAATAAGGTTCTACGCCAGCCCGCGAGCCTTGCCGTTCAAGATAGGCAACCAGTAATACACATGCATACTTGGGGGAACAGCTTCGCCAACAGTTAAGTTGTGTGTTTAGCTTTGTGAAATGTAAGAAAATGTTATTTTTACTCCTTTCTACTATAATACAAAGGTATATTGTATGTAAATATGTATTTATTATCGATAGTAAATTATTGTCACAGCATAATAAACAACCAGCACAATAACTCAAGTTGGCGGAAATTATACGCGCATCCCCACTTTTGGATGATTTTTTGTAGGGATGGTAACGGTACTTCGATACTTGTACTTCTGCACTAATATCGACTATTTTTATCTTACAAACTTTTTGGGCGATTCCAGACTGGTATCGATACTTTTCTAGGTGTATCAGTATATAATTATTGAGGGGTGTGATCAATTGCACAAAATTCTCGGTACGAACCAAACGCGCTTATGAGGCTAAAAAATATCGAGTTGGTACCGGTATCGATATTTTCATTTTCGCATCTCTACCCAAACTTCACAGCCATAAAATCATCCATAAACCCTCCCAAGGTCAAATTTTGTGGGAACCATTTTTATATAGGAAATCCTCAGAGACATTATGCTGGTTGTTTACTATGCTGTGTTATTACTTTATCAAAATAACGCAGGAATTAGAATTTCTTGTCATCATTATCATTTGACAGACCAACAATCCAATGATCAAATGTACTGCTTTTGTGGAATCTGATTGGTTGATATTAGCAATTGCTAAACTCCCTGTTAAACAAGAAAATGCAATTTTTCACCCATTTAGGATGGAAACATCAGACTGGAAAAGATACTAGTTGGTTCACAATGGTCGAGTGTATATAAAGCATGTCATTTTTGACCTTTTTGAGGTAAACCTCAAGAGAAATCAATAATTTTCAGAGTACTTTGACAGACGCATGTTCTTGAATGGGTTGCTCTAATCGGCCAATCTTTGTCAAAATATGCATGCTGATACAATCGGGCCATCTTTAAAATAATTGTTCTAAACTCTCTTTTTATTGGGCAGTGGCCCGTTAATAAATAAAATAAAATAAGAATAAAATAAAATCACTATTATAATTCGCTTCTACAATAAGGTGTGCCAAATCCAGGTGGGGGGTACCAATAAACCATTAGTATATAAATATGCATATATCTATATAGGTTCACAATTTGGCCAACGAATACAAAAATAAATTATAAAGTATAATGAAGTGCAAGTAATTAGCGAGTTATATGCATAATCTATATATACAGTATGCGCGGAAATTCAAATTATGAAGATTAACCATAATGCGCTACTAGACAGCGAAGATAGAGGCATATTTAAATTTGAAAATATGTGTACATACAGCTTAATTGTACCTAATTATCTATTGATAAGTGGTAGGGAGTTATGTTTTTATCGCTACGATAACAGAGTTTCGAAAACTGTAATTAGCATATTAAGGCTAATTAATGCAATAATAAGTCGTGGGTAAGGCAATTGGAAGGTAAATACAACAATGTGTTCATAGGGGCAAAATCGAGAGGCCTCGGTTAGGTTAGGTTAGGTTGAAAGTGAGTAGGGCAGAGCTGCCTCCTTCCACTGCGACTCAGTTGTGTCTATTGTGGCTCACACCTTTTTAGAGTTACCGTACAGTCCGCACCTCTTTACGAAGGCGATCAACGTGAAGAGTGAAACTCCCTTCAAGTCATGAGGTTCCAGTTGGGCGAATCCGAATGTGTAGAACCTAGCATTATCCAGTACTGGACAGGAGCAAAGAATATGCTCCGCTGTTTCGTCCTCCACATAGCAGAAGCGACAGTCTGAAGTTTGTTCAAGACCCAACTTCCGCATATGGTACCTTAGACGACCATGTCCCGTCAGCAGACCGACTAGAATGCGGAGGTCGTACCTATTACATTCCATGATCCTCAGGGGGGCCTGACTCGAGGGGTATCTTATAAACACCTTCGAGTGCAGTAGCCCTGGTGTATTTCGCCAGTTCAGGAGTGCTTTCCTCACTGCCCAGTCCGAGATGGTCTTTTTAGCGGTGTTTTTTGCAATGCCCGCGAATGGTTCTGGTCCTATGAACACAGATTCAGTTCCTTCTTTTGCTAGCGCGTCGGCCAATACATTGCCTTCCACTCCGCTGTGACCCGGAACCCAAATTAAGGATACCCTGTTTCCCGTTCCGAGTTTGTTGAGGAGCTGCTTGCAGTTCCATACCAGTCTTGAATCAACCCGACTGGAGCACAGTACTTTCAATGTAGCCTGGCTGTCTGAAAAGATTTTTATAGATCTGTTTGTCAGGGGCCTTTTGATTAGTTCCCTGACTCCCAGCTCTATGGCAATTATTTCTGCTTGGAAGACTGTGGTATACCTCCCAAGGTTGACTGAAATTTCAACTCTTGGATTGGTATCCACTACTCCCGCTCCTGCCCCCAGTTCAGACTTGGAGCCATCAGTAAATAGCGAAAGATCAGAGGGTGATATAAAATCGTCCCTCCTCCATTCGTCCCTGCCTTGGAAAAGGACGCTATAGGATCGCTCTATATGCGCTTGGGGAACCATACAGTCCGAGACCATTCCGAGTACATGATAATGGGTAATTTCACCCATTATACCCGTTGTGTCTGGACCTAGTTCCGTTTTGTCAGATCTGCCGGTTGATAGCAGTCTGTAGGCGACCACTTTTGCTACTCTTTCCACCTCAATGTGCAGAGGTGTCTCGAGAGGCCTCATGAGGAGCAGAAATTCAAAAAATATAATATACCTTTTCATAATTTACGAGATAATCAAAGACTTGTTATAGCTCTAATAATGGAATGTGGATTGAAATTTTGTTTCACGAATATAAGCATTGAAATCCATAAGAAAAGATAATATTTACATCGTAAAACAATTTTTTTGGCTTCAAGCCGTTATTGTTGAAAATAGGTTGGATAAAAACCTTATTGAAAGTAAAGACTTGACTGACATGGGATTATATACCATTTGGAATTAAATACTTAGAGTATGTCAGCCTAAAAACTGTTATACATGAAATAAGTGGCCAGAATTTATTTAAAAATACGTAACACTAGAGTTATATAATAGAAGTTACAAAATAATAAAGGCCATATGACCATATTTTTGGTTTCAATCATATTCTTCAAAGTCGTCTTGAGGTTCAGGTTGGGAGGCAGTACCTTGAATCATGTCATTTTTCAAAACTTTCCTAAAAAGGATAAGTTTTTATCCTGTTGCCAATTGACATCATATTATGATAATTAAGTTTTCAGATTTTCAGGAGAGATAGAGCAACCTGTAAACCAGGCTCTGAAAACAGTTAAAATAACACGTATCCAGATAATACACTTTTTGTACCCATTTGTATATGTTCACTCACAGAGTTAACATCTCTCAATGGGAGCCTAATTTGAATATTGGCCAGCCAACATCTATAGCGCTATTGCCACTCTTCTTCGTCCGCTTCCAGTTTCTTCAAAATCTGGCAGTTTCCGCAGTTTGAACACATGTTCCTCAAAGTATTTAACTGGGTATTTAACTATACATGAAAATATACTTGCAATGTAACCGATTTACGTGAAGATAATTTGTAGATTTAACGAAATCTCAAAAATGGTAAATTTCATAGCGGAATGTCGCAATAACTTCTAATATGTCGTAAATCTGGCAACCTACAATCGGCATCCCCTAAAGCTGTCATGTGGCTGTCATTGTAGTTGTGGTTATTGCGTATGTTGAGATTTTTGTTGTTTTAGTGTATATTTGAGTGGCTTTGTGACTATTTGTGGTGTGAATTAAATTATTTATGAACAATATTGTCATAATTGCATGATGGGACGAAATAAAAAGTGCACAGTTTGTTGTAATACCGACGAATCGGTGAACACTACTTATCATGGGTTAGTATAGGTTTTGTTTTAGTTTTTAGTAGCGTAAAATATGGGGAAACACTTCATGGTAATAATAAATTATCAACTGTTACAATCAAGTTATATATATATACATATATTATAAATTATAGAAGGCTAACAAGAAATCGCTAACCTTTGAACTTGCATTTAACGAGCATTCAACCCTATCAAATGTATGGTATATAGGGTACTTGCAGAGGTCGTGAAATCGTCTCGGGAGTATACATAGCGTAAAGAAAACCATATCAAAGTAGGAAACAACAAAACATGATTTTACTGACGGCCAAAAAAAAGATATTTGCAAAATAAAATAAGAATATGTATATTCAAATTTTTCCACGTGACTTAAAACAAGGGCTGACGTCACAGGTATCTTATCGATACCGACAATCGATACTGATACAGCGCAGGTCAGTGAGATTCAACTGCAGACTAGAGATGATCTGAATTCTTTAACAATGCGACTCAATTTATCGATACTTTAACATATTTGAAACAGGCAATTCACCCACTAGCATTTTCGTTGCAATACATTTTTATATCTGATAGGTATCACAGTTCATCCTGTTTGTGACCGAGATTCGCAACTAATCGAAGCCATCATTTTATTTCGGCGCATCCCATTATGAATGAATCCAAAGATGGAATCTAATTCAAGCCCATCCCTACAAAGTGAATTAGTAATCTAGCCTAACTTTTATTCTTTTGACTTTTGAACTTTTGTGTGTGACTGTGTTTTGTGGTTATAATGATCAATGTCAAAATGTTAGGTTAGCACTGGCTATCGATATCGAATATCAATACTTTACATCCCATCACTATAGGATATCACTGACGTCAGAGGTTGTTTGCGCGGCATTTTTCGGCGTTTGAAATAGTTTTTGGAATATTTCTTACAGCCGATTCCAAAAACCAAACAAGTGATTTTGTCATGTTTACTAGGCTCTAAGGAACGCGTAAACGACATAATATTTTTTCTACAAGTACTCTCTGTGTTTGACTAACAAAATTTTTCTTGTTCCAGTGTAACGTAAACTCGGTGACCCAAAGACCTGATTTCAAATGGATAGTGAGTGTAGAAAAGAGTGCTTCGAATTGATGGACCTCACAACCAGACCTTCCAAGGACAAGATGTCCCAAGACACTGTTTGCAAAGTGAGAGCAGCGAAATCCATATTTTCTATCAGGAGTCTAGTGGACATTGGAGACGGAATGGAGAAGATGGAAGATGGGATGCCAAATGATGGTGAGTCCTTGTGACAAGATTTTTTATTAACTTGCTTTTATTAGCTTCAGATAAGATTGCAAAGTGCTGTATCTTGGAAAATACTCGCTATAGATTCGCGGTGAGAAAGACTATTACTTCTTCTTCGTCTTAGAGTGTCATGCAGATTCCTGCGTGGGCGTTCATCCTTTTTCTTGTCAGATCATACTATTCGTTGCAGTCCTCTGCAATAGGCTCGTTCAGCATATTTTTTTATTACATATTCTAAAAGGGCGCATTGAGTTGTGCAGCTGTGCAAAATTTCAGAATTTTCTGAGCTCGATTTCATATTCCAATAAATTATCAAAGTGCTGCAAATTGAAAACGCGCGGAACTTGCGAGTGTGCGACGGTGACGTCACTATACCCCTCCGACCGGCGCGGCGCGGCATCTGGGCCACGCACTGTACGGGTGCATGATAAATAATAACGCTGCGGTGCATGCTACTTGCTATGCAAGCTTTGTGAACTGCATACGCGTCTATTGGATAATTTATTTAATTGTTTCATTGACACTGAATACTTACCAAGCTATTCGAATTCGTTGATACTGAGTATAATAATGGAAGGAGGACAGCTGAAGAAAAATTATAAATATTAGGTCTGTTTTTACAGAGAATCACAAACCAGTCAGAGCCAATCAGTATTCCCCATTGCAGTTGTCAAACTATTTCTGACTAGTACTGGCCAATCAAATTGACGCTGACTAGTTTGTGATTGCTGTAAAAACAGACCTAATATTTCCCAATGTGAAAATACGACAGTGACCACTTCTGATGAATTTTTTATTGGTTTGCCACGAAATATAAAAATCAGGAAATTGTGGCAGAGCTATGCGTAGGAATGAATTTGTGAAAGATTTAGATGAACCTAGTACCAGCACAAAAAAAAACTCGATGTTCGTCACCAAGCAGCAAATCCAGCACCAATGTTTCGCAAGTAGAACTAGAATGTACTGAAGACAACGAGAGAGGGAACATTGGAAGACAGATAAGTGAGTCCAAGTCAATATAAAGGCCAAAGTTATATCAAGATATGTTGAGTGCAATATACTAAAGGCAGCCACTAAGGGAAGGCAGAAACAAATGCCATTAAAACATATCCCAAAATAATGTTACTCCTTAACCAGTGGTTCGAGTTCGGATCATTCAACAAGGGACTTGTAGAAAAGCGAATTGCTTCTCTTATAGAAAATAATCCGAAAATTTATATCGGGATACCCAGTCACTCATTATTTATAATTAATATGCTTGCTTGCTACAAAGTTAACAAAAATTGAAATATTTGTAACTTTGAAAAAAATTAAACTTAATCTTCCATATAAAATTATAGCAGACGATTTCTGTATATATCAACAGTTTGCTCAATAATTAAAAAAAAAAACCGTTCCAAAATTAGTCGAACATTTAATATTATTTATTCAGTGGAAATCTCTATGGGAAATCAAAAAATGCTTACCGATACCCTTTCGAACAAGATTCAAAAAGGTACAGTATATAATCGATTGTTTCGAAATTTCCATCCAAAAACCAAGAAACCCAATCCTGCAGTCATTCTCCTGGTCAGAATATAAAAAAAGCAACACTATCAAATATCTTATAGCTTGTACTCCTGATGAGCTTATTTCCTACATATCTAGAGGTTTTGAGAACTACCGATAAAATGATTGTCGAAGAATCTGGATTTTTGTATGTGTTAGAAAAAACCACCCGACCAAACAAAAGCGTCAACCGAAGCACACGAACGTATTACAACCGTATGCTGGGCGCTGCCGCTGTACAGCCGCCAGCCGGTCTGGGCTTGCCGACCGACCCAATGACGTCACAACGATGAATTTTGAGTGCATGAAATATTTTACTTTTAAGGCGCGTAACTTTTTCAATTCTCATCCAATTAAGTTGAAATTTTTTTTGTATCTTATATGTAAGTAATACTTCATGAAAATGCGCATAAATATGGTTATTGGAATTTCACTGAACGACCCTATTCCTGGAAGTCGCCATTATTACTAAAGCGGCTATAAGAGGATTGTGATAAATATTTTCAGATTCCCAATATGATCATCGAGGGGCGTAACCATCGTCTTAAACATTTAAAGTGATATTCCACCGAAACCCACCTAGTAATTATTACAAAAAAATATATGCTTTTCAAAGCTAGGATTTTACTGGAGTATTTCCTGTTTGATACTTTTTGACGTATCTATTAAGATAAAGTCGGCTGGCTCTATACTACAATAGTCAGACCGTCATTAATATATGGCTCCATAGTGTGGTGGACCTGTATAAAGACGGAGGCAATAAGAGCCAAACTTAATACGGTTCAACGTTTGGCATGTCTTAGTATAACCATTGCATTGCGCATAACACCTTTGAGTGCCATTGAAACACTATTGAATCTTCCTCCTTTGGACCTAGTAATTCAAGGAGAAGCTAGAAAAACTGGGTTCCGTCTCTGGAGTCAGGGTAGCTGGACTTTTATGAATCCAGGCAAAGGACATTGGACGATTCTAGCAGAGTTGCATGAGGATAGTCCTATTTTGTTGGGGAGGACCGATATAGTTTCTCCTGCGCATCGCTTCAATCGCAAATTTACGGTGGTGTTTCCGTCAAGGGAAGAGTGGGAGTCTAGGGAAAGACAGCTCATCGAAGAAGGAGGGCAGGTCTGGTACACAGACGGTTCACTCGCTAGAGAGGGCTCGGGCTCGGGAGTCTACGGACCCCATACAAGACTTTCACTCCCTCTTGGGGGGCACACCACAGTATTCCAGGCTGAGGTCTATGCGATACTTGCTTGTGTAAATCGTACTCGGGAAATTGACGGGTCTAGGATGCGGATTACTATCTGTTCTGACAGTCAGGCAGCCATGAGTGCTTGGAAAATAACGTCGGGACTGGTCCTGGAGTGCAGGAGGGCCCTTGACGACATCTCAGCTAAACACAAGTTATCACTGATGTGGGTACCTGGGCACGTTGGGGTAAAGGGTAACGAAATGGCGGATCATCTGGCTAGGATGGGGTCCGGCAACAGCTTTGTGGGCCCGGAACCAGCCTTAGGACTATCTGCAAACTTGATTAGGAAAACAACTAGAGAGTGGATCCAGAATCAACACTCTCTGAGATGGAACAACATCTCTGGTCATCTGGGCCTGCAGAGAGAATAGGACGATTTTGTCTCTCTCTGGATAGGAGTAACTTGAGATTGCTAGTAGGCCTATTAACGGGTCACAAACGCTTTCAGGCGTCACTTGTTCGTGATGAGGGTGGTCAACGACCCAACGTGCACGTGGTGTGGTGAAGAGGAAAAATCCTCGGCACACATCTTGTGTCGCTGTGAAACCCTGGGTTATCACAGGCAGACTATGCTGGGCTCAAGAACCTTGGAACCAATAGAGATAAAACGGATAGGACCTAAAAATGTACTTGCCTTTGCCAAAAGGGCAGGTCTTAGGAACTAGCGCGGATAGAGGCGCAAAAGGGTCCATCGTGTGGCCTATGCACCAGCCACATTCCGTGCTGGATAGCCTCTGGTCCTTATTCATTCATTTAAGATAAAGTCATGGGGAGGTAATTTCAATTCTCAACAAACTTGGTCTCATTAGAAAAATCATTTATTATTCCACCTTATTTATGGGATGACTAATTCTTAGTGATACCGCTAGAGCGCATTTTTTGATGTAATAACTAAAAATTGCAAAATGGTCTAAGCAATCAAAAGCAATGATGTGAATTTTTCCATAAGCATCTAACCAAATGGTACCTAAATGGGCTATCGAAAACCGTGTGTCGATATCTTATTCCTAACCTGAAGTATCGAATAATGAATTAGTTATCATATAATTAAAAAGTGCACTATTACACTGGCACTTATTGCTACTTAATCGTATTTTTCCAAGATTTAACAATGAAATTTTATAATTTAATAATTTTTTAGCACTTAAGGTATTTTTCAGTTGCAAAAATAACACTAAGCATCATCATAGTCACAATGTCTTGACAGACATGTTGTGAACTCGTAAAATGTACTCATTTTACGAGTTTCTCTTAGGATATCTTTAAGATCTTTAATGCAGTAGTTTCCCGTTTGCTTTCTGCATCCTCATGCCGTTGACCAGATGTATCTACTGGTTCGCCTTTAGAGACAATTTCTCACCTCAAGGATAAGAAAGTGTCCTGACTCTTCTCAACTCGTCCACCCAAAGCTGTTGGTTGAGAAGAGGTTACTGCTTATACCGACAGTAGTTCGGTTCCTTTTAGTCGCCTTTTACGACACGCAGGATATACGATGGGAGATATTCTAACCCGCCCCTACGCGGGGCAAGACTAAGCAAGGTGGGAATTTGTAAGAGAAAAGAACCAAGTTGATTTTAGTTAATTGTTTTTCCTCCATGGCTTAATCATCATAATATTCTACTTACCTTGCACTTTCATATTATGTGCATTGATTATTATGTCCTTACTCGCTTTTTTGTAATTTGTTGAACTAAAGAAACCTTTAATATCTAAGAATTATTAAATTATGAAATTTTATCCTGAAAAAAGACTAATAAATAACAATAAGTTGTACTAGCGTCTTTTTGAATTATATGATAACTACATAATTAATATTTCTTCGATATTTCATTTTAGGAATAATATATACTACATACGGTTTTGGTTGGCCTACGATGGTTATACTGGGCGTTAGTTATTTTAACCGTACGTTACGTTTAACCGTGCCGTTACAGAATAGACCCCTGAATGTTCCGCGCATGGATCGGAAACAAAACAAAACCGAAATAAACATTCAATTTCGCTCCGTGTTCACGGCGATTAACAAATAATAAAATTAACTGGTTGCAGCCACAATTATTTTATTTGCCTTTCCTCAAACTAATCTCATTCTGAACGGTTCAGTCGGAAACTACTTCAAGTTCAAACAGCCCAGAAGATGACAGGAAGCGTTCACACTCCAATGCGCGCTTTGTTTAGCTTGTCGTGACGTTACTAAGAACTTTGATAAAATGTGGGGTTTTTGAGGGGACAGTTAGCTTATACATAGGCGCACTGAATTGGGAAAGATTGCCTTTTCATCTCAATAAAATTCTTTATTGAACTTTAAATTGTTTTGGAATGAGGTTGACCTGTCAGTTAGGCTCCATCACAACCTCCCAAGGATCCCTCAGAAGGATAGCGTTAAGGGTATAGGGTATAGCGCGCGAAATTGAGAATCCAAGAAAAGGCGTATTCCCGTGTTAGCGAGGAGGCGTGGCCGCCTGTTCCCTTTCTCCAGTGTGTGTGTGTGTCTAACATGAGGGGAGATAAGTCCAAAAATCCAAAAGTAAAGTCAAAAGGTCCAAAGGTCACCATAAAATAGAATTTCTCATTTCCAAGCTCCTGATGACGTTACCTTTAAACTTACAGTAATGATTGAAAAAGCAAATTCTAGAAGAAAGCCTGCATTTTGTCACCTGTTTCGCCTTTTCTTGATATCGTGTTTGGGGTGCTACAACGCAACAACCCCACGTAATCTGGTAAAATTTCATATTTGAATTAAAGAGGATGGTCTACTATGTACTCCTAAAGAAGAAAATTGGTGAAAGAAGCAGTTTTTGAAAAAAAAAATAGTTAAAACTCGGTATTTTCACCACACTTTCAAAACGTACCCGAACAGTACAAGACAATTTTAGAATGGAAAACCCGCATGACAGGCTTCAATAGTGTCACAAAGATGCAGTGTTGCCAGCGAGCAGCAGTTATCAGTTAATGTACTTCACACGAAATTGTGCAATTGCAATTTTTTTAGGGTACTGAAAAACATGGAAAATTCATTCGATGTGTTTTGGAAAAGATGAAAATAAATCATTTTGAGACTTTCATACACAGATGTTCAAAAGGGATTAAGTTGGACCTGATTTTGTTTTAGCAGAAACTGAAATGGAGGTTGAATTTGGTGTCGTTATACTTACTAGGTTGGGTGAAATATAAAAGATATCTAAATTTAGGCTATTTTAGGTTTAATTAGGTTTGTACCAGGTGGTTGCAGGGGGGCCTGGGGGGCCCCCAGAGGTTACTGATATCAAATATGTTGAAAAATCTAACCAACCTCACCTCAGTTAAGATTGTCACCTGTTCGGCTTTTAGTGGCTACGGTCCAACGTCAGTCGCACATTTCAATGATTTATTGGAGCTGATATCGGCCAAATATAACAATAAAGCTTAATCACAAACAATATTAAAGCCACCGATTCTACATTATAAGCTAATATACAAACTAAATAAAACAAACAATAATACATAATACCTACTTAATCATAAACATCAGCTAAAAACAAAGGAACACTTGAAATAATATATCTTTAAATTTAGATAGTTAAAAATTATTTTTTTTTAATTCAAACCTTCAATTATTATAGATATAAACAATGGGAGCTCGAAACAGATCTCTTGAGATCCATAGATAGATATATAATAATAATAATAATATGTCATTGAAAAGAGGTGTCTTCCAAGGAGACTCCTTGAGTCCCTTGCTCTTTTGCATCTCACTTTTGCCTCTGTCCATAGCGCTGAGAAATACTAAAGGATACAGCTGTGGCACGCCCAATAACCGGAGGCACAAGGTCACCCATCTGTTTTATATGGATGACCTAAAACTTTATGCCTCCGGCCAACGCGAACTACAACAATCGCTGAGGGTGGTGCAGGAGTACAGTCATGCTATCGGAATGGAGTCGGGACAGACAAATGTGCATTGGTTCATCTCAAGAAAGGACGAAGCGGAGATAGTGGAGATGAGGAACAGCTCGTTGATGGGAGCATCTTGCGACAACTGCATGCCGGAGATACTTATACCTACCTTGGAGTGGCGCAGCGTCATGTCCAAGAGGCAACATTGGTTAAAGAGTGTCTCCGCCGCAAGTATTTGCACCGACTCCGGCAGATCTGGTCGTCAGAACTGTCCGGCAAGAACAAAGTCGCTGCCACAAACATGCTTGCGGTCCCATTGTTATTATACACCTTTGGTGCTATACACTGGAAAGTGAACGAGCTGAAGGAAATCGACACGAAGACCCGCAAAAGGATGAATATGGAGAGAAGCCTGCATCCTAAGTCCTCTGTCCCGCGAATATACCTCCCGCGACACCTGGGAGGGCGTGGACTATTGAGTTTGGAGCGTCTGCACAACAGAGTAGTACTGGCCACTGCCTGCTATGTAACGAACAGCACCGATCCCCTGATCCGCTTCGTGCGAGAGCACGAGAATGCGGGAAAAGGAGCCTTTCTTTTTAACGCAGCGAAACGAGCAGCCGAGGAGCTCAGCCTCACACTCGACTTCAAGCGGAGGTGTCAGCAGTCCATTACGGAACTTGCTCCCGCAGAATTAAAAGCCCACATTAAAACTGCCGAAGTCGACTTCCTCTTAAGACTTCATAAAGATAAGCCAATGCATGGAATCTTCTACAAACATCTAGAAGAGCATGGCTTGTCTGAGCAGTTGACCTTCTCTTTCCTAAGGTCTAGTGGGTTGAAGTCGGAGACTGAGGGCTTTATAATGGCTTGCCAAGACGGTGTCTTCAACACGTTGGTATACCGTAAAAGGGTTATGGGTGTAGATGTACCCGACACTCATTGTAGAGCTTGCCGACAGGCGCCAGAGACGCTTATGCATCTCTTGTCGGCGTGTAAGACGTACGCTGGGACGGCTTACGTCCATCGGCACAACGCGGCTCTACGAGTGCTCTACTATCATTTAAGGCACTCATACGGTATCGATGAGAGACCGGTGCTGCCATACGCTCCATGGGATATAGAGTCCGTTGTGGAGAACGAGAGATGCCGGATTTACTGGAACTACTCGTTCCCCACGCTCGAGCTTGTACAGGCAAACAAGCCCGACATAGTCCTTCTCGACCACCAACAGAAGACGATGTTCGTTATTGAGTTTTCGGCGCCTGCCGAAGTGAACATCGTCTCTAAGGAGGAGGAAAAGCGGACCAAATATCAGGAGTTGCTCGGACAACTTCGCAGGCTCTGGCCAGACTACACTGTAAGTCTGCTGGTTATGGTCATTGGATCCCTAGGTGGAATGAGGAATACGCTGCTCTCTGCACTGCGCAAAATACCGGTGTGCCGTGCGGCGGCGCACATATTAGCCGCCAGAATGCAGAAGGCAGTCATCCTTGGGTCCCTTCGTCTACTTAGGGCGCACGATTGGCGGACCCAGTGATTGCTCACCTCACGGTGTGAGGAGTAGTCATTGGGTAATGGAACAGCAGCTCGGTGTGTCGGAGCCCGAGCTGCACTTTTTTGTTTTTAAAATATAATAATAATAATAATAAAGGCCTTTTATTCATTAGAAAATACATTAAAAAAATAAATGTAAGTTCAGATGGCGAAGTCTAGCCGCTGGCTATTCTACTTAACCATCTATGGGCTCATGCCCAGAATAATTAGAGTAATATATAAATGTTCCATAAAGAAATGGTGGTGACAATATAATATAATATAATATAATATAATATTAGGTGTAAAATACAGATTACAAAAGTCATGTCTATACAAGATGGCGAAAACAATCGGCGAATTCTTAGAGCAAACAACAATGGCGTCTGGTGACCGTGCGGGCCTTAAAATATGTAATTGTCGGCTGTGTTCGCCTGAGGCAGGCTTGATTTCTTGATTAGGATTTACGACGGTAATTTATTATTTAATACCGGCCGGATACGCAATTGTAGGGCGCAAGCGGTCGGCATTGGCATAGGCGAGTGGCCTACAATCATTTTTGAGTTTATTAAGGGTCTAGGGTATAGCGCGCGAAATTGAGAATCCAAGAAAAGATGTTTTCCCGTGTTAGCGAGGAGGCGTGGCCGCCTGTTCCCTTTCTCCAGTGTGTGTGTGTATCTAAGATGAGGGGAGATAAGTCCAAAGATTCAAAGGTAAAGTCAAAAGGTCCAAAGGTAAGGTCCAAAGGTCATCATAAAAATGAATTTCGCATTTCCAAGCTCCTGACGTTATCTTTAAACTTACAGTGATGACTCAAAGAGCAAATTGAAGAAGAAAGCTTGCGCTTGTGCAACTATTTAGCCTTTTTTTGCTATCGTGTTTGGTTGTTAAATTACAGGCATTTATAGAATGTATGATTTTGCACTGCGAGTTTTTTTGCACAATAAAAAACTTTTTTGAGAAAATCGAAAATAGTTGTCATGTGTGTATCCAGGCCCCTTAAGACTGCATCAGACTATACTTTTTGATGAACAAGATTTAGTTCAATTTCTTGAACAGTCTAAATTATCTATACATGTCGAAAGTGCACTGCAACTCTTAATTCAGACACTTTGAGATATTGCTACTTCCATCTGTTCACATCCTACAAGTACTGCTTTATCGTCACAAACATGAGTACATGAATTTCGACCACCGCGAAATGAGGGCATTCTTGAATACCCTGCACACTACAGCGCCTTTGTTGAAAAGACTGTTGCTTATAATTACCTTTGTCTGTTAAATAAGCTACCCTCATATTTGAAGAAACTTCCTTTTATTATTATTAGCTACAAGAAGGAACTCAAAAAAGTGTTACTTCACAACGGTGTTACTCCACTCATGAATTTATTTCATATTTCAAATAATACTTTCAATGTCTATATTTTTAATTACTTATTCGACTTAATTGAATTTATATGACTATTTTTAGAGTATTTGTGCTTTTCTGGTAGTTTTCCTTTCATTTTGAAGTATTTGATGGTTTCGGAGATGTTTAATCTCTAGTACATCGCATTAGCTAGTAGGCTGTGAAAAGTATTTATTTCTGTCGTACTCCAGCTTCTCTTTGACTTTAGATGTGTCATCGGTGTTGTTTCTAATTAGAGTTTATTTGTTGTAAGAAATTTTTATAATCTTGTCCCTTTACTCTAGTTCGTCGGTATATTTCTGCAATCTTAGGCGTTTTCTTCAATCTGAACATGTTTTTGTTTATATTCCATGGCCTGCTAGGTTGCTTATAGGTAGGAAAATTGAAGAAGATCGATTTGATTGATAATTTGAAGTTAAATGTATACTACCAGAAATTGATATCCACAAGCTCATATCATAAAAAATACTATCAAATTTGACATTTGATCGTATGAAAAAATAGGCATTCCCACTTGAAATAATCAAGCTATCTCTGATGGAAGTTTCCTTAATTAATTTACTAATTTCTCCAAGTACAAATCATCGTCATAGTCACAATGTCTTAACAGACACGTTGTGAACTCATAAAATGCATTAAGTCGGAGCTAGAGTATTGCCGACACGAATATTATCAATAGTTTTGAGAACTGTAGCTCGCCATCGTTCGCGATTTACTGTCAGTTTAGTGGCGCTCTTGATACTCACATCCAGCAATTGTTTCGCCGTATCCACCCAGCGTGATGTAGGGGGACGACCTCGGCGCCGCCCACTCGGGGCATGACCCTGAACTACAAGTCTCTCCATATTATCGCTTCTTTGTATATGTCCGAAGAATATAAGCATTCTCGTCGACACAATGGAGGATAGTCTCTTTGGATTACCGAGCTCATCCAGTACGAAAACGTTAGTTCGATGGGCGGTATAAGGAACTCTCAGCATTCTTCTCCATGTCCATTTTTCAAAAGCATCTATGGGAGCTCGATCTGCCTTTTTAACAGTCCAAGTTTCCGAGGTATACAAAAATATGGAGAACACAAGAGACTGAACCAGCGACATTTTTGTAGCTTTAGTGATGTTATGGTCTCGCCATATTTTAGTAAGCTTTGTCATGACCACGTGCCTGTTGAATGCGCCGTCGAATCTCATTTTCACAGCTACCCGAATTGTCGATCAAAGAACCGAGGTATACAAAACTTTGAACTACTTCACAACGGCCTATTGACTTTATTTCGTGATGATTATCATGCTCTCTATCTACGATCATGACCTTAGTCTTAATGTAGTTGATACCAAGACCATACCCAAGTACAAAAGTAATTCACGTTTGACCTATAGCAACGCATTTCATGCTTAGTGACACGGCAAAGTCACGGTCTACTAAGTTTCATAATCGCTGCAATATTCAATTTTTTTCTAATATCTACTTATGGCCAAATATGGCGATTTGCTCCTAAACGGTTCTTTTTAAGTATTATGTGTGATACATAAAGTTACACTAGAATTCAGCAAGAATTTTAAATATGTAATAATATACAGGGTATTCCATTAAAAAACAACTTTGATATGTTATGCTTTTATTCGACATCCTGTATGAACGTCATTTTTTAAAAATGTAGTTCAACTCGACCTACATGCACTCGAATAGTTATTTTCCTGAAAAGAGATATTATTCAGAGGCCTTAAGCTGGACTCACCCTGTACATACCCCCAAGGAACCGCTTTAGGTATCTGATCAACTTCAGGCTGTCTGTCAAGAACTTTTTAACCAGTAAACATTATGTATCTTAGGTATTTCTCTTCTATTTCTCGAACAATAGTTTTTCCATACCCAACCCGTTCATTCCTCGGAAATGTCACAAAACCAATACTCGGTTTAGAAGTAAAAAGTAAACTTTATGCTCGACAGGAAATGGTCGTAAAAAAACTCCAAGCTTTAATTTCTAAAGTAAACCGTTATATTACACGCTTAATTCAATAACGGCGGCACAAAAAGTCCGTTTTCGGTGCATTTTGTGTCAATTCATGATTGTCTGTAAGAAGCGGTAATAATACTATTTATTTCTTTGTTTATCAATTCTATCTTGGGACGAGCAAAAACGCTTGAAAGGTTTTTGTTTGGTGATTGGTATCCGGTACATTCTGATAGTTGAGTTGACAGTATTGCGAATTTTTTCTGTTTCTGATTGAATGGAAAATTTATATCAATTTGCTAGCTACGGCGGTGATAAATAAATAATATTAATAGATAATGTGTATCAAATTAATAGCAAATCCGAACTGAGGGGAAATGCCCCAAAAAATGTAAATCTACATTTTAGTTCACGGACGTGACGCCATCAAGAATCATTTAGGGGTTGAAAAAAAGAACCAGACTTAACTAATCAATTTAAGGTTTACAATCAGTAGCAAAAAAATCGTAAAGCCGTAAATTTTTCTTGTCTATATTTTATTTGTTTATTCATTTTGTTTACGTTACCATTACCGTTTTTATCTGCTTTGTGGACTATTCTAAGGCGTTTGATAACGTAAAGTGGCCTAAACTGTGGGGAATCCTTATCTCCATGGGAGTCCCTTACCACTTAGTATTTCTCATACAGCAACTCTATGAGTCTAGCTCAGCTCGTGTAAGAATTGATGGTAACCTGTATGGTCAAACAGCAACCAGAAAAGGAGTTCGTCAGGGATGCGTATTATCTCCGATGTTATTCAACATTTACTCTGAATTCGTGATGAGACAGGTATTGGACAACTGGAATGGCGGTATAACTATTGGCGGAAGCAAAATATCTAACTTAAGATTTACTGACGATACAACCCTTATTGCTGCTTCTCATGAAGAACTAGTAGCTCTATTGAACGTTTTAGAACAACACAGTGCTGCATATGGTCTTGGTATTAACTACAACAAGACCAAGGTTATTATCGTAGATAGAGAGCATGACAATCATCGAGAAATACAGTCAATAGGCCGTTGTGAGGTAGTTCAAAGTTTTGTGTACCTCGGTTCTTTGACCGACAATTCAGGTAGCTGTGAGAATGAGATTCGACGGCGCATTCAACAGGCATGGGTGGCCATGACAAAGCTTACTAAAATATGGCGTGACCATAACATCACTAAAGCTGCCAAAATGTCACTGGTTCAGTCTTTTGTGTTCTCCATATTTTTGTATGCCTCGCAAAACTTGGACTGTTAAAAAGGCAGATCGAGCTCGCATAGATGCTTTTGAAATGTGGACGTGGAGGAGAATGCTGAGAATTCCTTATACCGCCCATCGAACTAATAATGTTTCCATACTGGATTAGCTCGGTAATCCAAAGAGACTATCCTCCATTGTGTCGATGAGAATGCTTACATTCTTCGGACATATTCACAGAAGCGATAATATGGAGAAACTTGTAGGTTAGGGTCACGTCCCGAGTGGACGGCGCCGTGGCCGTTCCCCTACACGCTGGGTGGATACGACGAACAGTTGCTGGATATGAGTATCAAGAGCGCCACTGAACTGACAGTAAATCGCGAACGATGGCGAGCTACAGTTCTCAAAGCTATTGATAATATTCGTGTCGGAAATACTCTAGCTCCGACTTAATGCATTTTACGAGTTCACAACATGTCTGTTAAGACATTGTGACTATGATGATGATGACGTTACCATCACACTTGGTGCGTCATTACACATAATGTACAGAGTGCTGCATAAAAACCTATATTTGTACGCTTATTTATCTAATTTTTGTACTTAATTGGTTTTGAAAAGTATTATTTACTTTTGTTTTTAGAATCGCGCTTCTTCTAAAAATTATGAATGTGCTACCACGGCGAGCCTAAAAATTAAAAAAAGGGTGAAACTGTAGAATGAATTGCTCAAAAATCCTGTATACTGTATATTCTCGAAGTACAATGTGAAGATACAGGGTGAGTTTTTAGTACCGGCTCGGTCGATAACTCCACTACTGTAGAAGATCGCGAAAAAAGTTGTATATAAAAGTTGTAGCCACGGACATGCTCCTTGCTGAGAAAATATTTTGATTTATACAGGGTGATCCATAACTACGTGGTGATGCAAACATGCATTTTTTTAAATGAGACACCCTATATGTTACTCTATATTCAAATTCTACTAACGATTTCCGTTCTTTCAATATCGGGTATTGTTACATTATACAGGGTATTCCAAAAGTTATGACCATTTTTATATCCAAATCGCTGTCAAATGAATACACTGTATATCAAAAAGCGATGAATTAAAAATAATTTTTTATGGGTTATGTGATACGTCAAAATTGTCAAAAAAAGATCTTTGCCGTTTCATAAATATTCCAACATCCTTAACATCTGGAATCACGTGAGTATCCTCGAAAATCCATCTGCTCACTGGATAGATGGGATTTTGGAACGTAGTACGACGGTCAAGCATTATTGGTGGAATATTCGGACACCCTGTATACATCCTCGCACAGAGAGGTCAAAGAGTACCGGATAAACTAAGACAGCAAATAAATTGACAGATGGACTGCAGATATGAACTAACAAGAAAATCTATTACCTCATTTTTATAATGTTTTCGCGTTTACAATACCTCTCCCCAATTAGTGTGTCAAGTAAAAAGTGATGACAATAACAGTAGATCATCCTTGACGTGACAGTTCAGGTTTCTACTACCTACATGTATTATAGAATTATCAATACCTATAAATCAATATATCTGTGAATTAGTCACTTACCAGTTCAAGGTCGCGTAGCCATGAAACCACGATGAACTGCCTCAGATATTATCTGAAAAAGACATTTACTAATTACCTTACAGCATGTTAAATGAAATTTCCTGTTATTTTGCACAATTCTCTAATATACCAGGGCTGTTCCGAGAATTCCTCGATTGGTTATAGAAGTAATACGGTTGACAAAGTTTTACCAGAAGACTCCTCCACGTTAAGTTTGTTGTCGTTGGGTTCTCTATAATCTCTCAGAAGCCCAAAAACAACGTAGTGTTGAATGGTGCCAATAAACTCTCAAGAAATACGACTGTAGTAGATCTAAGAAGTGTTAGGGTAAAGTCGGGTATATTGTAACAGTTGTTAAATTGTACCACCTCAATATTTATTAAATTGTAAACCTCTAACGTCATCTAGTTTGCTCTTTTGATACCTTTTGTTGTTAAAACATTAGTTACCAAGACGTAAACGGCGGTCTCTCGTGAAACTTAAAATTAGTGTTTTTCTGAAAAACGACTTTACGCAGTAAGTATTATACAACTTTAGATAAGCCTTTGTATCCGAGTGATCAGTTTTTTGCAGTTGGAGTGGCGTTCTTCGTAATTATTGGACATTTGTAAATAATTTAGGCGGTTTATATTTACCCTAACCTCACTTTTTTAAAAGAAATAAACCAATTTGTGTCAATAATGTCGGTTTGCTAATTTGGACCACCACCTAGTTGGTTAAATCGTACCAGTACGATTTACCAAATGCCAGTATTTTTTTCAGTCATGCCTCGCAAGGGTACAAAATACTGCCAAAATGGTCAGAGCAAGATATGAAGGCAGCAATAAGAAACTATAAAACTGGAAATTTTGCGCAAATTGGGTGCATGAAAGCTTTGCTTCGTTTCCCAGTCAATGGGACTATATTTGTGACTTCTGTGTTTGAGTTAAATAAGTATTGAGCATTAGTTATTTGCTACGATAATATTTTGTTTCACCAAATGGGTTCCTAACTTGTGATTCATGTGTTGAAGTTTTACAAATAAAAATTTTAATTCATTGCAATGTATTGTATTATAAACCTGTTGTTCTATCAACAACGATCATCTAATGCATTTTGCCATGGTACACTTTACCGAACCGGGTGGTACAATTTAACGAACCAGTTGGGTAGATTGTATCGTTTGCAACATTTTAAAAAAACATTTATTATGTCAAACTCTCAGTCTTTATGTAACTTTTCTATTATGGAATTTGATAGGAATATGTTAAGTAACTCTAATTTATAGTTTTGTTGAATTCAAATCAAGTCAATAGCGAGATATTTGATAAATTGTGCAATGTGGTACAATTTACCCGACTTTACCCTATATTGTAACTGGTGACGAAACATGGATAATTATATGCATTTGAAACTGAATCTAAATGCCAATAGGCTCAATGGGTTTTTCTAATTGATCCCAATTCAGTAAAAGTGAAATAATCTCAAATTGTCATGTTTCTTTTTTTGGGAAAAGTGGTCTTGATACCACAGTTCCTTTGAAGGATCAACAAACAGTGAATGCTCAATGGTACATCACAGTTTATTTACCTCAAGTATTTCGAAAAGCGTGTTTACAACGTCAACGAAGCAACATTATTTTTTTAACTGTCAAAAGTAAAAATACTTGAGCATCCTCTTCCGTCAAACTTTTGAAGATCAACGTCAACAATAACATGTCCTCCACGGCCAGGTCGTCAGTATTGCTAAAACGGCCATCCCAGAAGCTTGGAGTTTTGTTCCGCTGTAGGAAACTGTACACACAAGAGCAGCTACTGCTGCTCTACAAAGCATAGATCTGATCATCGTTGGAGTATTTCCATGTATGGGGATGTGCTTCGAAGCACCCCTTAAAGCTTCTGGACACTATCCAGGTCGAGGTCCCTACTCTCCTCTAAAGATATTGCTATTCCCAACGATACGAATATCCAAAACACCCACGCTGGAAAGATATCTTAATACACTGACCTTGCGATAGAAATAAGACGACTCTGGAAGAAAAACAAAGTTACCATTGTTCCCTTAATTATGTCGGTCTCAGGCCTTACACCAAACAATTTTACACCACACCTACAACAGATACGCCTGGACGAAAAGTTACACAAAATATTTAAAAAGTCTGTAATTCTGAAGACCTGTAATATTGTAAGATCCTTCCTGAACTCCGATCAATAATAGTTCAGGTGTTGACTTGGCACAGCCCCTCAACATTTGTTGCTAATATTTATTGACCTTCACTATACAATTGTGATGAATTAATATGACATATACAGTCAATAGATATTGCATGGGATGTGGAAATAAAACTAAGATTAACTTAACAGTACGGACGGATGGATCTTAAGGGAAAATACTTCAAAAAACTATAATAAAGTTTCTTTTTCATTTTTTTTATCAAAGTTCGGTATGATCAAAATTTTTAATAATAATAATAATAATAAACGTCTTTATTCGCCAAATACATTAATCAACCAGAGTAATAAATAGAAAAAAAGGAAGATATGGTATGACGAATGGGCGAAGTTCAGTTATGCACCACGGACATGGTGCATACCTGTTCTTCCACTTAACCCTTTTGAGGCTGATAGTGTCAAATATTTAGGTATAATAATTGACAAACATTTAAAATGGGATTTGCAAATAAAATTTCTTTCGCGAAAAGTCAGACAACTATTACCTAAATTCATATCTTAGACAATTTCTAAACACACGTTGTTTAGAAACATTGCATTATTCTCTTGTGCAGTCCCAATTATGGCATCTTAGGTTGGGGAGGAGTGCATCAAACTCATTTGAAGAGTATCAGTTCCTTGCAAAAATGTGTTTTGAAGGTAATTTATTATAAAGAACCCACTTACCCCTCAAATAATGTATTTAAAGAATCCCAGAAATTTGATATCCGACAACTATACAGCTATAACGTATTGAATTTCGTCCACAAACATAAAAATTACATCAACTTTAATAGCCATGAACATAATACACGAACCAAGAATAGGACCTTAAGACCTCCTATATTTAAGTCAATAGGCCAAAAAAGTTTAATATATCTATGTTGCTGCATATACGATTTACTTCCTGCTTCACTGAAATCCATAAAATCCCATATTGTATACAAAAAAAAGTCAAAGATTGGATAATGGACACACCCAGAGATATTTCTTCAAATGTTTTTAACACGATTTTGAACTGACACACTTACAAGTTTTTAATATAGTTAGTAGTAGTTTTAATATACGTATTGTAAAATATATGTATGTATTATAACCCACGCACAAGGTCAGCACCTTCTGTGGGTCAAACAATTTATTTGCCCTGTATTGTGGGTGAATAAATTATTATTATTATGTACGTATTTTGAAGCAAAAATTCTTGACGTAGCCTCGTATTCCCCTGCGCTAAACAATTATCTTACGAAAGTATCCTTTTGCCGAACTAATTTAAATAATTATTGGAAAATTGTTTTGAAAAGCTTAATTAAAATTTACGGCCGTTGTAAAGTACAATCGTTAATCACGCAGTTGGTTTAATGATGATTGCTATACTACCGTATTTGATGGTTCATGGAAGGCAGAATCGGTACGAAAAAGTGATGCGATTGGCTAATAATACCATCATCATCTTCTACCAGAAACTGTAACACGGTCGCTCTCACTGCTTCTTCTTCCACGAGAAAGGGATATTGATGGTATCGCTTTATGATCTATTGCTTCTGGGTTCAGCTTTTTTGTACGCATCGGCGTTTCTCAGATGGTCATCACTGAGCTTTGCTTCAACCTTCTTGGTGAACTGATATTATTTATTTATTTATTTATCTAATTAGTCAACGGTTTCCCATTATGTAATAAAAACAATGCAACTATTACTAAATATATCAACTCTCATTTCATACTATAATACTATACCTCAGAGTAACAACTGAACATAGAGGTAGTGAACAAACCACTTCAGCATGGCGTGCTCAATGCCATCATCCTTGACACTTCAGTCTTCAGCCAACTAACATGAAAATTCTTCCAATGCAACCCATGTTGCAAACACCGCACTTTGAGTTCAATCTCGAAAAACTGTTAAACTACGCACAATGTAGCACAGCAAGTCCGTAAAGCTTCACTACAGTTACCAACAAATAGCAAATTCGATATTACTAACCAAGCATAAAAGATGCACAAACGAAACAAACGTTTGACAGTCGAGCTTCTACCGTAAATAAGTCGCATGAAAATTATGTCGGCGTTGTCAGCTCCTCAAAATTTATGTAAGACTTCAGAATTTGCGTTTATGATGAAGAAATATACAGTAAGGCACTAGAGGTCAACATATCTACTGATTTTGCTGTAATCGTTCCTAAACCATCAAAATACTGTCTTTTTTAATGTAGAATGGAATATGACAACGTAAGAAAGTATGTCTGCCTATTAGAATTAGGTGTTTACTACCTCTATGTTCAGTTGTTACTCTGAGTACTATACAAACAGAAAAAAATTATATACTCAGTAATTATTATCCTCTAGATTTGTGGAAATACATGCAAATGAATAAACATGATTAATAGAATAATATAATTTATATACGTGCAAAAAAATAGTAATAATATAATATAATGTAACTATGGCATATTCAGGTCAAATGTCGTTTCTCATGAGTTTTTTAATATATTTTATGTTGTCAGAAAATATATCAACCTCGTGACGAAAGGTGTTTCCATATCTGAGCATCCTGGTGATAGGTTCATACATACCATAATTTGTGGAGTGGTATGGTATTGCAAACAATTCTGCGTCACGAGTTCTTCCCTGATTGACATTAAGATTTATTTCTGCAGATATCTCTGGACAATCTCTGGAGCTTCTCAACAATTTTCCAATGAAACTCAAATCAAGCATATTTCGACGATGCTCTAGTGTATCTAAGTTTAATATGTTTAAAATATCTGATAACTTGAAATTGTGGTTTTGAAGACCCATTTTATTTGCAGATTGTTTCAAAAATTTGTTCTGTACTCTTTCAATTGCATCAATATCACCAATTAGGTAAGGTGACCATATCACTGAGTTGTACTGAAGGATAGGCCTAACGAGTAAACAATATAAAATGCGGAAAACCTCAGCTGACAAATGTTTGGCTGATCTACATATAAATCCCAACATTTTAACATCTACCAAAAACTGTAACTCGGTCGCTCTCGCTGCTTCTTCTTCCACAAGAAAGGGATATTGATGGTATCGTTTTATGATCTATTGCTTCTGGGTTCAGCTTTTTTGTACGGATCGGCGTTTTTCAGATGATCGTCACTGTGTTTTGCTTGAATCTCCCTAGTGAAATCTCTAATAATAGCACTAGGTTTCTTAAAACGATACGCCAATAACTAATAATAATAAAGGTATAAAAGTAAGCCAATGCATGGCTTGGTTGAGTAGTCTACATTCTCACTCATGCAGTATTAATCACAAACCGTCAAACTTGAAACGACGATAGAATTTTTGTAATCAGCACCCTCAGGTTATCCGAAACACGAGGTTTCATCTTAATAGAAAACCAAATAAAGATTTTCGATTTTTTAGGTAGAAAATCTGAAAGATCTGAAATTCTTGATTTTCGTCAAACAAGACTGAAACACAAAACTGCAACCGGATTTGTAATCAGCATCTTAAAATTATCCAATGAACGTGGTTTCATTTCAATACCATGCCAAATAAGGATTTTAGAGTTTTTAAGTAAACTTGAAAATCTGAAAGATCTGAAATTTTTTATTTTCGTCAAACGAGACTGAAATTCAAGATTGCGACAGGATTTGTAATCAGCACCCTTAAAGTATCCGAAAGCACGAGGTTTCATTTTAGTAGAATGACAAATAAGGGTTTTCGATTTTTTAGGTAAACTAGAAAATCTGAAAGATCTGAAATTTTTGATTTTCGTCAAACGAGACTGAAACTCAAAACTGCGACCGGATTTGTAATCAGCACCTTCAAATTATCCAAAGCACGAGGTTTCATCTTAGTAGGATGCTAAATAAGGATTTTCAATTTTTTCGGTAAAATTGAAAATCTGAAAGATCTGAAATTTTCGACTTTCGTCAAACGATACTGAAACTCTAAACTTCGACCGGATTTGTAATCAGCACCCTCAAATTATCCAAAGCACGAGGTTTCATCTTAATAGAACGCCAAATAAGGAATTTCGATTTTTAGGTAAACTTGAAAATAATCTAAAAAATCTGAAGTTTTTGATTTCCGTTAAACGAAACTGAAACTCAAAACTGCGACCGGATTTGTAGTCAGCACCCTCAAGTTATCCAAACCACGAGGCTTCATCTCAATGGAATGTCAAATAAGGATTTTCGATTTTTTAAGTAAGCCTGAAAAATATGAAAGATCTGAAATTTTTGATTTTCGCCAAACAAGACTGAAACTCGAAACTGCGACCGGATTTGTAATCAGCACCCTCAAATTATTCAAAGCACAATGTTTTGTCTTAATAAAATGCCAAATAAGGATTTTAGATTTTTTAGGTAACTTGAAAATCTGAAAGATAAGAAATTTTTGATTTTCGTCAAACTGAAACTGCAACCGGATTTGTAATCAACACCCTCAAAAAATCCAAACCACGAGGCTTCATCTTAATAGAATGACAAATAAGGATTTTAGATTTTTTAGGTAAATTTGAAAATCTGAGAGTTCTGAAATTTTTGATTTTCGTCAAACGAGGCTGAAACTCAGAACACCGACCAGATTTGTAGTTAGCACCTTAAAATCATCCAAAAGACGAGGTTTTATGGTAATAGAATGACAAATAAGGATTTTCAATTTGTTAGGTATCTAAACTTGAAAATCTGAAAGATCTGAAATTTGGATCTTCGTCAAACAAGACTGAAATACAAAATTGCGACCAGTACCCTCAAGTTATCCAAAGTATGTGGGTTCATCTTGATAGAATGCCAAATAAGGATTTTCGATTCTTTAGGTAAACTTGAAAATCTGAAAGATCTGAGACTTTTCATTTTCGTCAAACGAGACTGAAACTCAGAAAAACGACCAGATTTGTAATCAGCACCCTCAAATTATCCAAAATTCAAGGTTTCATCTTAATATGGAGCCAAATAAAGGTTTTCGGTTCTTTATGTAAACCTGAAGAGTTGAAAAATCAGCACCCTCAACTCTGTCCATTATATACCTACAACAAATTATCTCCCGTTCAATATTAGCACTAATGCAAAAATTAAAAAACCTAATTATAATTCCCTTTCATCGGAATCTCATTAAGCGGCGTATCTTATCCGCGAAAGCAAAATGAAGTATACCAATAACAACGATACAGCACCTTTTAAAAAATTATCCGTTATACACGTTAAGGCCTAAAAACAAAGAATATTAATGTTAGCTTGTTATCTGCAGCAAAATAAAGCTATAAGGCTGTTAAAAGCATCAGACAATAATGAAATACGGTGCAAGTTATCTTTCAGCATTAATAATGTCCCAGCAACTATGTAGTTTTAGGTAACTTTATGCTAATGTGCGGTATCTGGCAAATAATAATACATTTACATTTGCGATATCGGGTTTATAGATTCTTCTTTTGCAGTTAGTGTATTTACATGAGCATTCATCTTGATAGGAGTGGTCACCATGCATCTGGTGGTGAAGAAGGTATGTTGTTTAAAACGCATCGTCATACGTACTGGTGGATTGACGGAGATATAGACCAACCCTCGCAGTAGCATATAGAACCGCGCTTTCTGGTGGCTAAAGCGGACGCGCCGTGGCGTTCCACCAAGAAAAGAAGGTGCTGTTTAGCAGCGATTTTATTTGGTTGCCGTTACCTTCTGGTACCAGATGGCGCACCGGCAGAACCTTTCTGTCGTCTGCTCTCACATGTTTCACATGTTTAGTAAACATGAAAAATCTGATGCTCTCTATTTCCGTCAATCGACCTATGGCGCACTGATGATCGCTAATAAGCGTGAAACAGCTGTCTGCGTACAGGGCCGGTATTCTTGACCCCTCGTGTGGAGCGATAACGCAGCCTTTGAATGCGAGAGGAGTGAAAATCACTGCTGTTTAGATTCTCACATCCTCTCCTTACAATTGAAGCGCTCGCGTCAAAGGGGAGTGCTTTCTGTCGCTCGTGTCACTGGTGTATCAATGTATATAGGTTATCACCGGCGATTAGGGTACCTTAAGTTGAGATGTGTGCTCTTAATTATAATTAAATGCTTTAAAGTGGACGATCCTGTATGTATTGGACTGTTAAACCAAGAAGAAGCACAAAACATGTTTCAGAGCTCCATCGAGTTGTTTTAAGAGTCCCTCTAACACAGTGTTTTTCAACCTTTTCCATAAATAACACGACCCCCCTAGTATTAAAAAATATTTCTTCTTGGTGACCTTAGGGGGGGGTTCATGTATAAAAGAATATGTAATGTCATAATTTAATTAAAATCTATATAGATTTTATCATTGCTAATGTGTCATGAGCGCCGAGGATTGGTTAGTAGTAGAGTAAATCACTAAGCTTGGAGAAAGCATCCTTGATTATTTTTATGTTGTATTATTTTAGTAGTTATTTCATTCATGGTAATAATAATGGGGGCGGTTGAACCCCCCCCCCTGTTCCCGACCCTTTTTTTTCATGTATGTTAAAAATATTTAAACCATACAAAGCTTTTAGGCGTTTACGTTATTATAATCTGCTGGAATTATCTGCCAATGGGATGTTACGCTGGGAGTTCAAATCTGGAAATTTTGATGCCTTCTGGTTGAGATAATAGGTACACGGAATTAACAATTGAGGCTTTGAAGTATTTCATTCCATTTTATACCTTGTACTTGTGCGAGTACGCAATTTCATCAATGGCCCAAATAAGAAGTAAACTAAAAATCGCCTAAATCTGGAAAACGATTTAATATTTAATATTGCAAATCGGATCCGTTATGGGAGAAATTGATTAAAGTCAAGCGTAACCTTCACATTAAAATGTACCTTTTTAAAATGTATAGATTTTTTTTCCGAGTTCCCACTCAAAAAACACTACAAAACTCGCTGAAAACTAGTTCAAAAGGTTATTTAGATTAACAAAACAAACCTTTTGATATGGCTTGGACACAATTAGCATTTATCTGGATGACCCTGTAAAAATTACAGATTTATATCCTCAACCAATAGCAAAAATTTTGGTTCACTATTTTTCAGTGATTTTATAAAAAAATTGTATGCTTTTAAAAGTTTATAGTTTAATGTACTGATATATGATTCGAAGTTATAGTATGAAATATAACTAAAATATAATCGCTGTGATTATCATTATTTAATTTCAAACAAGAATATTGGTATCGAAATAGAAAACAACAGTTCTTTCACATTAAATGGGGGCCAAATTCGCCGCTAATTAAATCAGATTTATCCTGAATGTTGCTTTTTGGTTGCTACTAATCTTCACGTTCAGAATAGTTAGTTCAACCTCGATCGATATATATCACCGACAATTATTATTTATCGTCTGTGATGTATACGGTACTTTATCAAACGAACATATTGGTTATGTTTTGGCAACTTGACGTTTTGTTCGGACATTTTACATCAATACGCGATGTTGTCGTATCTCAATGCTCGCTTTCCAAATTTGCGAGGGGAGCGGTAGGTGAGAATCTAGAAATGCCATATCGCTGCAAATCATATCGCTCCTTTGACGGATCGCTCGCTTGCGAGGGGAGCGAGTTGGGAATACCGGCCCTGGTGGATTGACGGAGATATAGAGCAACCCTCGCAATCATCATCATAGTCACAATGTCTTAACAGAAATTATAGCAGCATTACCTACTAGGACCCCAAAGCATACCGGTACCCAAATTTCATCATAATCCATACAGCGGTTACTGAGATCACGAGGCTAAAATTACACGCACAGACAGACAGACAGATAGAGAGACCGACGGAAATGAGTGACGTGGATTTTCGATATATGTAGACATCATAAGACGCCCAAAAAGCGTATTATCTCAAAATATAAAGATTTTCGCGATCACAATACTCCCCTCACCTATCGGTGTGGGAAGTAAAAAGTTACACAGGATATATAAACAACTGATCTAAAGAAACTGAAATATCTTAAGGATGCAGTAATTATAAGTAAACAAATTTACGAAAGAAAATTAAAAAGCTGTCACCATAGCCTATTGGATTGATTACAGCGAGTGTAGCAAATTAGACCCGCTATTGTTTGAATTTGAAACGACTTCATTCACAAAACACAGAAATGCCCTTGAAAATCCAAATAATGCGAGATCATCCTCGACTAGTTTCTGAAATTATTGCATCAAGCGTAAAATCTCAGGACTGGACCTTAGAATTTTAATGTCATCTGGTAGCAGATTAAACATTTTCAGACAACAACACTGACAAAGAAGTTTCACGCTGGCTTACCAACTGTGGAAATGGAGGGTTACCCAATAGTGGAGTCACCTTTCGTCAAGCTTTTGGGAATCAACATCAACAATAATATGTCCTGGCACGACCACGTCGTCAGTATTGCTAAAACGGCATCCCAGAAGCTTGGAGCTTTGTTCCACTGTAGGAAGGTGTATACACTAGAGCAACTCCTGCTGCTCTACAAGGCACAGATCCGACCATTGTTGGAGTATTGTCTCCATGTGTGGGGATGCGCTTCGAAGTACTCTCTAAAGCTTCTGGACACTATCAAGAGGAGAGCAAATAGACCTCCACAGCATGGAATGTCGTTGACTTGTTTGGTTTTTCGGAATCAGCTGTGAGAGATATTCCAAAAATTATTTCAAATGCCGGAAAATGCCGCGCAAACAACCTCTGACGTCAGTGATATCCTATAGTGATGGGATGTTAAGTATTGATATTCGATATCGATAGCCAGTGCTACCCTAACATTTTGACATTGATCATTATAACCACAAAACACAGTTACACACAAAAGTACAAAAATCAAAAGAATAAAAGTTAGGCTAGATTACTAATTCACTTTGTAGGGATGGGCTTGAATTAGATTCTATCTTTGGATTCATTCATAATGGGATGCGCCGAAATAAAATGTTGACTTCGATTAGTTGCGAATCTCAGTCACAAACCGGATGAACTGTGATACCTATCAGATATAAAAATGTATTGCAACGAAAATGCTAGTGGGTTAATTGCCTGTTTCAAATATGTTTAAGTATCAATAAATTGAGTCGCATTGTTAAACAATTCAGATCATTTCTAGTTTGCAGTTGAATCTCACTGACCTGCGCTGTAGCAGTATCGATTGTCGATATCGATAAGATACCTGTGACGTCAGCCCTTGTTTTAAGTCACGTGGAAAAATTTGAATATATCCTTATTTTATTTTGCAAATATCTTTTTTTGGCCGTCGGTAAAATCATGTTTTTTGTTTCCTACTGCTTCTTGATATGGTTTTCTTTACGCTATGTATACTCCCGAGACGATTTCGCGACCTCAGCAAGTACCCTAACTCTCAGATAATAATACCGATGGCTGTCCGAACGAAGGAAACTAGAGGCTCTGCGAGCTCATCCTTACGAGGTCGAGGTCCCTACTCGCCGAACCAGTCTCCTTCAGCATCCCTTCTTTGACGCTGTGGAATGAACTGCCGGGGAATTTGTTACCCGACGGCTACAACCTGCAGCATTTCAAATCTAACGTGCACAGGCACCTATCCTCTCGTAACGTTTCTACAGCCCAGGAGGCTGACAACAAAAAAAGCCAATATTATTAATAAAAAATTTACAAAAGCATGAAATTTATTTACTTTTTGTATCCTGACCGTTATAATCCAATCTTTTTGTAATAAAATCCTGGGATACGGTCAATAATATATTTAAAAAATATATATGTATATGATGGCCAACGTTTCGACGCTAGAAGTGCGTCATCTTCAGGGCGTGTGTGATATATGTACGAGTATAAACTACATCACGATAGTCTCAAATATTATTGCCGGATGGTGTAGGCTACTTGATACTTATTGTATCAGCCTACACCATCCGGCAATAATATTTGAGACTATCGTGATGTAGTTTATACTCGTACATATATCACACACGCCCTGAAGATGACGCACTTCTAGCGTCGAAACGTTGGCCATCATATACATATATATTTTTTAAATATATTATTGACCGTATCCCAGGATTTTATTACAAAAAAAAACATGAAAAAGAGTGAATAATTTTTTCCCAAAATTCCAACATTTTCAAGTCCGTCTCTGTAAGAACAACTCATCCTCGACAGCCCAAATAAATTCCTTCAATGTTTTCCGGAAACGAATTATGTTATTTCGAGTGTAAAACAAAAAGAAAAGACTACCTGCCTTGAACGGAATTATTTGCAGAACTAATCCGTGAAAATCGAAATTGAGTGTTATTTGGCTGTAACAAGATTGCCAACGGTCACTATCTGTTTCGGCAGGTGATGATCGGTAACAGTTTGCGAGCATTTTTATACCTGAGTAGATGCCTTTGAAATGTATATTTACCGCATGGATTCAAAGAACAGCTAACGATAAAGTCCTTAATCGCATGGAGAAACAAAAAGAACTCATCCTTACCATCAAAAACATCATATCATGCGAGGAGAAACATACGAACTTCTGCTACTGATTATAGAAGGATAAGTCCAAGGTAAAAGGTCTGCCAGCATTCGCCAAAACTCTTGGTTGAAGGACATCCGAAGATAGTTTTGTTGCTCATCGCTTGACGCTTGACATTTTCTGTATGACTGTATCTAGAACTGTATCTATTCTCTGTCCAGCGAAGAAAAAGAGTGATTACGCGCAAGATGGGTGAATTCTTGTCGCCTGGCTGTAGCCAAGCTTACACCATAGCAGACCGCCTCTTGAAACGAACACGATGTGTATGGCGTTGTGCCATAAGGAATTTAACAAAATTTTGGTTACAATCGTTTATTTGATACCAAAACCTGGACGTTCCATTCTACATTGAGCATAAATGTTCTAAACCACTGTTCGCATTTTAGCGGCATCTGTGGGTTCCTATTCCATGTTGTCAAACCAATAATGCGGAGCGGAGAAACGGGAAAACAGGTGAGCAATGAGTGAGTTCTCGTGGCTTGGCCAGAGGCAAGCTTACACCACTTGGAAATGCGAATGCCTAAGCGCACGCCTGGCACCGACAAATTTGGAAAATAGGCCACCATTCCTGAAGAATCAAATACACAGCTGTTTGTCGAAGCCTTCTCAGAATATGGGGTTTGCCAAATATCGAAAACACATGAACGAACATGAACATCACATTTTTTGTGCCCTGTTTCTCCGCTGAATAAATATAACAGTATTATAATCCACAATATGTGAGATATACACCATTATTGAAAAACTACAAGTCGTTAGTGTCGATTGCTAGATGAAATATGATATCAAAACTGTACAAGATTAGGTTGAACGTATTCCTTGAAGGTATATTCGTTGGCAGACCAGGTAGGGGTATTTTTAATATTTGATTAGAATATGAAGCTAGGATGAGTACGCAAAAGCAAATTGGTTCCTGCTCACGTGAATATGTAAATACAAATAAACATGCTTCTGTTAAGAAACTCATATGGTCAAAACCCTACGATGCGATGGTTAGAATATTAAGCTGGTCTCCAAGCTCATTCACGTTTTGCATAATCATCTCTCATTTGAAAGAATCTCTAAAGTCAAGATTTTGAAAACATCTTGGAAGAAGCGGTCGTGATTCAGATTCAGAGATTGGGGAAAAACAACTTTGTTAAACTTAGCGCACTTCAGCTTATTTGGGTAGGTGGTCCATTCCTGCTAATAAATCTTATGTCTGGTTTGGTAAGCAACTACTATAACTGGCCATTGGATGTTCAGTGCACCCCTGCAAAAGCTGGGAATTGACGTCAGCTAAGCATTTTCGACTGTCCTTCCTGAGTGAAGGCGGGAAATCTTCTCTGAACGTAGACCAGGAGGGAAGGCTGAGAGCAGTTAAATGCATTTCGAAGGCTTTTTTTTCATATAAGTGAGCAGACCGCGCAGGCAGGGCCTAAATACCAGAGTACCGCGGCTGCTGTGAAAGGGTTATGTTAGGGGGTGTTTGTTAATGCGAGATTTGAATGGGCCAATACCCGCAGGCCCAATAAATACATCTTCTGGCAGTCCATTCCAAGCCTTGGACACCCTGGGAATAAATGTGCGGTTGTACCGCTCAGTTCTTGATGTATGAAGAACGACCGTCTTAGGACGAGATGCAGCGGTCGCACGGGTACATCTGATAGGAGCAGTGAGCGGCGGAACGATAGAGGATAGCTCAGAGGAGCAGATTCCGTTGGAATATCGGTAGAAGAGTGAGAGGTCACCAACAACACGCCGGTGAGAAAGTGACTGAAGGTGGCGCGTTAAGGCCGGATCGCCAATTAGTCAAATTGCCCTTCTCTGGACGGCATCTAGTATAGACAGGGTAGTGGGGGCAGCAGCTCCCCAGACATGAGAGCAATACTCCAGGCAAGGTCTTATCTGGGCTTTATATAGCGTGAGGAGGTTACATGGTGAGAAATACTTTCTGGCTCTAAATAGGTACCCAAGCTTTTTACCAGCAGCTGTTGCAATTGACGCGACGTGTTCGTGCCAGATCAGATTTTCTGTAATGTTGACTCCTAACAGCTTGAATGAGTGACTCCTTGGCAGAGCCTGGTTGTTCATTAGAACCTGGTGTTGGCTTGGGCACTTCTTGTTTGATAGCGTACAATACTGGGTCTTGGAGGCATTAAATTTAACCATATTCTTAAGCCCTCAAGCGGCAATGGTATCGAGATCCTTTGAAAGTGAAGCTGGCACTGCCAGTCTTCTGCGTTCCAGCTCGACCACAGAGATCGGTCTATTGCTCATGATGCCTGCATGCAGCGTACTGTCATCCTCAAAACTGTGGATTGGGTTTGCAGTGCTGGAAAGTAGATCATTGATGTGAAGCAGAAAAGATGTCCGAGCCAATACCGATCCCTGCGGAACCCCGGCATTGATGCTATGGGAAGAAGAGGAAAAGCCGTCTACGACGACAGAGATTTTCCGACCTGAGAGGAAGTCTGCGAGCCTACCGCAGAGCTTAACAGGGAGCCCATAAGACGGGAGCTTGTTTAGGAGAACTGCATGCCACAGTTGATCGAATGTCTTTGAAATATCGAGAGCAACGACATGAGCCTCGCCAAATGACTGGATGAGTTTGCTCCACACATATGTGGTCGCAAAAAACCTAGGATGGGACTCTGATCCCTTTGACTGGGGGTGTACAATAAGCCTTAAGGCTCAGCTGTAACTTTAAGGGCAACGGAACCCTAACCCCCTTACTACCAACCTGAACATGGGTAGAACCCTCCAATACATGTTTGAACATATATTGGGCTTGAGGAAATTTTCGTCGAATCCAATAAAAACAGCAATTTTGTTTATTATCATGCACTGGAGGACAGCACATTGTCTTGTCATAAGGGAGGAGTTAGGGGGTACGGGGGGTGAAACTATTTATAGACGACCCTGAACGCTCATTAAAACCTTGTAAATTTTATAAGCGTTTTTATCTCAACCCGTGCAAATTTTATGAATCAGTAAATCCAACAATGTATAAAGCAGGTAGCCATCCAGGTGATAATCAGTTTTTATGGTTACTGCGATCATCTTAATTAGTTTTAAGCTTTATTGCGTTCATTATATTAATTATACATTATACAGGATAGACCGTGAATTAATGATATACCGCAAAACTGATGCAGGGAACTTTAAGTTCGATCTTAGTTTGAATGTCATTTTTGCTTCACATGAGCTAACTTTTTTGTGTCATTGTATATTAGCTTAAACGTTAAAGATGTATGTCTTCTAGATACAATGTGATTATAATAACTGCACATGTGTCAACAACATCGGCTGCTCTGGACATTAGGCCTTGTTACTGTGAAAGAAAGACCTAGCAGCCAATATAGAGTTTTTTTTTAGTTCCGCCTATTGCCTATTACAAACACCAAGGTACAGTCTGACAAGTGTAGCAAGAGACTTGGGAATTTCTCCGCTCACACGCACATGTTATTCCATATCCTCTCGTCTCTTGTTATCCTTGTCTATTTCATATTTCTCACGGCTCTTGTTACACTACACTTGCAAAGTTTACGGAATACATATAAGTTGGATCGCTCTCCGTCGGCACTTTGAAGAACTCACATCAAAGCGATGCCGCGGCCGCACGTGCCAGTTAGTTTTTGCGTTGGTTTTTGTCCAAGTACGAGGGTCTTTTAGCGGGGACTTGCTAGCGCCTGGGTTTTACGTATATACGAGGGTCATTGAAAGACTAGGTACTGACAGCCGATTCAGACATACAAATACAAATATAACATTTATTTTGCTAATACACTAATGAATCTCAAATGATTTCATATACTGTCACTATTTCGTAGATAAGTAAAAATTGGTTCAAAGGTGCTGTAGTATTTTTATATTAGTGTTTTGTTTATTTGGCTTATTTTTGGGACCACAGCTTAAAAAATTTATGGTATAGTATATTCGAACTTATATGTACAATTTTAGAAGATAATCATGTGGAAATGCTTTACATGGGTGTGAATAAATTGTTTTTGACATTTTGCTTTTCAGTGTCATTCTAATTGCTAGAAACTAAATTTTTATAGTTATCAAAAAAAATATTTCCGAGCTCTTAAATATAATTTAGTTCCTGGGTGGTATGGTAAGACCACCGAATGAATACTTTGTCTCACTATACGCTTTTAGCGCGATACAATCCTTTAAGTACCTGTAGGTCTTGAATTAATCACTTTAGACCCCAAGTGTGTTAGTTTGTTGGAATTGTTTCATCGGGTGGAACACAGAAAGGCACAAATGTACAGGGTGTCCCGTTAATCATTTTGAATCGAATGCCACGTAACCAAAAACAAATACCTCATTGGGTAATGACAAAAAAAGACAACATCTGCTCTAATTTACATCCCCAAAATTATAATTCTCTACTACTGCCCAGTTCCGACATATTGCTTGTCTTGAACGTCGTGAAACACCCTGTATTTATATCCCTTATATTTCAAGGTTTGCCACAAAAGAAGGATGGATCTGGTTGTCATTTGCCGTCCGTTAATAAATGTAATTGATAAAATCAAACTTCTAAAAGTATTATCCATCTCCTGCAAACAAATCAGAGATAACAAAATCCGATATCTTTGAGACACTGTATACACTTCGCGTTAAGCACGTTCAACCTCTACTTGCGCCGCCCCGTATCTCCCGGCTGACGTTGGTACAATGCTGCCGGTGTACCAGGGAGACGGAGCAAGGGGCAGGTCGTTTTGATATTTTTGCGGAGTCATCCAACTTACATGTATTCCGTAAACTTTGACACTTGTCAGGCTTGTACTTCAGATTCACCACCTCCTACTTAAGTTAAGTGACAAAGACAAAATAGGAAGATAAGTTATCTGACAAAAATCCAAAAACCCTTTTCTAGGAAACAGTATAAAAAAACTGGGATAAGATTTACTTTCTACTGTATTTAAAAATCGTGTCAGTGGTGGCGCAGCAATAAACAAAAAACTTAAAATATAAAAACAGGTCAAACTTCGCTTTAGGGATTCCTGATCATTTTCTATTTTTTTGGTTGGGGATGAAATTGGGGTGGTTGGGGGCGGGGGGTTATAAAACTAATTTTTTTTTGGATTTATAATAGGCTGTCCCATGTGAAAGAAAGATCTAGCGGCATAGCACATTTTTTTTTTTTGTTGCAAGGGGATCTCAGACTATGGCTTCTTGCTATGGGAAAATAATAAACTGGCATGACTGTAATATCCGGGAAGTACTGTTTATCAGTTTTAGAATCCATTTTTGCACAACTTTCCAGTACTCTGAATATTCCTGAAGAATTTGTTGAATGGAACCATAAGAACCATAAGACAAGTTAACATCACATATATACCGATGGCTACAAAACAGCAACAGGTGTGAGATGATCTGTGGTAATAGATGGTGTTCAAAGTTCATGGACTTTATCTCCACTTACATCTGGATTTGCAGCAGAACAATAGGCCAATCAATAGAATCACAGTTATTGTAACTGACTCTCTGTCTGCGTTAAGAGCACTCAGTAATAGGTATTCGCCAAACCCACTCGTTCAGATGTGCCTCCAGACCCTAGTAGATTTAAAGCAGGTTGGTAAAAAAGTTATTCTACTTTGGGTACCTAGTCATACATGAATTCGACAAAATGAGTTGGTTGAGGAAGCGACTAAAATTGCGACGCTTTGCCGAAACATAGACGTCCAAACCGTTAAGGTTTGTGATCAACAACCCCACATCTCGCATTGCATGAACAATTTATGACAAAGAGAATGGGACAGAACAGGATCACAACTAAAAGAAGTCAAACCCTCTGTAACTCCATGCCCTTCCTGTGATGTAGTACTTACTACAATACGAAGGAAGCTAATGGCCAAAAAACTTAATTTAAGTGAGAGAATCTTGGGGTTGTGGCCAGAATTTTGAAAAAAGAGACTGAGTCACATCATAGAGGAGACTCCGGTGCTAATAGCCAAGCGTTCGGCAATGCTTATTGCCATCTTCAGGGCTTTCTATATAGAAGAAAAAACAGAAATTTAGTTTCAAAATATATAATAAATTTTCAAAAAAATACACAACGCTGAGGTTTGCCATTTCAAAAACAGCAATTGCATTGATTTACTACACGTACACCATTATTGGTGCCTGTCTGGCATTGACAAATCTTCGTGATTGCTACGAGATGAGTGACAACCGGACGCAAAATCTCAACGACCCATTGCGAATAGAGAATACTCTATCCACAGAGTTAACATCTCTAGAGGGAATGTAAATAACAAAATGCACAGGTAGCTATACTTAGAGAGTTACTCTTATTATAACTTGATTGTAACAGTTGATAGTTTATTATTACCATGAAGTGTTTCCCCACATTTTACGCTACTGAAAACCAAAACAAAACCTATACTAACCTATGATAAGTGGTGTTCACCGATTCGTCGCTATTGCAGCAAACTATGCACTTTTTATTTCGTCCCATCATGCAATTATGACAATATTGTTCATAAATAATTTAATTCACACCACAAATAATCACAAAGTCACTAAAACAACAAAAATCTCAACATACGCAATAACCACAACTACAATGACAGCCACATGACAGCTTTAGGCGACGCCGATTGTAGGTTGCCAGATTTACGATATATTAGAAGTTATTGCGACATTCCACTATGAAATGTACCATTTTTGAGATTTCGTTGAATCGATACAAATTATTTTCACGTAAATCAGTTACATTGCAAGTATATTTTAATGTATAGTTAAATATCCAGTTAAATACTTTTAGGAACATGTGTTCAAACTGCGGAAACTGCCAGATTTTGAAGAAACTGGAAGGTCCTTAAGCGGACGAAGAGGACTGGCAATAGCGCTGTAGATGTTGGCTGGCCAATATTCAAATTAGGCTCCCTCTAGAGATGTTAACTCTGTGACTCTACCATTCCTTAGAAGTACAGGCTTCTACTATAAAATTTAGGACAGATAAGTTAATAACAATGACATGCAGCTAATGACCTAGAAGTCGATGCTGCCTAATAACAAAAAAAAAAAAAAAAAAAAAAAAAAAAAAAAAACAAAACATTGTCAGAAATTCGTCTTATGCCAACTTCTCTAAGAAGTCTACATGAGGTACGTCTAGAAAAACAACGTGACGATTTCAAATCCCAGACATTCCAATTCTCAATCCTAATCGAATATCTAAAAACGAAACTGGTGTTTCCAATTACCACCTAGTAGTTTTTTCTAGCATATCTTTGATTCGTAGTAAGCTGCTTAGCAGGTTGAGAGGCCCAACAACCCTTTATCAGCGATTTGGTAGTAAGGCACGCGACATCCTGAACGTCACTTAATGATAATAATAAAAGCAAAAAGGACAATATATACGAAATTTTGGAGACTAAGACTAAGATTTTATCAACATCCATATTTAACAAAGACTTTGACAAAGCTTTTCTATTGGATGTTGTTTAGCAAAAACTTCCTATTGGGTATTGAGGGCTAGGGTAATAAGTATCATCCAATAGTATTTTATCAATATTGGAAACAAAACGTCAAAGCTGGATGACACTTTCATCAAAAATATTTTCGAATTCATGGATCAAAATCATAGCAGAAAATCAGAACAAAGTGATTGATTTGCCAATTAATGCTAGATTCTTAATGTTTACTTTATAATTATTGTATAATTACGAATTGCAATTGCAATCAGATTGGTTATAGACTGTACGCATGTTTGTTATAAAATAGACCTTCTTATAGAAATATTCACAGAGGATGTAAAGATTGTAGGCACTGCGTAAAAGGCACTGTAGCGCAGAAACACATTTATATAAAGCATCTTATTCACTTTCTGACTATACGAAAGGTTCCTAGTTTAGGAAAAATAAGGTTATTCCTTGTAGTTTTGCCAGACCGCAAGGCTTTGCTGTTAAGTAGGATAGGCAACTAGTAATGCACACTTGCATCGTGTGTTTCTATAACAGCTTTGTGAAATGCAATAAAATGTTGTTTTTACCCCTTTTCACTATAATATACAATATAATAATACACTACTATAATACAAAGGTATCGATTGTAAACTATTGTTTTATCAAAATAATGCAGTAATTTGAATTTCTTGTCATCATCATCATCATTAAATTAACAATACATTTGATCCAGTGATCAAATGTATCGGTATTGTGGAATCTGATTGGTTGAGATCAGCAATTGCTAAAGTCTTTGTTAAACAGGAAAATGCAAGTTTTCACCCAATTAAGATGGAAAATCAGAGTTCAAGAGATACTAGAGTTCACAATGGTTGATTATATATAAAGCATGTATTTTTGAAGTAAATTTCAAGAGAAATCAATAATTTTCAGAGAACTTTGACAGATGCAAGTTCTTGAATGGGCTGATTTGATTGGTCAAAACCTTTGTTAAAATGCCCGTGTTGATAAAATCGGGCCTAAGTGTCCCCAGACAGACCATCTTAGCTCCTACGGCAGACGAGTTGGCCCACTGAGAGTAAAAATAACACCAACAGCCAAGAAAAAACGAGGGGAAGAAGAAACTGACAACACCGTACTCGAAAATTAACCTACAAAATCGCCTTGACTGCAACGAAATGTCATCTTGACACGTCAAGTTCACATTTCGTTTCTCGAGTATTACTCAAGGGAGCCTTACGTAAGAGACCTTCAAGTAAGGTCTCGAAAGACGAAACCTTACTTAAGGAACCCTCAAGTATTAAGGGACCCTTGAGTATCGACTAGGAATACGAGCCCAAGATAACAGTGCATATCGCAAAATGTGCTTAGAAGAGTGAAGTTGTAAATCAAACATTTTACATTTCTTTACTTCTTGAACGACTGCCAAAAACTTGTACAAGGATCTACATGAGATTCGTCTAGAAAACAACGTGACGATTTCAAATCCCAGACATTCCTGTTCTCAATCCTAATCGAATATCTAAAAACGAAACTGGTGTTTCCAATTACCACCTAGTAGTTTTTTCTAGCATATCTTTGATTCGTAGTAAGCTGCTTAGCAGGTTGAGAGGCCCAACAACCCTTTATCAGCGATTTGGTAGTAAGGCACGCGACATCTACGTTGGAATGTAATCGTGTTACCGTTTATCGACTCTCTTCCAGCTATTTTAATCTGGACGTCACTTAAGTGCACTTCTCCTGCACCAGAGATGGCCACACAAACGTCGGCGCTTATCTGGGGTTCGTGGTCGTGAAGAAGCCGTTTTTATTGCTTTTATTAGATGGACCACTTAAATATACATCCCAGTTATTTGTCTGCTACAAAACGGTATGCCAGACTATATGATTCGTGCATCGTGTTCACTCAGTTCGTATGTTTTTATTTGGAACAACAAATTCTGTCCTAGGTGAGTCAAGCTCAACGCCTCGGACTCTTGTGGCCAAACGATACCACTTTGTAGAAAATTCACTACGCAAATGTATGTAGGTCGAGTTGGACTACATTTTAAAAATAATGACTCTTATACAGGGTGTCCAATAAAAGCGTGACATATCAAAGTTGTGTTTTTTTAAATGGAACACCCTGTATATTATTACATATTTAGATTTCTAGGTCAATTTGAGTGTGACTTTATGTGTCACACATGGGACTTAAAGTGAACCGTTTAAGAACAAATCACAATTTTCGGTATGTAGATATCAGAAAAAATTGAATCTTGCAGCGATTATAAAATTTAGAGGGCTCTGCCTTTGCTGCGCCACTAAGCATGAAATGCGTCAGCTTAGGTTAGACTTTCAAGTTTGAATTACATTTGTAATTGGAGAAATCGGCAGATTAGTAGTAGTAGTAGTAGTAGTGATGGAGAGGCGAAGACAGGTAAGTAGGCCACATTTGGCCCTTTTTGCCAACCCCACTGAACCAATCACTGAAAACACTAAAATTCTACACCCTAGAAAGCTCCTTGTCGAACCTACCAGACCTCCCGACGAAAGTCAGGCTGTCCGACTATTTCGCTGAATATAGTGGTTCCTCCCCAAACTCCGTCGTGCCGAATATTTGAACCCTAAGGTTGCGAGAAACTGCACATCTGCCCAGGAAGTGAAACGCTGTCTCGTCCTCCTCCCAGCATCTGGAGCAAATGGGGTCCCCTACCACTCTCATGAATGACAAATGTCTATTCAGCCGGCAATGGCCAGTAAGAACCCCCACCAGAAGGTTGAGCGTCTCTCTGCCTTTATTCAAAAACCATAGTGTTCGGCCCTTATCAGGGCCTGCTATGAATCTTTTGGCTTGCCTGCAGCCGTCTCTCTAGAGAGACCAAGCTTTTGCCAGAATCGGCAGATTAAATAAAGGCACTTCAATCAGTGGTAACTTAATTTTTTCAAATGGGAATGCTTACTTTTTTTTATATGATAAAATGTGCAAATTAATAGGCTTTCTAATGATCAGTCTCTGACAGTCTTCATTTATGTAATTTCGAGATATAAACAAACTTGAGTTTAGATACACTCAGCAGATGGAGAAACTACAGCACTTATTTTCATAACCTAACCTAATTTATCCAAACCAGTTGTTGTTGAGGTCAAAATGGATGTTATTTGACGTGGATGGGCATCGTGACTCAAACTCGACCACTTTTACTTTCAAATTTGGAAACTTCAATAACTTACCTGACATAATTTGACCAAATCGGCCTAAAAAGGGGTGTCAATCGATTCGGTTGAATGTCCTGACTCGAATTGTATCAATTGTATCACTGAAATTTTTCAATTCTGGGACTAGTGTCATTGTATTCACGTTAAAAAACTCCATCGACTAATCCCACCACGATTAAGATAAGCAATATATCGGAATTGGGCAGTAGTAGCGAATTATAATTTTGGGGATTTAAATTAGAGCAAATGGTTGGTTAACTACTATTATGGGAATGTTCATTCCAGACTAATGTATGGGGTGCTAATATGGGGTGGTTCCGCTGCAGCCAACAATGTATTTCTAGTACAAAAACACATAGTTCGATGCATTATGAATGCTTCCAACAGACAGTCTTGCAGAGGGTTTTTTAAATCTTTAGGAATACTTCCTCTTCCATCAATTTTTATCAACGAACTATTGCTGAGTATTTTCCGAAATAAAAACAAATTTCTAAAAGCATCTAATCTACACTCATACAATACAAGATCAAACAACAATTTTGTGGGGCCACATCGGCGTTTGAATATTGCCATGAGAGAACCTGTGACACTGGGATTGAGGTTGTATAATTTCTTGCCCAATGAATGTAAACAAATCTCGTCTTATGCTTTGTTTAAAAAATATGTCAGGAAATATTTATTAAATATATGTGCGTACTCTGTAGATGAATACATTTCAGCTTCACTACTGTAATTGTAAATTATTTCTCATTTGACTTATCCAATAGCTTGTGTAAGCTCTCAAATGGATCAATAAATACTACTACTACTACTACTAAATATAATATCTTTTCTTGTTATTGTGTCACCCAATGAGGTATTTGTTTTTGATGACGTGACGTCCGATTCAAAACTTTTAATGGGACACCTTGTATATTTGCGACTTTTTATGTTCCTCCCGATAAAACTATTCCAAAAAACTAGCACACTTGGGGTCTAAAGCGATTAGTTCAAGAGCTACAGATACTTAAAGGATGGTACTACTAGCATTGATTATAACATGTACCCCTACAGTTAAATTACTTTGGCAGTGTTTCTATAATACTATGCTACTATGGTACAGTCCTTTGGGTACCTGTAGTTCTTGAACTAATCACTTTAGACCCCAAATGTGCAGTTTGTTGGAACTGTTTTATCGGGAGAACAACAAGGAGTCCCAAATATACAGGGTGTCTCATTAAAAATTCTGAATCAGACCTCACGTGATCAAAAAAAAAAAATACGTCATTGGATGACACAGTAATAAGAATTGTTGTATCGGGAGGAATACAAAAAGTCACAAATATACGAGGTGTCCCATTCACGCGACCAAAAACAAATACATCATTAGGTGATACAATAATAAGAAAAAATACTATATTTGCTCTAATTTATACCCCCAAAATTATAATTCGCTACTACTTCCCAGTTCCGATATATTGCTTATCTTAATCGTCGTGGGACACCCTGTATATAGTTTCGCCACCTGCTAAGTGTCCCCTAAAGTAAGCCCCCGTCTAAATCCTTAATAAAATTTTCAGTACACACTCTTACTTGAAAGACATTGATTTGGAAATTTTCATAGGATTTGTCACTAGAAAATTCTTCAACTATTTCCTTAGGATCGTCAATATTTTTATTATAAAAAATGGCAAATTACAATAAGCATTGGTAGACGTTGGTTTTCATATCAAGCGTATAACTATATTTTTATTTATTTATGTTATTGGCTCTAGTATAACTATATAAGTATGTTAACAAATTTTAACCACGAATAGTACTCCGAAAAATAGAAAGAAAATGTCATATGAACATAGGTCCGGAAATGGTTCCTAAGGGAGCTACGCTCCTTTGCATGGGGCACCCTGAAGACGGTTTTCCCTCGATATTCTCGAAACCATTCATAACAAAATTACGAAATTAGGTATGATGGGTAAACTTTTGTCGCTGAATCTGATTCTGAATTCAGAATTTCATAATTTTATTCAGAGGCGTATCATACGGAAGGAGTTAAGGGTAAAAATAACCCCATTTTCTAAATGGTAATTTTTTGACATTTTGATTTTAGAATATGGTATTTCAGAGATTTCTACGTAAAAATGGTCTCCTGGTACATCTCGATAGGGCTAACCGTTTTCGAGAAAGATGCCAATTACTGAATCGATGCAGGCTATTGTAAATAAATAAATGCATTTTTCTCGAGAACGGTTAGCCCTATCGAGATGTACCGAGAGATCATTTTTACGTAGTAAAATCTGAAATACCATATTCTAAAATCAAAATGTCAAAAAATTACCATTTAGAAAATTTATTTTTACCCTTAACTCCTCCCGTATGATACGCCTCTGATTAAAATTATGAAATTCTGATATTCAGAATCAGATTCAGCGTCAAAAGTTTACCCACCGTACCTAATTTCGTAATTTTGTTATGAATGGTTTCGAGAATATCGAGGGAAAACCGTCTTCAGGGTGCCCCATGCAAAGGAGCGTAGCTCCCTTAGGAAGCATTTCCGGACCCATGTCCATATGACATTTTCTTTCTATTTTTCGGAGTACTATTCGCGGTTAAAGTTTGTTAACATACTTAATTAACACCCTGTATATCCGTGCTTACCTTTATTGAGTACTGAATGACTATACACCGTCTTTAGGCCATTATACAAGCCCTTCGTTGTATCAACCTGACACAAAATCTAATTTATATCGGGGTAAACAAGGTACGTCCCTCACCCCTCCACGTACCATTCCACGTGTCTGTAACCAATCGCCCCATCGCCCATTTACCATTCGAAGGAAAATAGTGGAAACCATGCAGAAAATAACGAGTTAATTTAATTTGAAACGTTAACAAAGACCCTTTATGGATCGTGGAAGGGAATTAATCCAGTCATTTTTCATCCTTTTTTTTACGTCGTGCTAGCTGGTTACCGAGGAATCGATGTGGCTTAGACATGAAACTTTTGTTTAAGTTTGTGTAAACTGGCGAACCAACAGTGGCGCAGTCTTAAAAAGCCAAAAATAGGATCGTGTAGGAAAACAATGGCAAACAACACATTTATTAATTAATGTTTTTACATTTTTCTTGTGTATTTGGGGTTAGGTGGAAGAGCAGCCCTCCCGTCTGGGATGTGTCATGAACTCCTATTAATAAAAGCATTTATTTTTATTATTCATCTGACTTAAGTTCCTCTCGCATAATTGCAGTAGCAACAAGTGTTGACGGGCTGTGCCAAGTCAACATCCGGACTATTATTGATCGGAATTTAGGAAGGATCGCACAATATTACAGGTCTTCAGGATTACAGACTTTTGGAATACTTTCTGTAACTTTTCGTCCAGGCCCAGCTGTTGAAGGTGTTGTGTAAACGTGTTTGGTGTAAGGCCTGAGACAAACATAATGAGGGGGACAATTATGACTTTGTTTTGTTTCCAAAGTCGTTTTATTTCCATGGCAAGGTCCGTGTACTTAGATATCTTCCCAGCGTAGGTGTTTTGGATATTCACATCGTTTGGAATGGCAATATCTATCAAATAGGTAATTTTGCCGGCCTTTGACAGGAAAACTATATCTGGTCTATTGGCTGGGATAGTCTTGTCTGTATGTATTTCAACGTCCCAGTATAGTTTGTACCGATCGTTTTCGAGTACTGATATCGGAGTGTAATTGTAATATGGATCTGTGTTTTCTATTAGTTTGTTTGCTGTGCCTAGTGCTTGGTGCATGAACTTGGCCGCAGAGTTATGTCTGGCTGTGTACCGGCAAGAGTTTTGCATCCGCTTGTTACGTGATCTATTGTTTCTTTTTGTTGGTGACATTTTCTGCAGTTATCGTCTGTTATGGATGGATCTTTAATTACGTATTTCTTGTAGTTTCTCGTTGCAATAACTTGGACCTGGATAGCAAGCATAAATCCCTCAGTTTCTGGAAAGAGCTGGCCATCCTGCAGCCAGGTGTATGACTGTTTTTCATTTATGTGGTCTTATTATTATTTCAACTCATTTATTTGTACTGAGTTAATATAAATGGTGCCTCCTCGAAGATAACGCTTGTATGAGGTATTGGCATCAAATAGAAAATCTCACAATTTTTCTGTTCCTCAGGGATCTGTCCTATACATTATTCTATTTCTTCTGTACATAAACGAGCTGCTGGAAATAACATCAAATCCAATCTACAGCTTCGCAGAATCGCAGATGACAGTATATTAATATCGTGCATGGAACCAGGCAAGCCACTATCATCCCAGTAGACGGTACGTCGGCAACAGCAATGTGCTTCACAGATCAACGTAGATATCAAAACAATTGTCGAATGGGGATTAGTAAATAAAGTATAGTTTAACGTACAGAAAACTCAGGCAACAATACTGACAAAGAAGTCTTACGTTGCTATGCCAACTGTGGAAATGGAGGGTTACTCAATAGTCAAGTCCCCTGCCGTCAAGTTTTCGGGGATCAACATCAAAATAACATGATGACGACGTCGTCAGTATTGTTAAAACAGCATCCAAGAAGAGTTTTGTTCCACTGTAGGAACCTGTATACAGCTGCTCTACAAGCCACATATCCGACCATTGTTGGAGTATTGCTCCAATGCGTGGGGATGCGCACCGAAGCACTCTCTAAAGCTCCTAGATACTATCCAGAAGAGAGCAATTAGACTAGTTGATATGCCTAACCTCACAAAGGACCCAAGATCCAAGAAGACCAAAGTCTTGAGCTGTTTGCGCCAAGATTATGAAAAACTTCAGTCAATATATACATATAGGATTTATATAGGTGACATTCATTGTTTTGTTTCCAAGATTATCATATACATGATTTAAGATTTCGGTATGTTTTGCTTCGAAACTTTCTCAGCTTTACACTGAAAATGTTTCCTTAATATAACCCCGTGTGGGGGCGGGTTAGAATATCTCCCATCGTATATCCTGCGTGTCGTAAAAGGCGACTAAAAGGAACCGAACTACTGTCGGTATAAGCAGTAACCTCTTCTCAACCAACAGCTTCGGGTGGACGAGTTGAGAAAAGTCAGGACACCTTCTTGTGCTTGGGGTGAGAAATTGCCCCTAAAGGCGGATGAACCAGTAGATACCATCTGGTCAACGGCATGAGGATGCGGAAAGCAAATGGGAGACTACTGCATTAGAGATCTTAAAGATATCCCAAGAGAAACTCGTAAAATGTGTAAATGCATTTTACGAGTTCACAACATGTCTGTTAAGGCATTGTGACTATGATGATGATGCTAAGATATGCTATACCTGAATGAAAGTATACATTCTTCGTCCAAAAATTTATTTTTTTGTGTGTACTATCTTCCCACGTCTCAAAACTTCACCACCTTGTCTACAGATACACTGATATCAAGGAACCTTCCTGAAAATATGTAATATTAGCATTGCTAAGCAAATGATCACTTGGGATGCGTCTAATGCTGTGGAATTAAGATCGTTCGAATGACGAACACTAAAAAGACTCTGTGTGTGTGAGACTCTCCTTACCAGGTCGAGGTTCCTACTCCCCAAAACCAGTCTCCTCCAGCGTTCCTTCATTTGGAGAACTTCGACGCTGTGGAATGAGTTGCCGGGGAATTTGTTTCGCGGAGGCTACAACCTGCAGCATTTCAAATCCAACGTGCACAGTCACTTATCCTCTTGCAGCGCTTCTATAGTGCGGGACGCCGAAGTTTACGGAATACATATAAGTTGGATCACTCTCCGTCGGCACTTTGAAGATCTCACATCAAAGCGATGCCGCGGCCGCACGCGCCAATTAGTTTTTACGTTGGTTTTTGCCCAAGTACGAGGGTCTTTTAGCGGAGACTTGCTAACGCCTGGGTTTTACGTATATACGAGGGTCATTGAAAGACTATGTATTGACAGCCAATTTAGATATACAAATACAAATATAACGTTTATTTTGCTAATACAATAAGTTACATAAATGTATATCAAAAATAAAACCTAGTAAAACTATTACTAATCAATCTCAAATGATTTCACATATTGAAGCTATTTGGTAGATAAGTAAAAATTGGTTCAAAGGTGCTGTAGTATTTTTTCCTTAATGTTTTGTTTTTTTGGCTTATTTTTGAGACCACAGCTTATAAAATTTATGGTATAGTATATACGAACTTGTATGTACAATTTTAAAAGATAATCATGTGGAAATGCTTTACTTGGATGTGAATAAATTATTTTTGACATTTTGCTTTTCAGTGTCATTCCAATTGCTACTGTAGAAACTAAATTGTTAAGGTTATCAATAAAAATATTTCCGAGCTCTAAAAAATATAATTTAGGATGTCCCTGGGTGGTACGGTAAGACCACCGAATGAATATTTGGTCTCACTATACGCTTTTAGCGTGGTACAATCCTTAAGTACCTGTAGGTCTTGAATTAACCACTTTATACCCCAAGTGTGCTAGTTTGTTGGAATTGTTTTATCGGGAGGAACACAGAAAGGCACACATGTACAAGGTGTCCCATTAATAATTTTGAATCGAATGTCACGTGATCAAAAACAAATACCTCATTGGGTAGAACAATGACAAAAAAAAGACATCTGACAACATCTGCTCTAATTTACATCCCCAAAATTATAATTCTCTACTACTGCCCAATTCTGATATATTGCTTGTCTTAATCATCGTGAAACACTCTGTATTTATATCCTTTGCATTTCAGGGTTTACCACAAAATCAGGACGGATCCCATTGTCATTTTCCATCCGTTAATAAATTTAATTGATAAAATCAAACTTCTAAAAAGATTATCCATTTCCTTCAAACAAATCCGAGATAACAAAATCCGATATTTTTGAGACACTGTATACACTTCGCGTTAAATACGTTCAACCTCTACTTTGCGCCGGCCCGTATCTCCCGGCTGACGTCGGTACACTGCTACCGGTGTACCGGGGAGACGGAGCAAGGGGCAGGCTGTTTTGATATTTTTGCGGAGTGATCCAACTTATATGTATTCCGTAAACTTTGGGGACGCTGACCATAACAGAAATATTATTTTGAAGTTGACACTATCTTTATTTGTGTGTACGTTTACACCACTGCACTGGTTTCTATCGCATGTCAAGACACAGTAAACCAACAGATAAACAACGTATTGCTAATTTTATTAGATTTTCCTCGTTTCGATTAAGGCACTTACACTTTGTTCTCTAACTTCGTTCCCTATTGTTAGCTAAATTAAGCTTTATTTATGGCAAACGTCACGCTATTGCTTCCGGGCCTTTTTTGACAAGTTCATAAAAAATTCTTATAGGGTATTTCAGTAGTATTCGAACTCCTTCACAACAAATTATTCAATTTCAATTCCAACATGAGATGACATGAAATGCGATACTGTGGAATGGACAAATAATTGATTTTACCTATCACGACTCAAGACACAGCTAGCACAAGTACAACATTTAGGGAAGATGGGGGTTTTAATTGAGCCAGTCATCGGCAGACTTATGGTATTTTAGCTAACTTCATATTGATGCTAGGTATATACAGGGTGTCCCACGACGAATAGGGTACTTGCAGAAAAAAATATGTCACTTACGCGTTCCTTAGAGCCCAGTAAACATGATAAAATGACTTGTTTGGTTTTTTGGAATCGGCTGTGAGAGATATTCCAAAAATTATTTAAAATGCCTAAAAATCCCGCGCAAACAACCTCTGACGTCAGTAATATCGTATAGTGATGGGATGTAAAGTATTGATATTAGATATTGATAGCCAGTGCTAACCTAACATTTTGACATTGATCATTATAACCACAAAACACGGTCACACACAAAAGTATAATACAAAAGTCAAAAGAGTAAAAGTTAGGCTAGATTACTAATTCACTTTGTAGGGATGGGCTTGAATTAGATTCTATGTTTGGATTCATTCATAATGGGATGCCCCGAAATAAAATGATGGCTTCGATTAGTTGCGAATCTCGGTCACAAGCAGGATGAACTGTGATACCTATCAGATATAAAAATGTATTGCAACGAAAACGCTAGTGGGTTAATTGCCTGTTTCAAATATGTATGAATAAATTGAGTCGCATTGTTAAAGAATTCAGATCATCTCTAGTCGAGTGCGCAGTTGAATCTCACTGACCTGCTGTAGCAGTAGGTATCGATTGTCGATATCGATAAGATATCTGTGACGTCAGCCCTTGTTTTAAGTCACGTGGAAAAATTTGCATATATCCTTATTTTATTTTGCAAATATCTCTTTTTGCCCGTCAGTAAAATCATGTTTTTTGTTTCCTACTGCTTCTTGATATGGTTTTCTTTACGCTATGTATACTCCTGAGGCGATTTCACGACCTCTGCAAGTACCCTATTAAGACAAGCAATATATCGGAACTGGGCAGTAGTAGCGAATTATAATTCTGGGGATGTAAATTAGAACAAATATAGTATCTTTTCTTATAATTGCATCACTCAATGAGGTATTTGTTTTTGACACCCTGCATATTTGTGACTTTTTGTGTTCCACCCGATAAAACAATTCCAACAAACCAGCATACTTGGGGTCTAAAGTGATTAGTTCAAGAGCTACAGGTACTTAAAGGATGGTACCACTACCACTGATTATAACATGTACCCCTATAGTTAAATTACTTTGGTAGTGTTTCATAATGGTAGTGGTACACTCCTTTAAGTACCTGTAGCTCTTGAATTAATCACTTTAGGCCCCAAGTTTGCACTTTGTTGGAGTTGCTGTATCGGGAGGAATACAAACTCACAAATATACGGGGGTGTCCCATTAAAAATTTTGAATCGGACGTTACCTAGGCGCCAAAATAACACACGACAACGACATAGGCAGATAAATACAGGCAAGAATACAAAAGGGCAATAGGTGCTACTATGCATTGCAAGAATTATTAAGATCAAGAATCCTATCAACAACGTCAAAAATTAGAATATATAGATCTATAATCAGGCCCGTCGTAATGTATGGCGCAGAAACCTGGACCATCACTAAGCAGAACGAACTACGATTGAAGCGCTTTGAACGTAAAATACTGAGAAAGATCTATGGCCCTAAAATGGATGAGATAACCGGACAATATCGAATCAGAACAAATGAAGAACTGGAAACAATGTTTAACAAACCAATCATCACCAATGAAATAAAAGCTCAAAGACTTGGATGGGCAGGACATGTTCTGAGAGCCCAAAACGAACGCCTCATTAAACGAGTTTGGGAGGAGAACCCAGCCGGTAAGAGACCACTAGGAAGACCTAGACTTAGATGGAGGGACAACATCGAAAAAGACATAGAGGCCCTAGCAATACAGGATTGGAGAGAGAAAGCTATGGACCGCAATAGACGGAGGCAGATCGTGCTTGCAGCAAAAACCCATGAAGGGTTGTGACGCTACAAAGAGAGAGAGAGAGAGAGAGAGAGTTACGCGACCAAAAACAAATACCTCATTGGGTGATGCAATAATAAGAAAAGATACAATATTTGCTCTAATTTACACGTCCAAGATTATAATTCGCTACTACTGCCCAGTTCCGATATATTGCTTGTCTTAGTCGTCGTGGGACACCTTGTATACTACATAATGTGCCGTAGGTGAATTGGGGATTCACTATCTCTGGCGACGGTTCCTTTGGACGTGACGGGAGTCCAAAAGCGCGAAAAAGTGGGCTCTGAAACGTCATCTTAGTAAGTCTGCGCCGTTTCAATATACTGTTGTGTATAACTCTTCTTATACAAAAACCCAATGGCAGACATCTAGTCTAGTTCCTAATGTGTTTTATAAAATCTCAAAAGTTGAAAATTGCATGAAAACTTATTTTAGACAAAAAAAAGGTATATGTTATTCACACTATCATTATAAATGTAGTTTTTGAATGACAGACACCTAGGTGGGTTCCAACGCACTGGCAGACGCATAATGTCTCTCTGTCATACTAATTAAACATCGTCAAAACTGGCTTCTAAGTCATTGGGATCCGCAATGAGTGTCTGGCATTGTGTTTTGGAATAAAAAAGGTATATACTTCATTATATCAAAAAAGCAGTCTTGCTAAAATCACGTTTTACTAGTCACTTTTGACGCTGTTTAATTACCACGACAGAGAGACATTATAGCGTCTGCCAGTACGTTGGAACCCGTCCAGATGTCTTTCATTTAAAAAAACTACAGAGAACCATAAAACTTCGAAATTTCTGTCATATAAATTCTTTAAATATAGTTGCACTGCTGTTGAAAAATCGGATTCAAGAAATTAGTCCTTCTGAGAGTAACTCTTCCAAATGTGACTGAATATAGGAAGCCTCTTCATATAAATCGCACTTTTAACAAACCTTTCATATAATCAATCACTAATAAATTAGCAAAAAATACCATAGGCGTTCTAGTACACCTGGAAGTATTGAAACTAAAAACTTGAACAATCCATGACGAAAAACGTTCATGCATCTCTTCATTTTTGACCTCAAAGATTATTTCAGCGGAACAATTCAATTTGCGGTGTGGAATGAGATGGACATCGGTTTGTTGGTAAAGCAAACAGTGCTTTGCATGGGACAGTGCTTTGCATGGGCGCATCCAGATTTGCTACCTTAGGGTATCAATGATTGCCATCAGTTCTGAGCAGAGAAAGAGCACATTCACGATGTTTTTATATGGTAAGCAAGTGATTATGTAACAGCATCTAAAGCGTTCACAAAAGTGCAAAGGGCCAGGGCCGCAACTAGGAGAGGCGAAGGGGTGTGAGCTTCGAGCGCTATGGCAAAAAGGACGCCCACGGCCCCCAAAAGAAGCAGCATTGTTTTGAAGATTTAAAAGAGTATCTGTTTCAAATTAAGATTTCTGAGTCTAAAAACGATTATTGAAGAGTGAAGGAAATTTGCGACAAATTAAATATACTATTCGAATTTACTCCTAAAGGGACGATTAAAATTAAAAGGTCTAGTTGGATAACTTGAAAAAAAGACATAGTTCGCCTATATCAAGATCAAAATATTTCTATTGCCACAATTTATCGAGCGATCCGTTAATGCGAAGAAAGTTTCCTTGTATAAATCTACCAAAAAATGGACGTCCAAGAGCGTTGAATTTTGCTACAGTTCAAAGAATGGCCAACAGAAGTGAAAATCGAGTTGGAAATTCAACACGTAAATTTGGACGCATTTTTCACGTCAATGCTAGCACAATCGGCAGAGAAATGAAGAGAAATAACATAAAATTTTGAAAAAGAAGAAAATGTCCAAAGTATCCCCCAAATCAGTTAGAAAGAATTCCTCAATGCTATCGCAATTATCGTCGTACTCATTTTGCTGGCAACATAAAAATTATTCTTGACGATGAAAAGTATTACACATTTACGAACTCAGAAATCAAAGGTAATTATGGTTTTCATACAAAATACTTTGAAGCCTGTCCAGATAATGTAAAATTTAAAGGAAAAGAAAAGTTTGAAAAAAAAGTGCTAGTGTGGTGCGCTATATCAGACAACGGTATTTCACAGCCGTACGTTGGACGAGTTAGGGCCGAAGCGGTTACCGCAGAAGTCTATACTCAAAGATGTTTGCTTAAACGACTCAATTTTAATTAATACCCACCATGCTAATGATAATACAATGTTTTGGCCAGATCTGTCTTCAAGTCATTATGCTTTGCGTACGAGAAACTAGCTAGAACAACACGGAATACCTTTTGTACCACGAAACGACAACCCTCCCAATCTTCCTCCAGCAAAACCTATCGAAACTTTTTGGGCTCAACTGAGTGCCAAAGTTTATAACAATGGCTGGGAAGCTCAAAACGAACAGCAGTTAAGAAGAAGAATAATGCTAAAGAGAAATTGATTTAGAATCTGTCTAAAACCTAATGAGGAACATTAAGAGGAAATTGCGTGCCGTGGAAAATCATGGCCCATTAGCATTACTTTAATATCAGTTTTATATTAAGAAATATCGTTATTTTTTGTAGTTCTTGTTACAGTTCGAATACATTATTGTGAGATGTTTTTTTAATTTTTTGAAAAACTTTGGCAACATACGTTACGAAAGCCATTATGCAGGACCTGTGGTGAGCCTGGCTCTAGTCCGATGAGAGAGAGATACTAGTTGCCGATCTAAAACAAAATCGTGAGGTTATTTTTGCATTTTCAATATTGCTTTCAGCAACTCATTAACATTGAGACCGACCGTTTTTGTTCCATTTACATTTTCCATATTAAACTACATTATCCTCCCTTGGAACGTCTATGACGTAAAAAAAGTGAACGATTCGTCTTTGATGGTAATGAACTTGTAGAGATGTCAGGCGGAACGTTAGAAAAACGCTTTAATTAGGGAATATTTCGTCAGGCATTAACGCTACACTGCTCCTGTATTGAATTTAAATTATGGTTTTTAATTATTCGACATACCGCTCACTCTGCGGTCTCTGCCGCTGGCACTTCTTGCAGAAAATTAGACTGCTTGTCATACTTAACCATCTTTAGAGTACGTGAAAAAGTGATACTATTGCTTACACTTCTTTTTGTCAAATGTATTTTGATAATCATAGTCTAAATCTTTTTTTTTTCATGGTCAGGAAGAAAATAATGCAAAGTCATAGAGAGCAAAAAGTTTTAGTCCTGTCGTGGTCCACGGTGGTGTTCCCGTCAAGGGAAGAGTGGGAGTCTAGGGAAAGACAGCTCATCGAAGGAGGAGGACAGGTCTGGTACACAGATGGTTCACTCGCTAGAGAGGGCTCGGGCTCGGGAGTCTACGGACCCCATACAAGACTTCCATTCCCTCTTGGGGGCACACCACAGTATTCCAGGCTGAGGTCTATGCGATACTTGCCTGTGTAAATCGTATTCGGGAAATTGACGGGTCTAGGAGGCGGATTACTACCTGCTCTGACAGTCAGGCAGCCATCAAAGCACTGAGTGCTTGGAAAATAACGTCGGGACTGGTCCTGGAGTGCAGGAGGGCTCTTGACGACATCTCAGCTAAACACAAGGTATCACTGATGTGGGTACCTGGGCACGCTGGGGTAAAGGGTAATGAATTGGCGGATCATCTAGCTAGGATGGGATCCGAAAACAGTTTTGTGGGCCCGGAACCAGCCTTAGGACTGTCTGCAAACTTGATTAGGAAAACAACTGGAGAGTGGATCCAGAATCAACACTCTCTGAGATGGAACAACATCTCTGGTCATCTCCGTCAGGCTCGGGAGCTATTAGCAGGGCCTGCAGAGAGAATAGGACGATTTTGTCTCTCTCTGGATAGGAGTAACTTGAGATTGCTAGTAGGCTTATTAACGGGTCACGACACCTTCAGGCGTCACTTGTTTGTGATGAGGGTGGTCAACGACCCAACGTGCACGTGGTGTGGTGAAGAGGAAGAATCCTCGGCACACATCTTGTGTCGCTGTGAATCTCTGGGTTATCACAGGCAGACTATGCTGGGCTAAAGAACCTTGGAACCAATAGAGATAAAACGGATAGGACCTAAGAATGTACTTGCCTTTGCCAAAAGGGCAGGTCTTAGGAACTAGCGCGGATAGAGGCGAAAAAGGGCCCATCGTGTGGCCTATGCACCAGCCACATTCCGGGCTGGATAGCCTCTGGTCCTTATTCATTCATTCGGTCCAAGGTTTACAATCCAGGTATCCAATCTTGACTTTGGCCGCTAGCTTTTTATAGATCCCATGTGTCCAAAACGACACATACTACAATATTCCACTCGATTTCGAAAATACTACTATCATTTTATTTGGCACATATCAGGCTCTCAAATGGACTAGTATCACGAGGTTAAGAGCAATGATTTAATTATTACGACCGCTTAGTGCATACAAAAATAAACGTTCTGCTGCATTTCGTTACTTTCTATATCATTTTGTTTTTTAGTAATTCCATTCTAAAGTTTAAAGAAAGGAATTCAAATTCAGCCAATCAGTGCCAACCGCGCGAATTATCAGCAGTGCATTGTTGCCAAGAACAGCTCCGACTCGCAAAACATTTACATTTCACATAAACATGTTATTTGCTATCCCAAGTGTTATAAATATTTTGAAACTCACTTCTTAGCTTTCACATTTCTCATTTCCGTATTGAAGAACTGCATATTATCCCCATAAAAGTCGTTCACCATAGCCATATCAACTTTAGGCAGGTTATCTGAATCGGCTTTTGCGAATCCACTATCGATTTTACTCATACTTTTGGTTATGTTATGATAAAATAACTTGAAACCTAGTAAAATGGAATAAAAGGATATCCTGTACAAATAAACGCAAACAAATAATAATAACTTTAAGATTGTTGAAAAATACAGTCAAAGCCCAATGGAATTTGGAAATGACAATGACCGAATGACGATTGATTGACAGGATTGACGGATCAGGAACCTTAACTTAGCTTTCGGAAGGGCTGTTCCAAATTATGGTTCTATCACTATCCTAGAACTGTTTTCATCATGCCCCGCCCATTTTACAGTTCTAAAAACGGTGATTGGTTGGTCCACCAGCGTCCCAACCAATCATCGATTCTAGAATCACAAAATGGGCGGGGCATGATGAAAACAGTTCTAGGATGGTGATAGAACCGTAATTTGGAACAGCCCTGGAATTTTGGATCACCGGACATTAAAACCACAAAACATATCAGACGGGAACAGAAGACAAGATAGATGAGCCAGCCCGCGTACAGCTCCGGCATTTCGCGCGCCATCAGAATGCGGCAACACAGCACACATATCTGTCTTTTGATTGGCTGTTCGCCTATAGGGCAGTGACGTCACTGCCCTAGGAGAATTCAAATATTTTCCTTATTTTCACGGCTTTCCTGTCCCCAAAAAAACGGAGAAAAAAATGAGATGCTTTTTATGACGTACTCTATCATATGCAACCAGAAATAAAATTCATGATACTAGTCCATTAAGATGCTTCCAGAAAATGCCGGAAAAAGAATCGAGTGCCTGCGGGCTTTGAGCCCGCGACCTCCGGAATTGTAGTCTGACATTTTTTTATGGTCAGCCTCTCGCAAAGGGCTGACAGCCTATGGTGCTGTAGAAGCTCTGCGAGAGGATAAGTGTCGATGCACGTTAGATTTGAAACGCTGCAGGTTGTAGCCGTCGGGAGACAAATTCCCCGGCAGCTCATCCCACAGCGTCGAAGTTCTCCAAAAGAAGGAATGCTGGAGGAGACTGGTTCGGAGAGTAAGGATCCTCGACCTGGTAAGGATGGGCTCGCAGAGCCTCTCTAGTGTTCATCGTTCCGACGGCCTTTAGTGTTATTATCTGGGAGAGTTCACTCGAACACCTTCCGTGATAGAATATGTAAAACTGGGACAAGTCAGCCACCCTTTCTTCGATGTTCCAGGCTGTGGAGGTCATTTGTGAGGTTAGGCGTATCAAGTAATCTAATTTCTCTCTTCTGGCTAGTGTCCAGAAACTTTAGAGAGTGCTTGGGAAGCAATACTCCAACGATGGTCAGATCTGTACCTTGTAGAGCAGCAGTAGTTGCTTTGGTGTACATAGCTTCCTACAGCGGAACAAAACTCCAGGCTTCTGGGATGCCGTTTTAGCAATACTGATGACGTGGTCGTGCCAGGACATATTATTGTTGATGTTGATCCCCAAAAACTTGACGGAAGGTGTTTCGACTATTGGGTGACCCTCCATTTCGACAGTCGGTAAGATAATGTGAGACTTCTTCGTCAGTGTTGTTGCCTGAGTTTTCTGTACGGATTTCTTTAACGATGCAAGGTCGCATGGCCAATATGATTATAAAATTGGGTTTAGCGGTAAATTTCCTACAAGAAAAAGCAGAAAATTATGAGGTTACGTCCCAAAATTAACAATGAGACTCAGCATTCTAAAATCGAAAAAAATCAAAGGTAACTGACTAAACGTTTGGCTGTCAATCAGGACAAAAACTTGTGCGTTAGCAGTTTGGGGACATTGTTGACGAATTTGGCCTCAGTTCCAAATTTTGCCGCGTTTAAAATGAAAAATTTGGTTTCTGGTCGTCTGGATGCTAAAAGTTTCATTGAGTTTTTAATACAGTTTTCTTATAATGCAAAAAGGTGTGACTTGCACTCTACGTATAACTACTAGAAGTTGGCGATTACTGTGTAGCTAAACCCATTGCTCACTGTCCGCGGCTTAAGGGTATAGGTAATTGGACTGGGGGTAATGAGACCAGCTGAAATATCGTTAGTTACTTTACAGAGACACGCTAAACGGTGCAACATTTCAATCTTTGCTTAGATCGTTATTTTGTTGAATTTATTGCCTAAGAATTGAGTGAATACACACGCACAAAAACAGCAATTTGTATATAGCAAAGGTGCTGTTTTGTAAAGTGAGCTAGCTACTTCTCCAATAATGAAAATGCTTTTGGAAAATACAGGACTAAAAAGAAGATTTATTAGCCTATAAAAGCTGTCACTGGTCTACCTCGTTCTTCACTTCATTTCAATGCGCCTGGTTTTAGCATGATTTTATTAGCTTCACCTCGATGTCTGTTTGTCAGTAACCAACTCTTTTTGACTAGAATTTGACCCACTAAAGAAGAAGAGCTAAATAATTAATTTTTTCTTGAGATTATTGAGACCTTTGATCATTTTTCACGCGTTTTAAATATCCTGCAAAAATTATGTGGAACCTCTTGGAGCGCTGAGCCTCTGTTTCTCTGCGGCTGAATTTTGCTCGCCAGTGCGGCTAAACAGCCTACATACTAGACTGATAGACGCCCAGTTAAACTCTTCTATGAGAACTATCACGGGAGACATCAAATCAATCCCAACTTACTGACTACCAATACTCAGCTAAATAGCTCTACCACCCACCGCCGAGAAAATGTCCTTCTGAAGGAATCTAACAAAATCAAAACAAATCCCTCACTACCAATCTACGAAGATATGCCGATCTCTCCTTGCGCAGATCACGGTCCAGAAAACAACCAATTACGAAAGTTTTCAAACTTGAGTCTTATGGTTTTAACCCTGCAGCTAAATGGGCAGAAATTTGGGCGACCCAAACACCAGAAGAAGTGAACAATAATCTAACTGTTGATCAAGAACCTCCTGGCTTTGTGATCCACCGAAAGAAATGATCGACCCTAAACACAACCGCATGTCGCATGCAGTGTGCGCTGATTCGTTGTTTGAATTGAAACAAGCGCGAATCACCACGATACGACTGTTGAGCGGAACGCCAAACTGTGAGGCATATAGCGCAAGAATTTGGCCTTAGAGCATATCCAGGCAACAACAAAGACTTCCTCCAAGCCCGGCCACCACCCGTAAAATAGATTTCCAGGCTCGGTATTGACTTATAACCTAGTAATCTGGACTCTCGATCAACCCAGTGAAGACTGAGCTAGTCCTACTCACTCACAGGAAGAAAATGGATGCTTTTAAAGCCACCACCCTCCACTGTATACCACTGACCCTAACACGGGAGGTCAAGTACCTATAGGGGAGCCAATTGATAGTATACTCAACTGGGAACAGCTTATTGACTACATATGTGTAAAATGTCTATAGCTACTATGTGGCAGCTGCACCGGGTAGTTGGTAGGACCTGGGGCATCAAGTCCAAGGTCCTAAGGTGGCTGTACACGGCAGTAGTCAGGATCAGGATCCAATATGGCTGCTCTGTTTGGTGGCCTGGCGTTGAGAAGTTCTCTGTTGTGCTCAAGCTCGCTAAGATTAGAGGCTTGCAGCAATGAGCATAACGGGTGCCATGAGGACAACACCCACTGCTATCCTGGAGGTGCTCTTGTGCTTGTCGCCTCTGCACCTTTGGATAGAGAGAGGCGATGTCGGCGTGGCTGAGAATGCGTGATGGGGGAACAGCAGGACAGCAAAAGAACCACTATTTGACCACACCAGAATAGAGCGATTCGTGGAGAATAATATTTCGATGTCGGCATTCAGGGTGGAAAGAGCCAAAGATACTGTAAGTCTGGATAATAGAATCTCACTAGTCATCCCGGAAAGGGACGATTGGACGAGTGGAAAAGTTAAATTCTTGCCCCATAGTCTGGTGTGCTTACGTTCAAATGAGTTGGGATCTGGAGGAGCAGGCTTCTGCCTGGATTGAGAAGAAGTGCAGCGAAGCTTTGCGCTAGGGACCTGCACGACTGTCTTCCAGGCGGAGGTGTATGCCATACTAATGGCGGCATACTTGACGAAGTCGAACAGTGTTCCGAACAGAGCATATACACATGCTCTGACAGCCAGGCAGCTCTAAAAGCAGTGGCAGCTCCAACAGCCAGATCAGTTCTAGCTCAGGAATGCTCTGTCATCCTTGAGGAATTAGCAAGCCGCAAGAAGGTGACCCTGCTGTGGGTTCCCGAACACATTGGTGTACCGGGTAACAAAAGAGCGGGCCTATTAGTTGGGATAGGGGCCGGCAGCCCCTGCATCGGCCTTAAACCTATGCTTGGAATTAGCAGGCGCCAGGTCAATGTGGCCCTGGGTCTACAAGAAACTGTCGAAAGTTTGGTTAGAGAGAGACGACTGCAGGCAAACCACATGATTCATAGCGGGCCCTTATCTGGGCCGAACGCTATGGCTTCTGTATTAAGACAGAGAGAAACTCAACCTTCTGATGGGGGTTCTTACTGGCCATTGCAGGCTGAATAGACATTTGTCACTCACGACAGTGGTAGGGGACCCCACCTGTTCCGATGCTGGGAGAAGGACGAGACAGCGTTCCACTTCCTGGGCAGATGTGCTGTGTATCGCAACCTTAGGGTTCAAATATTCAGCACGATGGACTTTGGGGAGGAGTCACTATATTCAGTGAGATGACGTACTGACCTTCGTCAGGAGGTCTGGTAGGTTCGACAAGGAGCTTTCTAAGACGTAGCGTTTTGATGTTTTCAGTGTTGGTTCAGTGGGGTTGGCAAAAAGGGCCAAAGGTTGCCTGGCTTCACCTCCCCATCACCAAAGTTTACGGAATACATATAAGTTGGATCACTCTCCGTCGGCACTTTGAAGAACTCACATGAAAGCGATGCCGCGGTCACACGCGCCAGTTAGTTTTTGCGTTGGTTTCTGCTCAAGTACGAGGGTCTTTTAGCGGGGACTTGCTAACGCCTGAGTTGTACGTATATACGAGGGTCATTGAAAAACTATGTATTGACGGCCGATTTAGACATACAAATACAAATATAACGTTTATTTTGCTAATACACATACAGTGGTTTGCACCAGTCATAGTTAAAGTTGTAATTAAAGTTAAGCCTTAATTAAAGTACGAATTGCTTTGCACCGGTTGTAGTTAGCGTCAAACTCATAATTAACTTTAAGCCAAAGGCAAAGTAGGGTTTAACTTTGACGTTTCTTGGCTTAACTTTTGACATTTGTGGGTTTAACATATTCTGACAGATCACCACAGAAATAAGTTTGGTTAGTTTGTGAAATATATTTTATAAAATTATTTCTATATCCTATAAGCAATTATGAATCAAAATAGATCACTTGGATTCAATATCAAGTCGTGGGGAACTGAGGATACGACCATAACCTCAATCTACAACTATATAAAGCTGATTCTGGAATTGGACAAATATCACTGTTGTAAGACACCCTGTTATGGTTTATGAGATTTTTCGTGTTCAAGAGCTTTTTGGTCATTGTTGTGTTACTGCTGTCTTGTTCAAGGAGTCTATCTTAGCAGGTAAGCAGTTCAGTTATTTAGAATGCTGTAATTTATGAGATAATGGGCGCTCAAAACTTGGATGGATTTTGAAAACAGTAAAGATAAAACGTTTATTTGTAAATTACAGTTATCACATTCACTAGGGACAGTTGTTTGATACTGCATCTTAGTTGCCCAATTTTTACCATATAAAGAAAATAAATTGATCTGCTTGAATTATTTTGCTGCTGCTGCAAAATGCAGTATTATTATGTGAATAGCTATCACAGTAGTAGTTATTACTGTAAAAATTAGAATGCATGTGTCCTCCCGTTCTCACATGGATTTTATTTAATTCATCTTCACCACCCATTAGTTAATTTCCTTCTATTTTTAATAAAAATATTGTTTATTTCAGGATCACGGATGATAATGAATACTTTAAGGGACTAGTGAAAAACTGAAGCCTCTTTATTAACAAAAACTGAGTAATTCGAATAATATTGACCCATACTGTATTATTGAGCACTGCGGCAGCAAATCACTGTTGTGTGTTCCACCAATCACCCTATCCTAATTACTGAATTTTCTACTATTCAGGACAAGCCCTGATATATTGAAAGAAAATATATATAATAAAAATATAAGAGAATTCAACCAGTAGTTTTTGTTCAAGTAATAAAACTTACCTCCTGATGGGTGCAACTTTACAGTCACCCAATGAGTGTTTTTTTAAATAATCAACTTGTTTAACAACTATCATTTAAAATACATATTTTTAACAAGGCATTCTATATCTAGATACCATTTTATATCACATATTAGCTACTGATACTATGAAATATTTTAGATTTTGTTATATGAGAAGTTATAAGAAAGTGATTTTTTTTCTCCACCTTTATTAACAGATATAATTACAATATATGGATAACATATGCATTTATTGGTTCTATTAATTTACACAGTATGTGGAACATATTAGTATTTACTTTCTATAAAGCCATCACAATGAAGCTCTAAATTCATAACATTGTGCTCTTCGCCTCATGGTATCGGACTGCCTCTTCTTTCTCAAATACTTGGCAACCTGAATAATTCTTTCTCCACACCTGCAATGACAAAAAGAAAGTATTTTGTAGTAGTGCATATATCACAAATCTGTTTTAATAGAGAAGTTGATAGTCATAATATGTATATTGTTCGTTGCATATTATATCACTTGTTCCGGAAACTCATCTTAAGGTTATGCCAAAAGATTACTGTTTTAATTGTTTCATTCCTTGAAACCACCTATATATACATATAAAAATTGTAATGATTATCTATGAATGAACATTTTGCTAGTTTAACACTATAAATGTAGAATAAAGATGTCTTTAGTTGACCTCAGCACTTTGGACATTTCTCTATATTTTTACTTACCACAAACAGATCCGGCATAAATGTTATTACTCTGATGTCTTCTGTAGCCACTCCTCTACAAGAGAATCCAGAATTAAGACACTCAAAATCCACCAAATGTTGGGTCACTGCAGTCAACTATTTCATAGACAAAATCTTGCCTAAAGAAGAGCATTTACTTCAAGGATTTACTTTTACCACTGTTGTTATATTCTGTGAGTTGGATATTTACGATAATGGGTTATCAGTTAATGAAAATGAAACTGAAAATACTAAAATGAATCCTAAATTTCTTAATCAAAACAAATAGCCTCAGTTGAACTTGAAAGATAATGTTTGACAGCCATCAACGACAGTGACATGAACCTTCATTTCCATCACACAACATCAAAAATACGACATGATCGCCAACGTAAAATCTGAAATTCGTTAAATTTCCCTGTAAGAAAAAGTTAAGTCATAATTAAAGTTAATCATGACCGGTGCAAAGACACACAACTTTAAGCCTTAATTAAAGTTAAGCTTTAATTAGTTAAGCCAAAGGTTTAACTATGACTGGTGCAAACCACTGTCAGTTACATAAATGGGTAACATAAATAAAGCCTAGTAAAACTGTTACTAATGAATCTCAAATGATTTCACATATTGTAGCTATTTCGTAGATAAGTAAAAACTGATGGTTCAAAGGTGCTGTAGTATTTCTACCTTAATGTTTTGTTTATTTGGCTTATTTTTGAGATCACAGCTTATAAATTTTATGGTATAGTACATACGATCTCGTATGTACAATTTTAAACGATAATCATGAGGAAATGTTTTACATGGATGTGAATGAATTATTGTTGACATTTTACTTTTCAGTGTCATTCCAATTGCTACTGTAGAAACTAAATTGTTAAAGTTATCAATGAAATTATTTTCGAGCTCTAAAATATAATTTACAATGTCCCTGGGTGGTATGGTAAGACCACCGAATAAATATTTTGTCTCACTATACGCTTTTAGCGTGATACAATCCTTTAAGTATCTGTAGCTCTTGAACTAATCACTTTAGACCCCAAGTGTGCTAGTTTGTTGGAATTGTTTTATCGGGAGGAACACAGGCACAAATATACAGAGTGTCCCATTAATAATTTTGAATCGAATGTCACGTGACCAAAAATAAATACCTCATTGGGTAGTACAATGACAAAAAAAGACACAACATCTGCTCTAATTTACATGTGCCCAGTTCCGACATATTTCTTGTCTTAATCGTCGTGGGATACCCCGTATTTATATCCCTTACATTTCAAGGTTTACCACAAAATAAGGATGGAGCTGATTGTCATTCTCCATCCGTTAATAAATTTAAATTGATTGGTAATATCTTTTCTCGCGAAATTGATTACTCTCAAACTTCTAAAAAGATTATCCATTTTCTGCAAACAAATCCGAGATAACAAAGTCCGATATTTTTGAGACACTGTATACACTTCGCGTTAAACACGTTCAACCTCTACTTTGCGCGGCCCAGTATCTCCCGGCTGACGTCGGTACACTGCTACCGGTGTACCGGGGAGACGGAGCAAGGGGCAGGTCGTTTTGATATTTTGCGGAGTGATCCAATTTATATGTATTCCGTAAACTTTGGTACTGCTGTTGCGTGTACCAATTTTCCTGCAGTGTTTGCGAGGTGTTTCTTGTAGCAGCGGTTAGTCCGAGATATTTTAGGAAATGGTTATGTTTAGAAAAGTACCTGCAGTCATATTCAGCTAGTCTGTTGTTCAGGTGGAAGCTGGAAACTTCAGTTTTGTTGGAGCTCGGTACTAGTCTCCATCTCCGACCACCGAAACAAATGGTCGACCCTAAACAGAATGTTTCATGGAGTGTGCGCTAATTCATTGCTCAAATTGAAACAAGCGCAAAACTCCACGATGCGAGACTATGGAGCGGAACGCCAAACTGTCAGGCATATAGCGCAAGAATTTGGCCTTAGAGCTTAGAGCATGTCCAGGCAACAACAAGGACTTAATCCAAGCTAGGCCATCAGCCGAAGAATCGATTTCCAGGCTCGATATTGACTAATAGCCCAATTACTGTTTAGATAGTGTTTGTATTAGCCGTTTTACTTTTTTTGTGGCTCTTTTCATGTGTACTGTAACCATACGCTAAATAAAACAAACGACTAAATCGCTAGACATTATAGAACCGTAATAGTAAATAAATTAGTGGAGCTGCAAAAAAGAACGTGAGCCGTCCGAGATCGAGTTGTGATTGGCTAACGACCCATAATGAGGGGTTCTCGCGGTCACATTACGCCCGGCCTAATATGCCCTAATACACCATAACAACCGAGTTTATCTACAGTCGAACATTTCTCTCTGTTCGCTTGCTGATGGGTCCATGTTTCCAGGCGGACAGAGATATGTTTCCGATTCGACGACAAATTGCTGACCGGTTGACTGTCACGTAATGGATTATAGCCCAGGCGACAATTGCATCATGAGAATGGAACAGAAAATAATAATAATAGTGCGCACATCTTAGCCCAGAGACTATGTCGAAGAGATAAGAACTCTTATATACAGTAATTGTGCCAGGAAATAGAGACGCATGCCAATACTAATCATCCGAAAGAGATGTTTTTTAAGGTCAAATGCCTCAGTCGAGATTTTAAACCCAAACCTTGGGCTGTTAAAAGTCCCGAGGGACAGCTAATTATCAACTTGCATAAGGTTATTGAGGTATGGCGAAATTACAGCGAAAACCTGTACCATGAGGATGGCCCTCAGGCCCTCTCATTGGATTTTGAATATGAACCTGATAATCTTTTGTCTGAAGTGGAACATGCCCTCAACAAGTTAAAAACTATTAGAGCTACAGGCATTGATGCTATTTCTTCCGAAACATTAAAATGCTTGGGTGAAGACGGCATCTCTCTTTTATATAATATTTGTAAGAGGGTCTGATCCTCCGGTGTTTGGCCAGATGAATGGTGCACATCCATGTTTGTTCCACTTCATAAAAAAGGATCTCCAATAAATCCAGACAATTATCGCCTACTTTCGTTAATCTCTCATGCAAGCAAGGTTCTACTATATATTTTACAGTCTCGTTTGGAGGGTTTTATTGGCTGGAAAATTTCTCAGGCGCAGGCAGGTTTCGTAAAAGGACGCGGTACGCGTGAACAGATCTTAAACTTAAGACAGATTATTGAAAAAGCCAGAGAGCATTATTTTCCCGTTTTTATCTGCTTTGTGGAGTATTCTAAGGCGTTTGATAACGTAAAGTGGCCTAAACTGTGGAAAATCCTTATCTCCATGGGAGTCCCTTACCACTCAGTATTTCTCATACAGCAACTCTATGAGTCTAGCTCAGCTCGTATAAGAATTGATGGTAACCTGTCTGGTCAAACAGCAACCAGAAAAGGAGTTCGTCAGGGATGCGTATTATCTCCGATGTTATTTAACATTTACTCTGAATTTGTGATGAGACAGGTATTGGACAACTGGAATGGCGGATAACTATTGGCAGAAGCAAAATATCTAACTTAAGATTTGTTGACGATACAACCCTTATTGCCGCTTCTCAGGAAGAACTAGTAGCTCTATTGAACGTTTTAGAACAACACAGTGCAGCATATGGTCTTAGTATTAACTACAACAAGACCAAGGTTATCCAGGAAACAGATGGTTGGGTTTAGGTCAAGAAAAAGAGGGAGTCTCTTTTACTGTTTTGCCGACGTTTCGGCCTTTATTAGGCCATCTTCAGGACACTAAAAAAATTTTTTTTGTTTATACTTAAACAGACAAATATACATTACAGTTATAAAAAATTGAATATATAAAATGACAGTATGCAATAACGAATTAAAAAGGAAGGTGATCATTCCTATTAAAAAAAAAACCTAATACACAATATACAATAAACGGGTAGTACTTACATCAGTGATGGACTCCTTGAGTCAAATATGGTGAAAAGGCACATGTAGTATAAAAAAAGTATATAAGGGCAAAACGACACGTATAAATAAATAAGAACAATAAGACGGAGATTGTCTATTCACAATCGATGTGTACGCCGGACTGGCAAAAATCATAAGTATTTTTAAAGGAATTCTATGGGGGCACAAAAAGGTTAGCAAGAAGACCAAGGTTATTATCGTAGATAGAGAGCATGACAATCATCGAGAAATAAAGTCAATAGGCCGTTGTGAGGTAGTTCAAAGTTTTGTGTACCTCGGTTCTTTGATCGACAATTCAGGTAGCTGTGAGAATGAGATTCGACGGCGCATTCAACAGGCACGGGAGGCCATGACAAAGTTTACTAAAATAAGGCGTAACCATAACATCACTAAAGCTACCAAAATGTCGCTGGTTCAGTCTCTTGCGTTCTCCATACTTTTGTACGCCTCGGAAACTTGGACTGTTAAAAAGGCAGATCGAGCTCGCATAGATGCTTTTGATATGTGGACGTGGAGGTCAATGTTGAGAATTCCTTGTACCGCCCATCGAACTAATGTTTCCATACTGGACGAGCTCGGTAATCCAAAGAGACTATCCTCCATTGTGTCGATGAGAATGCTTACATTCTTCGGACATATTCACAGAAGCGATAATATTAAGAAACTTGTAGTTCAGAGTCACGCCCCGAGTGGGCGGCGCCGTGGCCGTTCCCCTACACGCTGGGTGGATATGACGAAACAGTTGCTAGATATGAGTATCAAGAGCGCCACTGAACTACACTTCTCAAAACTATTGATAATATTTGTGTCGGCAATACTCTAGCTCCGACTCAATGCATTTTACGAGTTCACAACATGTCTGTTAAGACATTGTGACTATGATGATGACACCTTAGCCGCCAGAATGCAGAAAGCAGTCATCCTTGGGTCCCTTCGTCTACTTAGGGCGCACGATTCGCGGACCCAGTAACTGCTCCCCTCACGGTGTGAGGAGTAGTCACTGGTAATGGAACAGCAGCTCGGTGTGTCGGAGCCCGGGCTGCACTTCGGTTTTTTTATAATAATAGGGCTCTCCGCGAGGGGTTGCTAGATCCCCTCAGTGGCGCCTTCCCAAGGTAGCGGATAGTGGAATGCCTCCCAGATATGGGTGGTACCGGGGAAATGAAATACCCGGGGCGGACCAAACTAGCACAGTGGAATAGCGTCTGTGTCCAGAGGAGAGGCTAAACCGAAGCCTAAGAATGCAAACTAGCCGGCAACCTTCATCGGTACATCATCGGGAGGCAATTTGGTCGGCTGCCTCCGAAAATATCGGCCGGGAGTCCTCAGGCTAATTACTTGACGGCCCTATCTTCGGGTTCAACTACCCGGGACGAAAAAAAGCACCGCACCGAGAGGCTAAACCGAAACCAAAAGATGCAAACCAGCCGGCAACCTTCACAGGTGCGTCCTCAGGAGACAGTTTGGACAGCTGCTTCCGGAAATGTCGGATGGGGGCTCTAAGGCTAACCACCTGACGGGCCCTATCTTCGGATTCGACTACCCGGGATGAAAAGCACCGCACCGCGAGGCTAAACCGAATCCCAAGGATGCAAACCATACGGCAACCTTCACAGGTGCATCCTCAGGAGGCAATTTGGTCGGCTGCCTCCGGAAATATCAGTTGGGGGTCCTAAGGTTAACCACCTGACAGGCCCTATCTTCGGGTTCGGACAAAAAGCACCCACACTGAGCTGGTTTTGGAAGAATGTTTGTCAGGATAGGCACTGTTACCGCAACGACGTAGATGGTACTTCCGGCGACCTGTCAGTCCCCGCAGGAAGCCGCCCAACATCAGGAGGCTATCCGGTGCGTTGCGACACCGCGAGGCTAAACCGAAGTCCAAGGATGCAAACCAGCCGGCAACCTGTACAGGTGCATCCTCAAGAGGCAATTTCGTCGAATGCTTCCGGAAATGTCGGTTGGGGGCCCTAAGGCCCTATCTTCAGGTTTGACCTCCCCGGAGGACAACCACCCACACCGAGCCGGTTTTGCAAGCCGGCACTGGGTAAGGTGGTGGTGTTTCGGATCACCCTGTTGACGACCCCCGCTACGACATGGACCGCTTCAGGTGGACGACGGAGTTCATGTATAAACTGCAGAGCTGCTACGAGACCCGTAGTCCGCGCCGTAGGGGATACATGTCCTGCATGCATGAGAGGTGGTTTGAAATGCACCCAGAGCATAACACTCCCACCTCTCAGAATTTGCGAGATTATGTATCGTACCTTCGAAGGCAGAGATATGTTCGTGCTCTGTGTAGGAGGAACTACTAACTTAAATGTACTGCATCATCCGATACACACGGAAGAAATTCTTAACGTCTTAGGAGGCGCAAATAATTTCGCAGCTCCTGGCCCGGATGGCATAAACACCTACTGGTGGAAAAATTTCCCAGTTGTCAGCCGCACTTAGCTAGAGTGTTTAACAGTCCTGTGGCCGAATCAGGAGCAGCCAATTCCGGCTTGGTTTGTCGAGGGTCGAACCGTGCTTTTCCCGAGACCGGAGATTTGTCTGATCCCAAAAACTACAGGCCGATAACATGTCTGAACGCATGTTACAAGGTTTTCACCAGAATCTTGTACATGCGTATCCTCCAAGCTATGAATCCTGTATTTCTCGACATGTATGAACAGAGAGGTCAAAGAAGGGAGCAGCTGGCTGCAAGGAGAACCTGTTGATTGACTGACGTGTCATGCAGGACTCCGTGCAGTACAAGCGAAACCTTTCTATGGCCTGGATGGACTATCGCAAGGCATTCGACACCACGTCTCATTCATTGTGTCTTTCGGTGGATAATCAGATAGTGGAATCCATTAAACAACTGATGCCACTCAGGAAGACCCGATTCATCATCATTGGTGAAACTCGTGTTCAGACAAAGTTGTTATCACTCAAAAGAGGCGTCCTCCAAGGAGACTCCCTTCGTCTATTTAGGGCGATTCGCGGACCCAGTGATTGCTCACATCGCAGTGTGAGGAGTAGCCACTGGGTAATGGAACAGCAGCTCGGTGTGTCGGAGCCCGGGCTGCACTTTTTTTTAAGAATAATAATATTGCGACACCCAGGGTACATGCAGGGCGAAGCCTAGCTCGTATGGCTACTCTTCCCTCAACCTTAATATCTGTGAGACATACCGAGTCAATCAACTTGGCACCGGTTTTATCTCACTCATATAAGGAAATTAAGATTCGTTGAACAAGTTCTCTATAAAATTTTCCCAGTGTTTCTCATTTAGACCAAATTACATCAATATTTATACATTCCCCACATCATGCATAATCCGTATGTAAATCTATTTGAAAACAAACGTCATATTTGGATAAAATAAACGCTAAACCCCCCAGGATCCCGAGACGAAGACAAAAATTAAATCGAGGCATGATGAAGAGTTCAAAGCACCGATTTTTTAACGTCCACGTCCGTCCCCGAGTTTATGCGTGACGTTTCAATTTCTATTCAACTTCAGTCACTTGCTGTTTTATTGACCTTATTTCACCTTTCTTATGTGATCCGCGCGACACTAAATGATACCGTGGTGGCAGTAATGCCATGTCTGACTGCATAATCGGTCTCAGTGGGGTGGATTTTATATCTGGGAAACGCGCTCACTTAAGTCAATACATATTTCAGGCTGTACACCATCTTTAAATTGCACAACGAGTGTACCACACGAAATGCTGCACTACTAAGTAGTAAACGGCGTTTTCATTGGTACGAGCTAGTAGTACAAGTAGAAGGAGACTAAAATCTACCACTTAACATAGCACTTGAGGTTTTTTTAAATTTTATCCCTCCTGTCTGCTGTCTGTATGGCCCCCATCCTACAGAAACAAGAGGATCGCAATACTTACAGACAGTCAGGCTACACTTAGGGCACTAGAAGCGCCCAAAGTTACGTCTGCTCTAGTCTGGGAATGCTTACAGGAACTGGGAAGACTGGCAGAACACAACAAAGTAACTTGGGTGCGTGGGTGCCTGGACACTCAGGTATAAGAGGCAATGAAAGGGCGGACGAGCTAGCAAGACTAGGCTCGTCTGCCCTATACATTGGAGCAGAACCCGCCCTGGGGGTGCCTAAAAGCACAATCAGACACCAGGTGGGAGAATGGGTGAAACATCAGCACAAGGAGCAGTGGAACTTGTTGCCAGCATGTGTTCATGGAAAAACATTCATTAAAGCTCCATGCAAGAAGATAGCCGAAACACTGCTCTCCTTGAGTAGAAATCAGCTCCGAATAACGACGGGTCTCCTCACAGGACATTGTGGCCTGAAGGAACACCTGAATAAAATGGGACTCTACAATGGAGACCTCAACTGCAGATTGTGTGGAAGAGGAACTGAGTCAGCCCTACATGTGCATGTGAGTGCGAAGCGCTAGATCACAAGAGACAACAGCTCTTTGGGAAGACCAAGCTAGAACCAACGGAGTACGGCTCAGCACCAGGACCAGCAGGTAAACTGCATAAACTTATGCAGGGATCCAGATTGCTGGAGTGGATACTGTAAAAGAGAGGAGCAATAATACAATAGGCTTTAAGGCTTAAGTATTGACGGGGACAGCAAGGTTGGATGAAAAAAATGGCCCCCATCTGTTGTACAGAAACAGGGCATGTTCGACAGTGTCTTCTGCCTCGCAGTGCAGGCATCTCTCGTCCATCACCCGTTCTACCCTTTTCCTATACACTCGAAAAGTCCCATGGTCAGACAGTGCCTGCATTAGGAAATAGGACGTCTGTCGATGACTGCATTTCGCCCATTCTGTTATCGACGGTATCAGTCGTTTCGTCCACTAGTCCACTAGTTCCATAGACTTTGCCACTTACTTGCTGTCAGTCTTTTAGCTTCAGGGCGGCATACCGCATTGCCTGCTTGACCATGACCGATCAGTGTCCTCCCCTCTTCGACAAGCAAGGATAATGGTGGTATCGTTATTATAACTTGCAAGGCTCTTGTAGATATCGTTCGATAAGCACTGGTCGCCCTTAATAGAGATTTTCTCTGCAAGCTGTCTAAGACCTTCTGATACCTTTTCCTTTTCGTGGCTTTACACCACCAGCAGCTCCTCATAGGACGACAGATTGTACAACCTCGCACAGGCCTTTTGTTACTATTGGGCCCTCCTACATTTGGCATCAGCCGTGACAGTCCTTTTTCTCAGCCTTTGCCACTACGCTTTTAAAGTTTCTCCGCAACACTTCTCGTTATCTAGTGTGGCTCCGAGGTACACTATGGACTTGTTCGTTGGGACTTGCACTCCCTTTAATTGGAAGACCACTTACTCGTTGGGCTGCGCAATTCAACTGACTCCGTTTTATCAAGAGCCAACTCAAGCTTGTGATCGCTTTATGAACAAGCTCTGCCTCTTCATTTGCTATGATAACTAGTGCCAGATCTTCGGCGTATGCTACCATCTTTACGCTACAACACTTGAGGTACACACATCAACCGCAAGATTGGATCATTAGAAATGCTATTGAGCTCCTCGAGTCAGGTAATTCACCAGGTCCAGACAGTGTACCACCCGAATAAATAAAGTCGGTATAGATTCCACTTAAACAGTGTTTCTTACGATAATATCAGCAACGTGGCAAGAAGAAAAAATTCCTGAAGACTGGAAAGAAGGACTGAATATCGATTTTCCAAAAAAGGAGTACTGACCAGTGCGGGAATTGGCTAGTTATAACTCGGCTAAGCACTTTGTATAAGATACTGGCGATAATAGTACTGGAACGGTTGAAACCTTACATAGAAAATACTTTTTGAACAAGCAGGTAAATCTTGCATGGACCAAATGAATACGTTGAAAATTGTAATGGAGCAGTCGTACGAATGGAACTCCCCGTTACATTTATCGTTCATTGTATTTGAAAGGGCTTCGACACAGTAACATGCACAAGCGTATGAAAATGCATGAGACAGAAAGGCACAGCTCAGAATAATATAAACATCGTGGAAGAGCTATACAAGTATGTCACAAGTCAGGTTCTCCACAAGTGAAGCAGGGATGTGTTCTTTCGCTTTTGCTGATCAACATAGTGCTAGACTGCTTAATGAGTAAGGTATGTGATGGCCGAGGAGGCATTAGATGGGGACTGCTGGGTAGCCCTCAACATCTGGATGAAGCTGATGACGTCTGTCTAATATCGCAGACTATGCAAGGCACGAAAAGAAAGACCGAAGTCCTTAAAATTTGAGCAGCTAAACTGGGACTAAGAGTGATCGCGATGAAATAGAAGAAATGTTGATCAATATAGCCAATCAAGAACCTATTCTTCTTTACAACGAAGTGATAGAAAAGAGTTGACTACTTTGAATATCTAGGCAGTATAGTTAATAACACAGAAGAGACAGATCAAGATATTGTAACATACTGTATAATATGGTATTGATATATTGTCTGTTAGTTGTCATATGTGGTGTAAAGTCAAAAGCATAGGTTAGATCTTTGACGTGTAAACGTCATCGAATCATCTGGAGTTGTCAGGAATGACGGATGGGTGTTCTAGAATGTCATCTGAATGCCTCGGACTATTTAGATGGTTCGATGGAGGGTATAAGGCGCCATAAGTAGCGTGGCAGGGGTAGTTCTTGAGAAAAGACAATTGGTGTCGGAAGTGTAGGATTATCCATCAAATCAAACCAGGAAAAGGAAAGCAGAAGTGAGTACAACGTCAGTCGATGCCAGTAACCAGAGCTATGGCGTTCCAAATTAGTGCATTGATGACTATGCTACAAAAAATGAGGGCTGAAAATGCGGAAGAAATGAGAAACAGCTTCGAACAAAGTGAAGAAGAATTAAAGCACAGCCAAGACGAGCAGGCAGCTGTTATGCAAGCGACCGTCGTGGACATTGAAGAAAAGCTAAAGAATCACCAAGATGAGGCAGTCGCAGGTTTGAAGAGTGACTCGAAAAAATGGAGTTGATTGACTCAGTACTTCCCACACATAACAGTGATATCATTTTATTATATTCCCTTTGCATGAAGCTACAGTCTGAGATCCCTTGCAACCAAGTAGTCGTTCGCATGTCCTCAAAAAAACATCAAACCCAAAATAGTTTCCTAAGTCTCTCCGTAGAATTTAAAACGACACAATTTTTACTCTACCACCTTCAATTGGACGAAACGAAACAATCAGGAACCCCCAAATTGCTTAAAAACGAAGTTTGAGCTATTTTTATTTTTTTACTCTTTTTTATTATTGCTGCGCCGCCACTGACATGATTTTTGAAAATCATACGCATTTTTCATCCTCGCCATGGTAATAATACTGTGTCTAAATTTCATTAAAATCGAGTCCATAAATTCCATGCTACTAAATTCAGAACGATCTAAAGCAATACTCGTATGGATATATCAGACAAGTCCCTTGATTTCTGTAATAGCCAAGGCAATGTTCGGATGGACCTAAAAAAACATATTATGCCGCTAGGTCTTTCTTTTACAGGTCAATGGACAGCCTATTATGAATAGTAAATATTTTTGAGTTTACAACCCCCACCCCCTAACCACCCCAATTTCACCCCCACTCAAAAAAAGTAAAAAATGATCAGAAACTCCTAAAATGCCTAAAAAGTTTAAGCTATTTTTATATTTTTAGTTTTTTTTATTATTGCTGCGCCGCCACTGACACGATTTTTCCAAAACATAGCATATCCTCGCCGCGGCAGTAATACTGTGTCAAAATTTCATTAAAATCAAATTCCCTTGGTTTCTATAATAAGCAAGGCAATGTTCGTATGGACCTAAAAAAAGGGTATTATGCCACTAGGTCTTTCTTTCACAGGTCAATGGACAGCCCATTATGAATAGGACAAATTTTTGTGTTTTACAACTCCCCCCTAACCACCCCAATTTCACTCCTACCTAAAAAAATGCAGAAAATGATCAGCAACCTCTAAAACGCCTAAAAACGAAGTTTGAAGAATAGTTTTTCGTTTTTTGCTAATTACTCCACCCCCCCCCCCCTCCCCGTACAACGATTTCCAAAATTATCAGAACATTACCTATTACGACACCACAGCATATCGCTACTCAAATTTCATCACAATCCATGCAGCGGTTACTCAGATTACGACGTTAGAAAAACGCCAACAGACAGACAGACCGACAGACAGACAGACCAACGGATATGAGTGACGTGGTTTTTCGTTATGTAGACATCATAAAACGCCCAAAAAGCGTATTATCTCAAGATCGACAATTTTCGTGATCACAATACTCCCCTCACCAATCGGTGTGGGAAGTAAAATGGACAGGAACTGGTGATGACTAACCTAGAGGAGCAGAAGCAAGCCATAGGTCAGCCATTAGAAAGTCAAGATAAGCGTATTAGTGCAATAGAGACACACGTTGAGGAACAGCTAGTGACATCACAAAAACAGGTTAAAAAACAGCTACAGCAAGTGAAAGATCAATCTGACCTAAGTAGGTCCTGATATGTTGAAATGTCTATATTACTAGTGAATTCAGAACAGTATCTTTCGAGGTACGGTCAACGTTTCGGTATAACTTAATCGCGGCAAAAAAAAATCTTGCCCTGTAAAGAGAAAACACAGAAGAGAGAAGCGAGAAGAGAAAAATGATCAGTGTAATTGTCTGTTTATCGCATTTTTGTTCGACAGCTGCTCGAGCATCGAGCAGCATTTCTGATGTCCTCGAAGGACGTGTACGTATTGACACGACCGGAATTAGCTGGAGGAATTCGTCATTTCGGACGACCGGCGACTCCGGCAATTACCGGCTATTAACGTTAATAGGTAAATTATAAAAGACCAGGAAAAATTCCCGGTAAACGCGGTCGGTCACTTGCTCGCTCGCACTCGCTCGCATCCAGCTATTTTACTTACAGCCTCTACCGATATGCTATGCGCATTGGCGTATACTTGTAGTATAATATTTAGCAATAAAGTCCTGGTATATGGTTAATAATATATTCCAAAAAATGTAGTCAAGTTGATTGACCCAGTGCTTCCCACACATTTCGATAATACCAGTTTTATTCTTTTCCCACAGCATGAAACTATAGTCTAGATACCCTGCAACCAAATCATCGCTCGCCCGACCGCAAAAAAGTGTTTTATTCTACTAGGTGCTTCTTTCACAGGTCAATGGACAATCTATTATGGATACAATACATTTTTGAGTTTTACAAAACCCCAGCCCCGAACCACCCCAATTTCAACCCCAATCAAAAAAAATTTTTAAATGATCAGGAACCCTTAAAACGTCTAAAACGAAGTTTGAGGTGTTTTTTATATTTTTAGTTTTTTTATTATTGCCGCGCCGCCACTGACATGATTTCTAAAAACCATACGCGCTTTCCATACTCGTCACGGTAATAGATCTGTGTCAAAATGTCATTAGAGTCAATTAAGAAGTTTCCACGTACACAATCCAGAACGATCCAATGTAATCTCGTATGTATTTTGTATGCATCAGAAAGTTAAAGTCCCTTGGTTTCTGTAGTCGGCAAGGCAATGTTCCGATGGACCTAAAAAATGTATTATGCCGCTTTCACAGGTCAATGGGCAGCCTATTATGAATACAAAAAAATCAGTTTTACTACCCTTCACCCCTTAATCATCCCAATTTCACTTCCACTCCAAAAAAGTAGAAAATGAGACGATTTCTAAAAAGCAGACGCGTTTTTCATCCTCGCCAAAGAAGTAATACTGTGCCGAAATTTCATTAATAGCAATTCAGTAATTTCCACATTATAAAATACAGAACGATCTAAAGCAATACTCGTATATATAGATCGGAAAATTCTCGAAGTCCCTTGGTTCCTGTAATGCACAAGGCAATGTTCGGATGGACCTAAAAAAGTGTATTATACCGCTAGGTCTTTCTCTCTCAGGTGAGTAGACAGCCTATTAGAGTACAACACATTTTTCAGCTTTACAACCCCCCACCCCCCAACCACCCCAATTTCACCCCCACCCAAAAAAAGTAGAAAATGATCAGGAACCCCCAAAAACGTCTAAAAACGAAGTTGAAGGCATATTTGAAATTTTTCGTTTTTTGCTAATTACTCCGCCGCCCATGCACCGATTTTCAAAATTGTAGCAACATTACCTACTACAACACTACACCATTCGCCGCCCAAATTTCATCAAAATCTATGCAGCGGTTACTAAGATTAGGAGGCTAGAAAAGCGTCAACAGACAGACAGACCGACAGACAGACAGACAGACCGAAAGACAGACCGACGGAAATGAGTGACGTGGATTTTTGTTATGTAGGCATCATAAAACGCCCAAAAAGATATTATCTCAAAATCAAAAATTTTTCGTATGAGTATATGGATGTTTTCTACGTCTCTGTGTAACCACTTGATGATTCCAAAGGAGTATGTGAGTACCGGTTATTCTTATTATTTACAAGATCATTTCCATATAATGCTGCGAAACTCTATAATCAAGTTAAGTAATGAGTTCACTAGATACTTATGTTAAAAAAAGGATAATTTCATTACTAGTTGATTTAAAAAATACTGTGATGATTTAGTAAGGCTAAAGTGGTGTCACGGTATGGAAGCGAGAAAAAATGGCACACCTCCTGTAAAACTTCCTGTAAACTTAAACTTGATTCCACCAGCTTTTGCTAATACCTACATACTTAGGTACTACCCCTAAACGCTGCACCACTGCATCTTGATACGAAGAACGAGTTTAGGCGCGCGTTCTTCACGAACGCAGCATGAAAATATTCCATTAGAAAAATCGCTCAATTATTTTAACGAAGTGGGAGGCACCTACGTGGCTAGCACCGAACGCAATAACAATAAACATTGAATTCGAAATGGTGGTTGCGAGCATGGTTTTGCTCTCGCATAGACATGCCGGGAATCCGCTGGATCGCCGTAATGGGTTTGTTTTGACTCTAATCGTCATATTCGCTCATTTATTATCGGCGATTTATACAGAGACCGCAGCGCCAAGTTGCGTCGGTGCTAAACTACGAAACCAAGTCGTCATTGATGATCGTCAGAGCGATCCGAGCTCTTGTGTCATAGCATCACAATACTTAAGGGGTCTGGATACACACATCTATACATACGTATCATTTGCCATGTAAAACACGGACTCATAATTTCTCGTATAACTCACTCTATTTTCAAACTACATATACAGGGTGACCGACGGGAACCGGACGTTTTTCAAATGGTTAGTATGACGCCGCCAGCGGTGGTAGGGAGGGGATTCAGGTATCAGTCGCCTTGCTGTATAATGCCATTTTAGTAGCTATGGAGCAGTGGACCGTAGAGCACCGTATGTTCGCTTATGACGCGTATGTTAAAAATGCTGAGTCGGTCACAGCCGCGTAGCGACTGTTCCGGGTTCATTTTAATCTTGGACGCCACGATATTATTCCAAGCCGCAATGCCATTCACAGATGGGTTAACAGTCTGAGAGAACAACAGGAATGACTGTGAAGAAAAAGTCACCTGGTCCCACGAAGACTGCGAGGACGCCAGAAAACGTCGAGCGGGTGCGATGAGCGCTTATTCGCAGCCCTCAACGGTCTGCACGAAGACACGAGCATGGATTAAACTTAAGTCGTGAATCAGTGCACATAATATTGAAAAAAGATTTACCGTTTCATCCTTACAAGATGTGTATTGTTCGGCAGCTTAAGCCAACAGATTATGAGCAACGAGAAGACTTCGCCATTCGAATTCAGATGCTGCTTGGGGACCATGAAAGTGCAGTAATTGTCATGAGTGATGAAGCTCACTTTCATTTAAGCGGTGAAATAAACAAACAAAATTTCCGATACTGGTCTCCAGATGGCTTTTTCTTCACAATCATTGCTGTTGTTCTCAGACTGTTAATCCATCTGAGAATGGTATTGCGGCTTGGAATAATATCGTGGCGTCCGAGAATAAAATGAACGCAGAACAGTCGCTGCGCGGCCGTGACCGACTCAGCGTTTTTAACATACGCGTCATAAGCGAACATACAGTGCTCTACGGTCCACTGGCATTATACAATAAGGCGACTGATACCTGAATCCCCTCCCTACCACTGCTAGCGGCGGTATACTAACCATTTGAAAAACGTCCGGTTCCCGTCGGTCACGCTGTATAATATTTAAAAAGGCGATAGTTAAGACTTTAATGAATGACAACTATTTTCGATTTTCTCAAGTTTTTTAATGTGCAAAAAAACTCGCAATGCAAAATCATACATTTTATAAATGCCTGTAATTTAACAACCAAACACGATATCAAAAAAGGCTAAATAGTTGCACAATCGCAAGCTTTCTTCTCCAATTTGCTCTTTGAGCCATTACTGTAAGTTTAAATGTAACGTCAGGAGCTTGGGAGTGCGAAATTCATTTTTATCGTGACCTTTGGACCTTACCTTTGGACCTTTTGACCTTACCTTTGGATTTTTGGACTTGTCTCCCCTCATCTTAGACACACATACTGGAGAAAGGGAACAGGCGGCCACGCCTCCTCGCTAACACGGGAATACGTCTTTTCTTGGATTCTCAATTTCGCGTGCTATCCTTAGACCCTTAAGTGTGTCAGGTCTGGGAATCAAACAACGTCAAAAAAAAATTAAGTCATGTTGATTGACTCATTACTTCCCACGTATTACGGTGATACCATTTTATTATTTGCCCACTGCATGAGGCTATATTCTGAGATCCCCTTGCAACCAAATAATCGCCCGCCTGCATCTGCTGTAACCACCTTGATGTTTTTGAAGTTAATGTTTTATTCTAACTTGGGCGGATGTAATGTAAATTTAGTTATAATCCAAATTATGACGTGAAGTATAGTGAATATTATACAAAGAATAATCAGTATTTCTCGAGGATTTCAAAAAGGTAAAAATATATAGGGTTATCCACTTGGAATAACAATGTATATTATACTTCCGGTAGATCTCACAACACTGTAAATACTATCGCAAGAGTGGCCGTATTGCAAAACCCCCTATCTTAAAATTCATGAAAGACCCCATAAAGTCCACGCATATGGTTAGTACCTTCTGCGCGTCATGTAATTTATTTACTCCCTTTGAATAGTTGGTATATAAAAAAATATTATTCTCACTTTCTATGTTCCTCTCGTATGATTTCGGTGACAACAAGTGTTAATGGTTAACGGGCTGTGCCAAGTCAACACATAAACTATCATTGATGTGAATTTAGGAAGGACCGGTTTTCAGAGTTACAGACATTTGGAATAGTTTGTGTAACTTTTCGTCCAGGCCTCACTGTGGGAGGGGCAGTATAAAAAATGTGTTTGGTGTAAGGCCTGAGGCCTTCATAATAAGAAGGATAATAATAACCTTTAGGGGGGGTCTGGATCCTTGAGACGAGTCCAGATTAGAGACTCATGACTTGACTTGATTTTCAAGCTACTTGGCTTGACTTGACTTGACTTGATATCAAGTCAAGATCAAGTCAAGTAGTTACACATCAAGCAACTTGAAAAGTTCTTCAAGCTAACTACTTGATTTTTCTTGAAAAAATAATTCTTCTTTGATATTAATCTAATTCACTACCAAAACGTAATAACAATAAAAATCTATGTATATAAAGGTGTATTCTTTTATTAAAAAAAACATCCAAAAACGAAAACTCCAACAAACTTAGTTAAATAATGAACGTAATAATATGAAATAAAAATAAGAAATATTCTGAGTTTTGATAATAATACATAGAAAAACAACAAACTCAAATGGGGGTGGTTTGGCTCAATGGTTATAGTCGAGGGCTCGTGACCGGAAGGTCCCAGGTTCGATTCTCGTTAGAGGCGGAAATTTATTTCTGGTTTTTTCAATCAAAAATAAATATTCGTAAAAAAAGCTCAGCGAGGAAACCCCACCTGAGCCTTCATTGTTGGCTTCTAATTAACTGTGCTGCTCCTAGAGTGGCGCCGGGAAACAGTAACAAAGCCTACACAGAGCAATCGATACCGATGATACAGAAATAAAAAAATTTTATATTCTCATTTGCCATCCATGACTTGACACATATAAGACTTCTAACGGAGTTATCACCTAATCGATCTCTTGTTTTGGTAAGAGTTAAGGCAGTTCTAGAAAACTGCCTTTCAACTGGAGCTGAAAAAGCTGGCGTTGCCAAAGAGTTTTTGGCTATTGCGGCAAGGTTTGGAAAAATGCATTCGTGTCTTTTCCATACCATTCTAAAATACCTTCAGTACTGTCCCTTGCCGCTTGAATACTATTTATAATCTGTTCATCGGTTTCATCTCGATCAGGTTTATTGTCAAGTTCCATAGCCCGCGAATCTAATCTATCGAGCAGCATATTAATCCAAACATGATGGAAATACTCTTAAAAACATTAAGGTACTGGCAAATTCGTTCAATTAACGACCATTCTGTGTCGGTTGACTTTAAAGTTTTAAAATCATCGGGTACCTGTTTGCTGTCGTAACCTCGGTGATTCCCCTATTTTAACGCTTCGATTCGTATTTTACAGATCGATATCCAGTAATATCAAGTAGCTTGATTTTACTTGATATCAAGTCAAGTAGTTCAGATCGAAAATCAAGTCAGGTCAAGTCAAATATCAAATTTTGAAAAGCTTGAGCAAGTCAAGTCAAGTATTTAAGAAAAAACTCAAGCTACTTGGCTTGATGAATCCCTAGTCCAGATTAGGGTCGCCACCTTTAAAATTTACTCTCGTCGGGGGGGGGGGGGGGGGGGGGGCATATTTGCAGATTGGCAATATATACGGTTTCGGGGGGACTCTGGACCCCTCCCCTGAATACATGCTTGTATTGCTCGTTTTCGAGTATCGATGTCGGTGCGTAATTGTAATAAGGATGTGTGTTTTCTATTAGCTTGTTTATTGTGGCTAATTATTGCTATTATTGTTTTATGTTTTGCCAAATATGTACAGTTTGGGGCCACACTCATTACATTGTATATTCTGTGGTTTTATTATATTAACAATTGGCCGATCGACACGCCAAGGAAGTCAGCCTTTCTACCTGACGCACGCCTTAATGGTTCGATTCGAATCATCGCACCGTCACAGCCCCCACAAATCCACCTCCCAGCCCAATATATCAATTATAATTAGATTATTAGCCGGCTGTCTTCTTATTGATTGCATTATACCGCTTTCAGGTAATTATATTAAGCACAAAAATTACACACGGTGATTTGTTCGAATCATCTCACGCTACATACTGTATCTTGTTCTATAAAATATAGACCAATTAATCATAAAGCAAGATATTTTTTTGTTCAAGATAGCTACTTTTACTTCCCACACCGATAGGGGCATTGTGATTGCGAAAATATTTGATTTTGAGATAATATGCTTTTCTTGGCGTTTTATGATATCTAAATAAAGAAAATCCATGTCACCCATTTCCGTAGGTCTGCCTGTTTGTCGGTCTGTCTGTATGCCGGTCTGTCTGTCTGTTGGTCTGTCGATCTGTCTGTACGCGTTTTTCTAGCCTCGTAATCTCAGTAACCTTTGCATGGATTGTGATGAAATTAGGGTAACGATATACTGTGGGGCCGTAATAGGTAATGCTTCCATAATTTTGGAAATCGGTCCATGGGCGACGAAGGAATTAGCAAAAAACAAAAAAATTCGGATATTCCTCAAACTTCGTTTTTAGGCGTTTTACGTGTTCCTGATCATTTTCTATCTTTTTTATGTGGGGGTAAAATTGGGGTGGTTGGTGGGTGGGAGTTGAAAACTAAAAAATGCGTTGTACTCATAATAGGCTATCCATTGACCTGTGAAAGAAAGACCTACTGGCATAACACAATTTTTTAGACTCATCCGAACATTGCCTTGCCTGTTAAAGGAACCATAATGTATACCTATATATGAGTATTGATTTAGATCGTTCTACACTGTGCATTGTGGAAATTATTGAATTGATTTCAATGAAATTTTAATACAGTATAAAGTGACGTTTGCGACAGAGAAACTTGTATATAAAATTAGTTATTTTATTGCTGGAATTTGAGACCTAATTTCAAAACATTCAAAAATATATTTATTTCGATCGTAGAAAAAATGTTGTGTCTAACATGTTCAAACAGCATATTTGTTGCGCTCAGCATGCTTACAGTTCTAGACTTCGTCTCGAGCTACAAACTTCATGCATCGCAACAAATATACACTTTTTGCACTGGTTACATAAATAACTATTGAGGTTGCGAACAAATGTTATTAAAATCATCCATTGGAAGTCTGAAGCGTAGCATTCCAAGGTATCATAATTACATTAAACAACAAGCCACCGTTGGAGTTGGACAAAGAAATATGTTAGGCTCCAACCGTCAGACCATTGTAAGTAGCGTAACAGTGTTATAAGCTATAGTGTCCAGCAATAAAGGACCTAATAGCATAACCATGACTCTATACTTTTATTCTATTCTCTTCTATATGTTCGATTTCGAAGCCGTATAGACATTCTTTGGATATGTTTGTTAAATAGAAGCTGAATGTGATCGAAAACAAATGAACAACCGCCGCAAGTGGCGGCAGAGTACCAGAACCAACAAGAAAAGTATATACATTAGTCCATGGCTGTAGACTACTCGAATAGTTACTGTTGAGTCAACAGTAACTTCTATCATTCAAAGTCTTCCAATGATAGAAGTTACAGTACAATAATCCTCTGTGAAGCTGAGTCTTATGAAGTATACCCACAGGATTTTATTTTTTTTATTTATATTTATTTTATATATTTCAATAATAATAAACAAATCAAATAAAACGTCAATCAAAAATGACAAATTGAAAATATTGAGATAAAACAACATATTATGCTTCCATCCATTTCCCATACAAGCAGAAAACACAATTCGCTGGCAGAGTCACTGTTTCAGGTAAATATGTTAATTATTTTTGATATTTTGCTTTTCAGTGTCATTCCAATTACTGCTGTAGACAATAAATTGTTAAAGTTATCAATAAAAATATTTCCGAGCTCTAAAATATAATTTAGGATGTTCCTGGGTGGTATGGCAAGACCGTCGAATGAATAATTTGTCTTACTATACGCTTTTGGGTTGATAAAATACTTTTAAGTACCTGTAGGCCTTGAATTAATCACTTTATACCCCAAGTATGCTAGTTTGTTGGAATTGTTTTATCGGGAGGAACACAGAAAGGCACAAATGTACAGGCTGTTCCATTAATAATTTTGAGTCGAATGTCACGTGATCAAAAACAAATACCTCATTGGGTAGTACAATGACAAAAAAAGACACAACATCTGCTCTAATTTACATCCCCAAAATTATAATTCTCTACTACTGCCCAGTTCCGACTTATTGCTTGTCTTAATCTTCGTGAAACACCCTGTATTTATATCCTTTACATTTCAAGGTTTGCCACAAAATAAGGATGGATCTGATTGTCATTTTCCATCCGTTAATAAATTTAATTGATAAAATCAAACTTCCAAAAATATTATCCATTTCCTGCAAACAAATCCGAGATAACAAAATCCGTTATTTTTGAGATACTGTATACACTTCGCGTTAAACACGTTCAACCTCTACTTTGCGCCGCTCCGTATCTCCCGGCTGACGTCGGTACACTGCTACCGGTGTACCGGGGAGACGGAGCAAGGGGCAGGCCGTTTTCATATTTTTGCAGAGTGATCCAACTTATATGTATTTCGTAAACTTTGACTATATAGTCATGCAACGCTTCATTGTTAGAGAAACTGCTCTGAAAGAAGCACCACGTTCTCGTTGGCCTACAATCCGACCCCGTTCAAAGGGGGTTAACTACGTGAAGTGGGGCTGTCTAGGGGGCATCTTTACATATCCGAATAGTCGCTCGTGATAGTTCTTGGATCGACAAAAGAGCCAGGTAGGTAAATAGTGCCTGAATAAACAACAAGTGTTACATGTGTAATGGAGAGGGAATGTCCCTTTTCTTCTTAGGTGTTCGGATTTCACTTGCTTAGTAACTTCAGTACTTCAATGGTAATAAAAAGACCTATTTGGGTACGCCCAAAAGTACTGTGGACATAAAGACATAAATGTGAATTTACTGATCTACTACATCAAACTCATTGCTCATACAGACCTGCAAATTACTGAATATCACGAAAGTCATTTTTTCTTAAGACAATGGAAACGATTATGAATACAAAAAAGTTGAGTTTCCTCTCTATCACTTCAATTATACCCCCCTGCGAAGCTAGCAATATATTAGACATAATTTGGAATACTTTTTATCGTCAAATACGAAAACCCAACATAATATTGTCGTCTGTCATTGAAAGCTTCCACTTCAAACATGTCCAATGGGCTATAAATACTTCGTTTCCATATTTAATACAGCAAACTGACCGAATGAAAATTTTAATGAAAATTATTTACATTTCGGGCCTAATATAAAAGTAACCGACAATCAATTAAATGAATAAATGTATTACTCGCAGTTATGATAATTATCAGAATATTATAATCAACGAGTCTATCCTCAGACGTCAAATCAATCAGTTTTATTGGTGACTGGACTGAAGGATTGGGTCTCATGCCTGCAATTAATGCTTTTAAACGAGTTGGCTCTATATTTGAACAGTCTGTATTAAAAATAAACAGGGCATATTTTAGCATTGAAATACGAACTGTGTAGTAAGCCAGGTGCTGCAAAAGGCCTCACTATTTGCAAGGCCTAGACTCTTTTCTTCTTATCTATCAGGGTGCGGGTAGAAGTCTTGTGTGTTAGACGACGAGTTAACAAGCGACAGTTTTACAAGTCTTATATTGTAAGCAGAAAATACAGTGAGACCGCGTGATACGGCCGCACAGCAACCCTCTGTTGCGTGAGTCAGTGAACTACACAGTCGAGCAACTTCGCAAGCACACAAGGCCGCGGCTCGCATTGTGATCAAAATTAAGTCGTGCAATTTTGAAAACTAATTTTTTCCCTTTTAGACATGTAACCTCAAAATTAACTCCTGGTCAAACCCAAAAATTTCCGAACTCTAATCGGCTATGTCAAGCTAAACCCTCCGACTGACGAACTTCCTCCTCTTTGCTCTTCTCCTTCCTTTCTTCCCTTACTTTTCCCTGAATTTGTCTGGTTTCTGGGTAACCAGACCTGACAGACCGATCGACCGACTCGACTGCAACTAAGAGCAAAGGTCCACCGGACCGCTCTGACAGACAATGACGAATTGTACCGCGTGGTACGGCATACAGAACTCTAAAAACTAGATCATCTAATTTTTGACAGGTTTAAGTGACACCCCCAAAACCTCCTGTCACTTTCACATCTCACCCGATTTCGCAGTCGCAAAATCGCAGTCTTAAGACTAAGATCTAACTACATCAATAACGCTACAACTTAGTTCCACCTTGGGCCTGCTACAGTGCTCTGTTTGTGCACGTTCTTATTTGCAAAATGTAAACTAGTTATTGATCAGAATTTAGGAAGGATCGTACAATATTACAGGTCCTCAGGACTATAGATTTCTGGACTATTTTGTGTAACCTTTCGTCCAGGCCTAACTGTTGCAGGTGTGGTGTAAATATGCTTAGTGTCAGTAGCGGCTCGTGCCAACTTAGAGAGGTAGTGCCAGAATGACGGCCAATATTTCAAACCAATATAAAATTGAAAAAATAATACTTATAACTAGCCGATAAACCGAATTTAATTGAGTCTTTATGTTTGACCTACCAAGTATCGAGAAACGGAAAACATTATTCATATGCACTTTAGATTTTTAATGGGTCCTCATTTTCTCCTATATATGAATAAGATTATCCTTGCCTTTTTTCGCCCAAGCGTCATCGCCTCCAAATGGAACACACACAAAACAAAACAGTTTGTCATTTATCCAGTTGTTTTTATTATAAATAGTTTTATTAAATTTACGATTTCTGTCCACTACCAATAAGTGTGTCAATTTTTAAATCAGGTGTTGGACGTCCTAATTCCTTAATCTGCAAATGAGTTTTAATAAACGCATTAATATGCGCCAATTTTATTCATTTTCGCTCCAATGATATATTTTAATTCAATACAAAAGAGATACCGAACCGAATACAGCGCACAACTCACTCAAACTAATAAAACCTAAATTTCAAACCTTTAACGAGAAAAGCCGACATCAGCGTCAAACATAAACAAATCGAAACTGCTGAAACAAAACAAAAACAGTGAACCACAAATGGAAATATGGGTAATGTGCCAGGCATTATCTACTTTGGATTTTCGTATTTAAAATCTATCCAAACGTCCAGCATAGCGTTATCTCTGTCACTCATAAGCGTTTGTGATAAGATTTATCTGTCTCTGTTTGTGCCTTATAAGAAACGGCACGGTAGGCTGTTGTCATCTCGTCGTCGTGTCGCATCGTCAGGTCTCATCGTGTGAGTTGCAACGATGCCACGTGTTGCCTGGTGCAAGGATTTATGCGCTGAGGCGCTATTGTCGTTTCATATAAAACAGAAAAACCCGTCGGAAACTAACATAGAATAAGAAAAGTTTAAGAAATAGATAAATATGTTTTTGTCGAAAATTAAGGTAGTGACATGGCACTGTGGCACTACCTCACCAGCCGCCACGGCTTAGTGTAAGTCCGACATAATGGGGGGGGGGGCAATAATATTTTTTTTATGATTTTACGAAAAAAAAATCGGTTTGCGAATAAGGTACTGCAAGATTTTAAATAATATACGGACTTAATTTGTGTAGAAAAAACTATTTGGTGCTATTTGAAAAACAAAAGTTGAGGGAGAGTTTTAAGTGTTGAAGTACAAAAAAATGTTTTTGAAAGCCTGGTGTGATAGACCCCATAGTACCTTAAAAAATTTCACTAAGTTTTCAATCGAACTTTTTTTTTTTAAGCTAATATCACGTGTCAAGGAAATTCAGGGACACCCTGTATATATCTCAGTAAGTAATTATTTTTCAGTATTTCCCACGATAGGGCAAAAAACAAAAAGACTCATTTGAGGGAGATTTTTTTTCACTTACGATTATTCAGGCATAAGGTATGATTATTTGTGTTTTACATTTTATTCGCTAAGGGGTGATACACGTACGAGCAAGTACGCGTACTTATGGCTCGACGACCTTTTTCGCCTTTAAATCCGTCGCGCAAACCGCCGGCGATCCAACTGGTTTGAAATATTGCTCGTAGCTTGTCTGGGCTCGTACTGCGAGCCGCGAGCCACCACTTTATTTCGGCAGGCGTTTGTTAAAGGTGTCGCTTATTTAGGAAAATTATCAAAATCAGTGATTTCAGCTTCACGTGTGACACCGACGTCCAGCCGAGCTAGTTCGCGAACTTAAAAACCGCGTACTTAAAGTTCGTACGTGTATCACGCCTTTTACTATTTGCTGTACCTGTGTCACTTTTGTTCATTTCTAAAATATACATTTTTTACATTAGTTTTATTTCACTAATCTTTCTAAAATTTCTGAAGCATTGATTTGGTTTACTGAAATCTACTGAACTGTAAACTAGGTACATATCTAGATGAAAGTCGAATTGGCAGCCCTGATACCTCGCCCACATTCCTAGCACACATCTCTCGAAACACATTCCTAGCACACATTCCTCGCCAACATGTCTTTGTACGTACAAAATCCTCGATATCAAACAAGAAGTACCCAAGCCAACACCCGGTTCTAATGAACAACCAGGCTCTGAAGAATGAATTTGTGGTTCTTGGGTTTTTAGGCCGGCGTCGTTTAGCGTTAAGGCTTGACGTTTCGCCACCACGAGTGGATGGCATCTTAAGAAGCTATTTCACTTCAGCGACTTCCAAAGTTCTGACGGCTGGAGGATCTGCACCTGCATTTATACCTGTCAACGGTGACGTGGCCCAATCAGGTAACGTTGGTAGCCCCGCCCCCTTGCGATATGGCAGTGTCTTCAGGTCCTTTAGGATGGGTACCCATGTCCGGTTGACTTTCTGTATTTCTTCTTTTCTATTGAAATTATTGTGGTGTTTTTGTATCTCAATGGCTTCTCTGTTAAGTCTGGCATAGTATGAAGATGTTGCGGCAAGAACCTGAGTTTCTTCAAACTTGATCCTGTGACTTCCCTGCTTAATCGCATGTTCGGCTACCGCTGATTTGTCCGTATGGCCAAGTCGACAGCTAGCCTTATGTTCTGAAATTCTTGTGTTTATAGATCGCTTCGTTGTTCCTATGTGTAGACTCCCACATGTGCATGGTATGCGATAAACTCCCGGTGTAGTGAGTGGGTCTCTTTTATCCTTCACCGTTCTCAAATACTCCTGTATCTTTCTTGTGGGCTTGTAGATGGTCTTGACGTTTTCTTTTCGTAAGATATTCAATCAATTTTTTTTCAAAAAATGCTTCGATAGCCCCCTGTGCAATTTCCTTTTAAACTTCATGTAAACATTTCATGCAAAATATTGAAAACTAGAGCGTCAGGAATTGGGATTAAATCACTTGAAAATGACCGTTTATGCTCTCCGTAGGAGTTGCCTTAAAGGCTAAGTTATCTTTCATTCATCAACCTTGTGTCAATAGAAATTTCTATATTTTTCGGTCATCGTTCAGTAGTCCATACACACTCTGTACACAAGCACCTATCTATCTCATACAATCTATCTCACCTTTCCATTTTGCTCTCATTAATTATATCTGAAACTTTAATCAGCTAACGAGAAAATAAAATTTCAGTAGCACTATTTAGGCTTATTATATTTATTAAATTAATAATTTACAGCATTATACTTTTTTATAGCTAACTCATTTATTATTATATCAACAATACCTAATTTTATTTAGATGACTCGGCGAATTCCTTTCACGTATCAGGTTGAAAAAGGGCCTTTATGTGATTACATTATGTTTCTTAATAAGTATATCAAAACTCGTATTAACAATCTCGTTAAGTATCAAATTAAGTGAAAGGTTTTACATAAAAAAGTTATTACACGTTTCTAAACATCGTGCTACATTGGGAGTGCGTAGAAAAAAACTTCGGATAAATCAGACTTGGGTTGCGTTCAGATGGTGGATACCTTTAAGTGGGTATAACGATGAAACCATTGGTGTAGATCCATGGCTTGCTACACATGCAAGAATTACTATACACGCACAAAAATTTCGGCTATTAGTAGCAGTAGTCAAGCTTTTGAGGATCAACATCAACATGTGCCGACTCGACCACGTCACCAGTATTGCTAAAACGACATCCCAGAAGCTTGGAGTTTTGTTCCGCTGTAGGAAGGTGTATACAGCAGAGCAACTACTGCTCCTCCACAAGGTACAGATCCGACCATCGCTGGAGAACTGCTCCCATGTGTGGGGATGGGCTCCGAAGCACTCTTTAAAGCTTCTGAACACTATCCAGAGGAGAGCAATTAGAGCAATCGATATGCCTAACCTCCTAACAAAGGACCTCCACAGCCTGGAACATCGAAAAAAGTTGGCTGTCCTATCGCTGTCTTCAGATTCTATCACGACAAATGTTCTAGTGAGCTCTCCCAGATAATAACACCGAAAGCTGCCCTGAACGAAGGACACTAGGGAGGCTCTGCGAACTTATTCTTACCATGTCGAGTTCCTACTAAGGGATTCATCAAGCCAAGTAGCTTGAGTTTTTTCTTAAATACTTGACTTGACTTGAAAGCTCAAGCTTTTGAAAATTTTGTACTCGACTTGACTTGATTTTCGATCTGAACTACTTGACTTGATATCAAGCAAAATCAAACTACTTGATATTACTTGATATTGATCTATAAAATGTGAAAATAGGGGAATCACTGAGGTTACGACAGCAAGCAGGCACCCGATGACTTTAAAACTTTAAAGCCAACCGACACAGAATAGTCGTTAATTGAACGAATTTGTCTGTAACTTAATGTTTTTAAGCGTATTTCCACCATTTTTGCATTAATATGCTGCTCGATAGACTAGATTCGTGGGCTATGGAACTTAACAATAAACCTGATCGAGATGAAACCGATGAACAGATTATAAATAGTATTCAAGCGGCAAGGGACAGTACTGAAGATATTTTAGAATGTTGGAAAAGACACGAATGTATTTTTCCAAACCTTGCCGCAATGACCAAAGACTTTTTGGCAACGCCAGCTTCTTCAGCTCCAGTTGAAAGGCAGTTTTCTAGAACTGCCTTAACTCTTACCAAAACAAGAAATCGATTAGGTGATAACTCTGTTAGAAGTCTTGTATGTCTCAAATCATGGATGGCAAATCAGGATATTAATTTTTGTTTACTTCTGTGTCATCAGCATCGATTGCTCTGGTCATTAGCCTCGTGTTCTGTGTAGGCTTTGTTACTGTTTCCCGGCGCCACCCTAGGAACAGCACTTTTAATTAGAAGCCAACAGTGAAGGCTCAGGTGGGGATTCTTCGCTGAGCTTTTTTTATGGATGTTATTTTTGATTGTAAAAACCCAGAAATACATTTTCACCTTTAACGATAATCGAACCCGGGACCTTCCGATCACGAGCCCTCGACTCTAACTACTGAACCAACCCACCCCCATTTGAGTTTGTTGTTTTTCTATGTATTATTATCACAATTCAGAATATTTCGTATTCTTATTTCATATTATTACATTCATTATTTAACTAAGTTTGTTGGAGTTTTCGTTTTTGGATGTTTTTTTTTTTAAATAAAAGATTGCATTTTTTTATACATAGATTTTTACTGTTATTGCGTTTTGGCAGTTAAACAGATAAATATCAAAAAATAATTATTTTTTCAAGAAAAATCAAGTAGTTAGCTTGAAAAACTTGATTTTCATGTTACTTGATGTATAACTACTTGACTTGAATTTCGAAAACAAATACTTGACTTGATCTTGACTTGATATCAAGTCAAGTAGAGTTGAAGCGCGAAGAGAGAGCTTGAAAATCAAGTCAAGTCGTGAATCTCTAGTCCTACTCCCTGAACCATAGGCTTTCAGTCCTTGCGGGAGGCTGACCATGAAAAAAAGCTTGACTTGGGATCACTCTGCATACGTTAGAATAGACTCTTTACCCCTTAGAGGAAAGCCAGTAGGGCTGTGGCTTTGCTAAGCTTAGCTTAGCTTATTACTGTAGAGGCGATTTCAAGAATTACAAAATGTTTACACTATCATCTTACTTCATCTTTGAAAACCTGCTTTATATATAAAATCACATCACGAGGACCTGTTCAAAGAGCGTAATGAATTTCATAGTTGTAACACTATCAGTATCATTAGTGTAAATTAGTGAAAAGTAACGGACCAAGTCCTGAGCCCTGAGGTACTCCAAATTCTACTGTACCTCCAATATATGGGAACCACACTCATATAAAGAGATATTATCAATTCAAGAATTCTGGTAGTCTTGCAAAGACATACAAGCGAGAAGAAAATTATGGTTCATCTGAACTAAGAAAAATATATTTTTTATTCCAATACTTATTCTAAAGGAATATGCTTGGACTAAGAATAGAATTATCTTCACAAATTTCGATCGGATATTTCATAAAGTTTTGGTAAGGGTCAAAAATATGTATAAACGTCTTAAGAAAGTAGCTGAATGTTTATACAGGTACCCTTAGATGCTTATTCCAAGAAAAGCAGAATCCTGAGCTGTTTGTGTCAAGATTATGAAAAGCTTCAGTCAATATAATCTTATGGGTGGTATATTCATTGCATTGTTTTCAAGATTATACTTGATTTAATATTTCGGCAGCCTTACTTTCAAGGCTTTCCCAGTTTTGAATTGAACATATTTACTTAATATAACCCTATATGATAAAAAAATTACATTCTTGGATTAAGATAATTATTACAGCTTTGCGCATAAAGAAAGATACGGTATATTTAGGTAAGTACACAGAAAAAAATTCTGTTGCGTTTCCAATTAATTGTTAGTATTTGGATGTTTTTCCATTAAATATATTTACAGTTGTTTCAAATCCATGTCATTGAAAGAGTTCAATCCTTATATTCGAAGTAATCACAGGTACGCCAATAAATTCAAAATAATTTTATATTCGTTATAACGATATGTATAATCCTTCTAATACCAGTATTGACATATAATGCAATCAAAACATCCTTTTGTGTTCGGAATTTACCCTATGTTTCATTTAAGCAAAGCATACAATCTATTCAATGTACAAAAATTATTACTGCAACAGCAGTTCGTGATAATTCATCTGATAAAAATTAATTTTGTTTCAATGGCCCTTGTCGTTCGCTGAACTACTATAATCAGTATTCAGCAGTACTGATGTCCCGATTCAATGAAGGTAAGAATAAAGAACAGGGGGATGATCTCAGTGCTACTATCGTCGCGAACTCGCCAACATGGACGAAGTTGTTCCGTTGTATTGTTTCGGTGTTAGCCGTGTTGTGTCATCTCGTGGTTTTGCGTATTGTATCAGCAATTGTGGGATTTAAATGTGTCCAGTTATATATTAAATGGAGGACCTACTGAGAAATTGGGACTTAGAAGAGCTAACACCCACATTTGAATGTAGGTATTTAGATTGGTCAGACAGTTATATTTCAGGTAATGCAACAACTGGTGCAGGCTTATGTCTAATTCTTATATCATGCTCCTTATAACTTCACACAAAATCACACCATTAAGCATCCAAACAAATCAATCAGGTGTCCTCGCAATAAAATCTGTTGGTCCAAGGAAAAGAAAGTAGTTTAGAATCTATTACCAAACACAGATTCGATTCAATGACAGGCTGCGATTGAATCATCATTGGAATCCAATGACATTTTGTAGTTGAATCGACAATACGATATAATTCGCTACCAACTATAGACTTCCCATTGGATAAAACATCGCCGTATCTGAGGAATGCTGAGTGTAACGTCCCATTGAATCCAAGCGTCTTTGACAAAACAACAGATTCTTCTGTGTGTAGGTATTAGTATTATATTTTTCGTCCAAGGACTTATTTTTATGTGTGCACTATCAGTATCATCAGTATAAATAGTGAAAGGTAATGGACCAAGTACTGGGCCCTGAGGTAGTCCAAATTCTTCTATACACCTTCAATATACGGGAACGGTGGGACAAAAAAAACAAAATTTAACACAATTTTGTGTGGCAAGTAGTAAATAAAAAATTGAACCTCCATCTAAAAGTTTTTCTTCACGCCCATGGTCGAAGTTCCTGGTGGATCAAGGAGTTCGGATACGTATGTCTATAAAATTAGTTTTTTTGTTATTTTTTTAGGCGTAACGGAGATGCCGATTTTGATCGACAGTTAAGAATACTGTCACGGTATTGATTGGTTGGGAGATTAGCTTTTGTGATTAACGAGTTGTGAAATTCTAAAATGGGAGCGTTAGATATGGCCAATAAGTGTGAGGTGTGTGAGTTTTTTAGTCGTTCTTTATTTGGATGTAAACATTCTTTCCGTGTCAATGACTACCATGATCAACTCACGGTATGCTAAAGGTTTGATGATTTTCTTTGTAATACGAGAAACTGATATTGGTGAATTCAAAATTCATTTGTATTTTGTAAGAAGAGTTTTGCTTCCAAAGATGAAAAAATTCCTTGAATTATACAGGGTGTCCCACGACGATTAAGACAAGCAATATGTCGGAACTGGGCAGTACTAGAGAATTATAACTTTGGAGGTGAAAAGTCGAGCAAATGTAGTATCTTCTCTTATTATTGTGTCACCCAATGGGGTATTTGTTTTTGATCACGTGACGTTCGATTCAAAATTTTCAATGGGGGGAAGGGGTATATATGTACCTTTTTATATTCCTCCCGATAAAACAGTTCCAACAAACTAGCACACTTGGGGTCTAAAGTGGTTAATTCAAGAGCTACAGGTAAATAATTTAACTGCATGTTATAATCAGTCGTAGTGGTACAATCTTTAAGTACCTGTAGCTCTTGAACTAATCACTTTAAACTACAAGTGTGCTAGTTTTTTGGAATTGTTTTATCGGGAGGAACACAGAAAGGCACTAATATACAGGGTGTTCCATTAAAACTTTCGAATCGGACGTCACGTGATCAAAAACAAATACCTCATTGAGTAAAACAATAACAAGAAAAGACACAACATTTGCCAAAACAAAACCTAAAGGATCTGCTGTAGTTCAAAATTCATTTGTGAAAAGAATCCTTACATTTTGTTTCCAAAAAACGAAGAAATTTCGACCACTATGTGTATAAAGAAGGTGAATGAAAAGGTAATCCTTCGATGGCTTTGTACTGAAGAAAGATATTTTTCGTATCAATAAAGAGAAGTATTTGTTCAAAACCTAAAGGATCTGCTGTAGTTCAAAACTCATTTGTGAAAAGAATCCTTACATTTTGTTTCCAAAAAATGAAGAAATTTTTACCACTATATGTATAAAGAAGGTGAAGGAAAAGGTAAACTTTCGATGGCTTTGTTCTGAAGAAAGATATTTTTCGTATCAATAAAGAGAAGTATTTGTTCAAAACCTAAAGGATCTGCTGTAGTTCAAAATCCATTTGTGAATTGAATCCTTACATTTTGTTTCCAAAAAATGAAGAAATTTCTACTACTATATCTATAAAGAAGGTGAAGGAAAAGGTAATCCTTCGATGGCTTTGTACTGAAGAAAGATATTTTTCGTATCAATAAAGAGAAGTATTTGTTCAAAACCTAAAAGATTTGTTGCAGTTCAAAATCGATTTGTGAAAAGAATGTTTGTATTTTGCTCAAAAAAATTAAAAAATTTCTACAGTTATATGTATAAAAAAAGTGAAGGGAAAGGTAATCCTTCGATGGGTTTGTTCTGAAGGAAGACATTTTCCGTATCTATAAAGATAAGTATTTGCTCAAAACCTAAATGATTTGCTGTTTGTAAAGGGATTCTAGGATCACAACCTTTTCCCTACATTTTTCAGCAATTCTATATTTTTAGGAGTGGCTTTTGTGTTACCCAAAACGTGGAAAAAAATCGTTAAGTAACCGAATTGGAATGTGGTAGCATTTTAATATACTTACCAACTAATGTTAAAAAAATGTCATCCAAAATCTACGAGCGTTTTACGCGTATCGATTTTTCAAAATGAAAAAAATAGAATCGCGACGAAACCGGTCGGAACTTGATGGAAAATTCTTTGTTTGTTTTGTGGATAACACAAAAATACTGCCATCTGTTTCTGCGGTTCTGAAAGGATAAGGAAGGCGTTCAATAATGTCACCCCCTATAGGGGTGGAAAAATGGGGTTAAACATAATAAAAACGGATGATATTGATACATGTCATAGCTGGTCCTCCGAAGAATACGTATAAGAAACGTCATCCGTTTTAAACAATATTAACAATTTCTTAATGATTTTTAACGAAAATGACGTGAAAAATCGAACTTTAAGCTAAAATTTCTCATAAACTGTCCAGCAGAAACAGATGACAGTATTTTTTTGTGTTATCTGTAAAACAAACAAAGAATTTTCCATCAAGTTCTAGAAAAATCAGTACGTGCAAACCGCCCGTAGATTTCGGATGACGATTTTTTGTAACATTAGTTGGTAAGTGTACTAAAATGCTACCGCATTTTCATTCGGTATTCGGATTTTTGTTTTTGAAATTATGTCAACAATAGTTTCTCAAGTCACACCTACTATGGCATCTTTTTGTTTAAAAAAAGCGAACAAAAATGTATTAAAACGCATGAGAAAAAATTATATAGCGACTGTTGATTATCACTTCCGTTGGTGGTCGTTCAGGGAACTGCTTAAAACATAATTTGTATGAGATTGTAGATAAAGATAATAAGTATATTAATAAATATAATAATGCTTGCTGCCGAAAACCTCAATTTTTATGACGTTTTAATTGTCGTACACCATGCAAGGCTTTTGTTCTTGTTTAATAACTCATGTTCGCGGCGTGGTTTAAAAGACATTAGTAATCTCTAAATGAAATTATAATATGTATCCTAGACTGATTTGTTGTGCTAGGGATTGTCATCACAACTCCTAAGATGATAATAGCGAGCATACTGAGATTACAAAAATTGATAGTTTAATGTATTAATTCATCCCTTAGGGAGGCTTTTCGCAGCCAATTCTACTGTAGACTTTCAAGGAAGTACTCCAACCACCACCATAAACGTGAACTCGAGAATGGCAGAGGTTAAGCTTCAACATCGAGATGTAAAAACCAGCCTCCAAAAACTAAACTCTAAGGGCCGTCACAATGATCGGTTAACTCAAGGTTGTGTGTTGACCGGAGGTTCACCCTAGATGTCATGTTTCACAAATGGCGGTTTTCGATTTTACTTGAGATTAACTCTGAGTTAACTTGACCCCAAGAAATTCTTGAGTTAACCCCAGGTTTGCGATGATGCATGCGCATTAGGTTATGTCACTTTGGTTTTGCTACTTGCTAGGCGTTTGAAGTTTCATATTTTAGCGTTTACCTTAACGCTTTCCATCGTTCTTTTTATTTGGGATGGATGGTTATGATGTAAATGCGTGTAGCAGTGACGAAGAAGCAATGAGACCAAGAATATTTCGACCTAGAGTCAATTATTTTGAGGAATATGATGACCATGACTCCTTGGTCTTTTTTAAATTTTTGTATTTTTCTTTCAGCTTTACAGATCTGCAGCTATTATTTGCAAATTTGCAATTACATTCTTCTCCTATCTTTTTCCAGGCGTTGCCTTTTTCACACCATGTTGTTGCACCTTTTGTTGTGCATTCTATTACATGCCTGTACTTTTCTGCTCACGAAATGAACAGATACTCTTCATCTTTTGAAAAGTTGTTCGCTCTTTTTGGTTTTTGCATGCGGGTACACGGGTACATGCACGGCTATTATTTGAAAACGGCCCCAGAAACAACTACAACGCCAAACAGTCCAAACACCAACCCAACCTAAAAATCTTTTATCTATGCCAAACACCAAATAACTGCGAATGAAATGAAAAACTTCAGTGGAAAAAACCAACATGAGGTTGGAAATCGTATGGAACTGACAACTCAACGAACTCATTCTTTGACAGTCTTGCCAGAAAAACACAAAACACCAGCACGATACACCTAACAAAGGAAATAAGAATTTTAAATATTACGGACACAGTACCACTAATCGTTAAAAATAAAATACAACTCGCGGTCAGTTACCTCATTTTATGATTGTGAAACAAGAAGCGTTCCATAGTTCGAGTTAACTCGCAGGTCGAGGTTAGTAAACCGTCAGAGTGACCACTGATTGTGAAACTGGGCCTGAGAAAGCTATTGGTCCTGACCAAATTCCGGCCATTGTCCTTAAACGCTGTGCCGCTGAGTTTGCACCTCTTCTTTGCAAGCTCTTCAAACTATAGTATTAGCGGGGCGTAAAATAGTTGAAATTTCCCTTGATTAGATTGTGAAATTGGCAGAAATTGTAGTCTGTGGTCGCTTCAACGACGGAGGTATCATATTTGTACGTGATGAACTTCTGAAAGTTTTTTGTTATAAAGGTAGATAATAACTTCAGATTCATTAAGGTGGACCATACACGTTTCAAATAACTTAACAACACAACTTCAAAAGTCGACTTTTTGTAACAAATACGAATTTAAGAATAATTTCTTTTGCTACCAACTTCACGTTCCAAAAACTAAGTCCTTTCAATTTAAAGAAGGAGGTAGACTCACTGCATCTCTTCACATTCTCTTTCATACTGTATTTATATTTTATAAGCTTTATAATCAATTACCATTAAAAATAAATAAATAGAATTAAATTCATTTAAAAACTATGCAATGGATTTTTTAATTTCTAAATACCCATCTTGAAAGTTTATTGTTTTCTATTTCTTATTTTTACTTCTCACACTGATAGGTGAGGGTAGTATTGTGATCGCGAAAATTTTCGATTTTGAGATAATATGCTTTTTGGGCGTTTTATGATGTCTACATAACGAAAATCCACGTCACTCATTTCCGTCGGTCTGTCTGTCTGTCTCTGTCTGTCTGTCGCTTTTTTCTAACCTCGCAATCTCAGCAACCGCTCGATGGATTGTGATGAAATTTGGACAGCGATATGCTGTGAGTAATTAGTAAAAAACAAAAAAAATTAAATATTGCTCAAACTTCGTTTTTAGGTGTTTTAGGGGTTCCTGATCATTTTCCACTTTTTTTTCGGTGGATGTGAAATTGGGGTGTTTGGGGGGTAGGGGGTTGTAAAATTGAAAAATTTGTTGCTTTCATAATAGACTGTCCACTGACCTGTGAAGGAAGACCTAGTCAGATGAATAACTTTTCTAGGTCCATCCGAACATTGCCTTGCCTATTACAGAAACCAAAGGACTTAGAATTTTTCCTAGTGTAAACGTACGACTATTGCTTTAAGTCGTACTGTATTGGGTAACCAGAAAACTATTGAATTGATTTTAATGAAATTTTGACGCAGTATTACTACCGTGGCGAGGATGGAAAACGCGTATGGTTTTTATAAATCGTGCCAGTGGCGGCACAGAAAAAAACTAAACATATAAAAACAGCTCAAACTTCGTTTTTAAGCGTTTTGGAGGTTCTTGATCATTTTCTGCGTTTTTTTGGGTGGGGGTGAAATGGGGTGATTGAGGGGTGGGGGGTTGAAAAACTGAAAAAAGGCTTGAATTCATAATAGGCTCTCCACTAACCTGTCAAGGAAGACCTAGCGATATAAATCACCCTTTTAGGTCCACCCGAACATTGCCTAGCCTATTACGGAAACTAAAGACGGGTTCTCACGATTCAGTTTCGCTGAATCAGTTTGACTGATTCAGTGATACTGAAAGCGATGTTCGTTCACACTGTTCAGTTTTAATGAATAATTTTAACCTATTTAGCATTGATAAAAGTAATGTTTGTATTCATTTTTCAATACTGATGCAGCCAAACTGAATGAAAAGTAGGACTGGCTTTCAGTTTTACTGAAAGCACAAACCCACTGATCAGTTTCACTGAAAAGGTGTTCACACGTTCATTATCTGTTCAGTATCACTGAATCAGTTAAACTGATTCAGCGAAACTGAATCGTGAGAACCCGTCTTAAGGGACTTGGAATTTTCTGTATACATAAGAGTATTTATTGCTTTAGATCGTTTTGTATTTTGTAACGTGGACACTACTAAATTGATTCTAAAGAAATTTTGACACATTATTATTACCGTGGTGAGGATGGAAAATGCGTATGTTTGTTAAAAATCGTATCAGTGGCAATAATAAAAAAAATCTAAAAGTTCGAAAACAACACAAACTTCGTTTTAGATGATTTTATACCTTTTTTTGGGTGGGAGTGAAACTGGGGTGGTTGGGGGGTTGAGAAACTGAAAAATTTGTAGTATTGATAATGGGCTGACCATTGACCTGTGAAGGAAAGACCTAGCGGCAGAAGACAATTTAAGGAGGGGGGGGGGGGCAGGCGATTATTTGGTTACAAGGGATCTTAGACTAAAGGTTCATGCTATGGGAAAATAATAAACTGGTATCACCGTAATGTGTGGGAAGTACTGAGTTAATCAACTTGACTCCATTTTTTTTGAGTTATCAAGTGATTCTTATCAATCTCCTTTAACACCTAGTATACTAAATCAGCATTTACTCTATTCGTCCGTAATAAAAGTCATCATTTGCCATTCATACGATTAGTGTTAAGTAGTTTTATATTTGTTTCTTCTTCTTAAGGGTTGAGAGGAAGAACATATTTATTGTGAATTCCTCTCCTCACTATTATCCTGATTTTCCAAGTTTATCTCGCATGACAGCGGTAGCCACAAATGTTGCGGGCTGTGCCAAGTCAACAACTGAACTATTACTGATCTGAATTTAGGAAGGATCGTACAATATTACAGATTTTCAAAATTAGAGACTTTTGAAATATTTTATGTACCCTTTCATCCAGGGGGGGAATTCTATAACTCTAAGCGAAGCGATAGCGAAGCGATAGCTACATTCTTCCAACGCTTTCGCTCGTTTCGGTATTCCATAAATGTCTTCGTTCCGACTCGGACATAACGAACGCAGACGAACGGTATAAGCGATAGCGGAAGATTTTGTATCTCGTTTGTCAAGCTTTGACGTTATTATTGCTGTGTGTCAAAGTGACAATTTGCTTAACTTTATGTGTGTACTTAATTAACAAGCAATGAATCGAAGAGAAAAAACTAATCCTTCGCAATGGTCGGCATTGCTGGATTTTCCAGAGTCTCATCCAGAGATATTTAAGCCAACTCGTGATTGCTCGTGAGTCATCGAGCTCCATGCCGAAAGCGTAACGAAGCGTTAAACTTTAGTTATGGAATGCCGTCAAAAATCGTTTTCGTAATTGATTAGCTTCGTCTTCGCCTGCTTTCGTTACTATAGCGAAAGTTACAGAATCGATCCACAGGTCTTGTAGATGTTGTGTAAATTGTAATAATTAGGGGAGCAACAGTAGCTTTGTTTTGCCTCCAGAGTCGTTTTACTTTCACACTTTCCCAACTTGTTACGTAATATACTATTCCTTTAGACTTCCAGCATTTCTTTGGAAGAGGGACTAGACAGAGCATTCCGCTAGGAAAATACGCCTCGGTATTTCAGTCAGAGGTGTACGCCATCCTGCAATGTGCAAGGATCAATAATGAACGATCCTACAGAAACAAGAGGATCGCAATACTTACAGACAGTCAGGCTACACTTAGGGCACTAATAGCGCCCAAAGTTGCGTCTGCTCTAGTCTGGGAATGCTTACAGGAACTGGGAAGACTGGCAGAACACAACAAAGTAACTTTGGCGTGGGTGCCTGGACACTCAGGTATAAGAGGCAATGAAAGAGCGGACGAGCTAGCAAGACTAGGTTCGTCTGCCCTATACATTGGAGCAGAACCCGCCCTGGGGGTGCCTAAAAGCACAATCAGACACCAGGTGGGAGAATGGGTGAAACATCAGCACAAGAAGCAGTGGAACTTGTTGCCAGGATGTGTTCATGGAAAAACATTCATTAAAGCTCCATGCAAGAAGATAGCTGAAACACTGCTCTCCTTGAGTAGAAATCAGCTCCCAATAACGACGGGTCTCCTCACAGGACATTGTGGCCTGAAGGAACACCTGAATAAAATGGGAATCTACAATGGAGACCTCAACTGCAGATTGTGTGGAAGAGGAACTGAGTCAGCCCTACATGTGCTCTGTGAGTGCGAAGCGCTAGATCACAAGAGACAACAGCTCTTTGGGAAGACCAAGCTAGAACCAATGGAGTACGGCTCAGCACCAGGACCAGTAGGTAAACTGCATAAACTTATGCAGGGATCCAGATTGCTGGAGTGGATACTGTAAAAGAGAGGAGCAATAATACAATAGGCCTTAAGGCAAGTATTGACGGGGACAGCAAGGTCGGACGGCTCCTGGAAAAAAAATAATTGGGGGAGCAATAGTAGCTTTGTTTTGCTTCCAGAGTCGTTTTACTTTCACACTTTCCCAACTTGTTACGTAATATACTATTCCTTTAGATTTCCTGCATTTCAAGCGGCATTTCGACTAATTTCAACCCATCAAACTTGGAATCCGGTGTAATTTTAACCCGGTGCCTATTCATCCACTATTTTATTAACCCTAAAAGTCACTCTTTTAATATAGCCCAAGTTTATCGCTCCAAACAGAATCATTAACAATCAGCCTAAATAAATAAAAATCCTTTTTTAATAAATGATACAAATTAGAATAAATTATCATACTTTTCACCGTACCTGTTTTTTACCTGGCGCCAGGTACCTCATATTTCATAGTTGAAAGTCATATCCTGACGTTCAGTGAAAGAGTTGATTGTAAAATATGTTAATTTCCCTTGACCTCAAGGCAGCAGGCAGACGAAGATAATGTCTTCGAAAACGCATCTCTCAGTTCTTACATTGTACTTCTAGATTTTTTGTATTTAAAAAATGTAGTCAAGTTGATTGACTCAGTACTTCCCACACATTACGGTGATACCAGTTTATTATTTTCCCATAGCATGAAACTATAGTCTAGATGCCCCTGCAATCAAATCATCGCTCGTCCGACCGCAAAAAAGTGTTTTATTCTACTAGGTGCTTCTTTCACAAGTCAATGGACAATATATCATGAATACAACAAATTTTTGAGTTTTACAAACCCCTACCCCCAAACCACCCTAATTTCACCCCAACCAAGAATTTTTTTAAAATGATCAGGAACCCCTACAACGTCTAAAACGATTGAGGTGTTTTTTTATGTTTTTAGTTTTTTTTATTATTGCCGCGCCGCCACTGAAATGATTTCTAAAAACCATACGCGCTTTCCATACTCGTCGCGGTAATAAATCTGTGTCAAAATGTCATCAAAATCAATTCAGAAGTTTCCACGTGACACGATACAAAACGATCCAAAGTAATACTCGTATGTATTTTGTATGCATCAGGAAGTTCCCTTGGTTTCTGTAATCGGCAAGGCAATGTTCGGATGAACCTAAAAAAGTGTATTATACCGCTAGGTCTTTCTCTGTTAGGTCAGTAGACAGCCTATTATGAGTACAACAAATTTTTCAGATTTACAACCCCCCACCCCCAACCACCCCAATTTCACCCCCACCCAAAAAAAAGTAGAAAATGACCAGGAACCTCTAAAACACCTAAAAACGAAGTTTGAGGCATATTTGAAATTTTTTGTTTTTTGCTAATTACTCCGCCGCCCATGCACCGATTTTCAAAATTGTAGTAACATTACCTACCACGACCCTACAACATATCACTACCCAAATTTCATCAAAATCTATGCAGCGGTTACTGAGATTAGGAGGCTAGAAAAATGCCAACAGACAGACAGACCGACAGACAGACAGACAGACCGACAGACAGACAGACAGACCGACAGACAGACAGACAGACCGACAGACAGACAGACAGACCGACAGACCGACAGACCGACAGACCGACAGACCGACAGACCGACAGACCGACAGACCGACAGACCGACAGACCGACAGACCGACAGACCGACAGACCGACAGACCGACAGACCGACAGACCGACAGACCGACAGACCGACAGACAGACAGACCGACAGACAGACCGACGGAAATGAGTGACGTGGATTTTCGTTATGTAGACGTCATAAAACACCCAAAAAGCGTATTATCTCAAAATCGAAAATTTTCGCGATCACAATACTCCCCTCACCTATCGGTGTGGGAAGTAAAAAGGACTGTCCATTACTCTAAAGAAACACCTTGGTGATATTATGTACATTTATTTTTTTATTTGCGGATTTGGGAGGCAGCAGTACCAATAATGAAAATTTGTGGTACTACAGCATATTGTTTAATGACAGGTAATGACTGTAGTAACTTAGTTGAAGTAGTTGAACTTTCTTCTTCTTTTCTCTGTCACTAAATATTGTATGATGATGAGGTTCCTGCTAGTGCTAGGAAACAGAAATTTGTCACAGTGCGTGATTTTTCTTTTTTTAATGAAACCGATTTCCTTGAAGATCTTAGGTCGATATACTTGGATGATATATTTTTTATGAACTCCATTGACCAGAAAGTTGAGTTTCTCAACTCTTGATCCACCTGCTGCGCTCTGGCTAACGGATGGCTTAAAACTCATTTTGAAAGTAGTAGGCAGAGCTCTCTCTGTCTGTTTATAAATCCAAAAAAATCTTCACAGAACTGCAAACGTTATAAAGAACTGCAAAATTTTGCCATTGCTTCTGTGAGACGAGAAAAAGCAGCTTATTTAGCATATCTAGAGGGACAGAAAAATGCCAAAATGTGGCTGTCAATTTCTCTTCCAAATCGTCAATCCCTGATACGTTTGCTGATTTTTATGACAACTATTTTGCTGCTGTTTCTGATCCTAGTCTCCTAAATAACTTAAATGCTCTTTGACTATATAATGAAAATAAATTTAACCAGAATCTGTCCTTTTTTTCTAAAAGTCGTAGGTTCGAACAAAATTATCAAACATTCCTTAAAATCAGGGGATCGGGGGTTGAATTGCCTTTCCCTCAACATGGTTATATAATAATTATTATTATATTGATATGGGACATAGGTAGAGCTCAAATAGTAGTAGTACTAGTAGATCAGTAACTCCATATAAAAGTTTAGAACAAGGTACTACAGTTGTGACTGGAGTCTACATAAACCATTAATGAAAAGCTTGGCTGTAGTTTTATATTAAGAATGACATTATATCCATTTTAAAAGCTTATTTATGGAACCAACACCCTCACCACGGGTGGTTGTCCAGTCAAGCTGTGACGCAGTGAGGGAACAAATTTGCTTTTATGAGGCTTAATATTTGTCTTTAACATCTGTCCAAATATCTTTTGATTTTGCTACATGCCTTACAAAGGTGACATATATATTTACATATTGTTGTGTTTTTCATACGACGTGTTTTACAAGAATCCTTTGTCTTGTAAATCAATGTCGTGAAATTCTTGCGTGTATTTTGACTTTCTTTGAAAAATCTGATTGATTTTGCAATATTTTGATCGTGAAGTGATTTTTGTTTTACTTTTTTGTTCCCAGTATATAAAAAAAACAAAATAGGTTCATAAATTCCTTCAAACGAGTTATAATCGGATGTGTCTGAAGTAACAGAGATCAAAAACAATTTTATAAACTAATTATGAGTATTAAAACAAATGAGATAACCTCGCTGAATACTGATTTCTATATTATTTGATTCTACCTTGACGCGGTTCGGAAAACTCAGCAGCATAGTATATCGATTTTTTTGTATTAATGTTTTCCTTTGTTTCCCTTGTGATGTTAGAAGTCAGAGAAGAAAATCTGGGATCAAACGAAATCGACAATTGTTGTTTCTTGTCGTCTATACAATTATATGTTTCAAAAACAACGAAGTAAAGTTGATGGACTGAGTACTTTCCACACATTATGAATACAACAAATTTGTCATTTTTACAACACCATACCTCCCCCAATCACCTCAAATTTCAAACCCACCCAAAAAAGTAGAAAATGACCAGGAACCCCTAAAACGCCTAAAAACGAAGTTTTTTCAAAATCATAGCATGCCTACTACATAGCATACCTACTACGACCCCACAGCATATTGCTACCCAAATTTCATCACAATCCAGACAGCGGTTACTGAGATTACGACGTTAGAGAATCGTCAACAGACCGACAGACAGATCGACGGAAATGAATGACGTCGATTTTCGTTATCTAGACATTATGAAACGCCCAAAAAGCGTACTATCTCAAAATCGAAAAGTTTCGCGATCACAATACGTCCCTCTCTTATCGGTGTGGGAAGCAAAATATAAATGATCCCAGAATTTTTCTATGATACTCTTGAACTATCGCAGAACATTCTGAAAAAACAAAACTTTACTTTCAGCAAAACCATAGCGGATTTAGGGGTGGTCTTGGCGCTGACAAGAAAGACGAACCCAAGCTTGATATATTTCTAACGACATTTTTAATGTAGCTGCGAGGGCAATTTTGTCAGACGGCAAAAGGTAAATAACAGACCGTGGTTGTAATTTCTGCCTCTAGAATTGCGTGAGAACTATGAGATGATAGTAACACCAAAAAAAGAAGGTGTGTTTTATACCAGGATAATTTTATTGCGCTTTGTTTACTTGATTTCTGTTTAAAATTGCTTTACCACCGGTGGCGAACTAAGGAAAAGGGGAAGGAATCTTTTTTTATATATATTTTTTTTGAAACATCGTTTATTTCTGGAAATAATTATATAACAATAAACTTTAACAATTCTCTAGACAGTACCGAAGGTTCTGGCCTCGAGAATTATAAACATAAACTTATCAACAGTGCTTATTCTTTTTCTTTAACTAGATTGCTACTAGAGTCCTTAATTATATTATATACTACTTAATTAACTACATGCATGCCTAGGTGTTGTTTTAAAGTGTATAAGAAGCTATTATAAGATATTTTAGATCTAATTTCAACTGGTAACCTATTATAAGCTCTAGACGCGGATTGCATTGGACAATTCAAATCTATATTTGTACGACTGTAAACCGGATATATATTGTTTTGTGACCTGGTAAAATGATCATGTATTTCATTTACAAAATTATAGATGGTGTTATTCTGCCTGCTATTAATTATTTTATATATTAATTTACATTGTTCAAGTTCTAAAATTTTATCCATCTGAGCAACTTTTAGTTCTGTATATAACGTGATTGTATTGGTAAGTTTGCTATAATTAAATAGTATTTTCAAAATCTTATTTTGTAAAGTTTGAACATTTTGAAATAAAGTTCCTGAACAAGTTCCCCATATTGGAATTAAGTACCTTAAATGTGCAAGAAAAAATGCGTTATAAATGCTATATTTGGTTTTCTTAGTAAAGTAATATCGACATTTAAATATTATGGGCAGCATCCGAGTAACTTTTTTAGTAATATGATTTAGATGTGGTTGCCAATTTAAACTTTCATCCACTATCAACCCCAAATATTTTATTGATGAGACCTTTTCCAACATGATATTATCAATTGCAATCTGAAGTTCATTAACTATGGTATTTTTCCTTTTAAATAAAATATATTTGGTCTTATCAATATTGATTTTCAAATTATTATAAAATAACCATTTCAGGTATTTTTCCAAGTCTTGATTCACTAAAGCCTGGAGTTCAAGTTCATTCCTTGCTGTGTATACTAGTACTGTATCGTCAGCAAATGTAAAGTACCTGGCTTTCAAGTTTGCTACTTTTAATTTCAGCACGTAAAGTGAGTACAACGGTGGACCTAGAACCGATCCCTGCGGTACTCCATACGAATTAGTCAATAGTTCACTCACTACTCCACCAAGTTTAGTAACTTATGTACTGTACCTCTAATACCAATGTTATTCAGCTTTGTCAGCAGCTTATCAATACTGACAATGTCAATAGCTTTTTTTAAATCAACAAACACCGCGATTACAAAATATTTTTCATCTAAGGCTTTCGATATATAATTCACCAAATCGAATGTGGCAGCCAATGTACTGCTGTTCTTTATGAAACCATACTGATGAATATCCATTGGAACATATGGAAGATATTTCCTAAATCTCAATAAAATAGGTCTTGTTCAGATACTATTCTGCTTGTCGCGTATAAGCCAGTGAAAACTACGCTGGAGTTTGTGGTAATGAAACGGCGGACGCGCTCGAGAGTCGAGGCATCATTTCCTTGGTCCTGAGGCAGCTGTGGGACTAGAAAAAAAGAAGGGGTGTGGTTGCAAAATCAATATCATATGAGATGAAAAGGAATGTGTAGAAATCTCCTTCGAGCCTGAGAACCTATTTTGGGACCTCTGGCCAAGATGGGGCGGTTCTGTCTATCACTGGACAGAAGCCAGCTAAAGTTACTTGTGGGCCTGTATCTGTGTATCTGTATCTGTAGTAATGGGAAGGTGAGTGGTCCCCAATAGTCGAGTCACCTTCCGTTAAGTTTAAGTTAAGTTAAAATATGTCGTGGAACGACCACATCGTCAGAATTGCTAAAATGGTGTCCCAAAAGCTAATAGTTCTGTTCCGTTGTGGGAAGCTGTATACACCAGAGCAACTATACTGCTCTACAAGGCACATATCCAATCATCGTTGGAGTATTGCTCCCACGTGCGGAGATGGGCTTCAAAGCACTCTCTAAAGCTTCTGGACACCATCCAGAAGAGAGTAATTAGACTAGTCGATACGGCTAACCTCACAAAGGACCTCCACAGCCTGGAACATCGAAGAAGGGTGGCTGACCTGTCCCTGTTTCACAGATTCTATCACGGAAGATATTCGAGTGAATCCATGAATGAATAAGGACCAGAGGCTATCCAGCACGGAATGTGGCTGGTGCATAGGCCACACGATGGGCCCTTTTGCGCCTCTATCCGCGCTAGTTCCTAAGACCTGCCCTTTTGGCAAATGCAAGTACATTCTTAAGTCCTATCCGTTTTATCTCTATTGGTTCCAAGGTTCTTGAGCCCAGCATAGTCTGCCTGTGATAACCCAGGGTTTCACAGCGACACCAGATGTGTGCCGAGGATTCCTCGTCTTCACCACATCACGTGCACGTTGGGTCGTTGACCACCCTCATCACAAACAAGTGACGCCTGAAGGTGTTGTGACCCGTTAATAAGCCTACTAGCAATCTCAAGTTACTCCTATCCAGAGAGAGACAAAATCGTCCTATTCTCTCTGCAGGCCCTGCTAATAGCTCCCGAGCCTGACGAAGATGACCAGAGATGTTGTTCCATCTCAGAGAGTGTTGATTCTGGATCCACTCTCCAGTTGTTTTCCTAATCAAGTTTGCAGACAGTCCTAAGGCTGGTTCCGGGCCCACAAAACTGTTTCCGGATCCCATCCTGGCCAGATGATCCGCCATTTCATTACCCTTTACCCCAGTGTGCCCAGGTACCCACATCAGTGATACCTTGTGTTTAGCTGAGATGTCGTCAAGAGCCCTCCTGCACTCCAGGCTTTGATGGCTGCCTGACTGTCAGAGCAGATAGTAATTCGCCTCCTAGATCCGTCAATTTCCCGAATACGATTTACACAGGCAAGTATCGCATAGACCTCAGCCTGGAATACTGTGCTGTGCCCCCCAAGAGGGAATGAAAGTCTTGTATTGGGTCCGTAGACTCCCGAGCCCGAGCCCTCTCTAGCGAGTGAACCGTCTGTGTACCAGACCTGTCCTCCTTCGATGAGCTGTCTTTCCCTAGACTATCACTCTTCCCTTGACGGAAACACCACCCTAAATTTGCGATTGAAGCGATGCTTAGGAGAAACTGTATCGCTCCTCGCCAACAAAATAGGACAATCCTCATGCAACTCTGCTAGAATCGTCGAATGTCCTTTGCCTGGATTCATAAAAGTCCAGCTACCCTGACTCCAGAGACGGAACCCAGTTTTTCTAGCTTCCCCTTGAATTACCAGATCCAAAGGAGAAAGATTCAATAGTGTTTCAATGGCACTCAAAGGTGTTGTGCGCACTGCACTGGTTATACTAAGACATGCCAAACGTTGAACCTTATTAAGTTTGGCTCTTATTGCTTCCGTCTTTATACAGGTCCACCACACTATGGAGCCATATATTAATGACGGTCTGACTATTGTAGTGTAGAGCCAGTGCACCACTTTTGGGCTCAGGCCCTAGCTACTACCGACAACTCTTCTGCAGGCCCATAATGAGTTTCGAGCCTTGCTTACCTTATAATCCACGTGCTGCCTCCAAGTCAGCTTGTGATCCAGTATGACTCCTAGATACTTTACTGACTGAGACAATTCAAGTGTCGTTCTGAAAAAGGTAGGCCTCACGAGGCCTTCCATCTGCCTTCTCCTAGTGAACATAACGAGCTCCGTCTGTTCAGCGTTCACTGACAGATCTACCTCATTACACCACGTTTCCACAACACGCAGCGCGCCTTGCATTACCTCGGAGACTGTATTAATGAATCTACCCCTGACCACTATGCTCAAATCATCGGCATAGGCCTGTACGTAGACCCCTGTGTTACTTAGTCTCACGAGGAGGTCATTCACCACTAAGCACCATAATATAGGTGAAAGAACACCGCCTTGTGGGCAGCCTCGCGCCACTGCAACGCTATAGTTTATGACATTAAGCGTTGCAGAAGCCACTCGGCACTCTAGAGTAGTAAGAATCCACTTCGAGTGAGCTCCCCCAGATGATAACACCAAAAGCCGTCCAAACGAGGAACAACTACATGCTCATCCTTACCCGGTCGAGGTCCCTACTCCTCGAACCTGTCTCCTCCAGCATTCCTTCTTTTGGAGAACTTCGACGCTGTGGAATGAGCTGCCGCGGAATTTATTTCATCTCGCAGCGCTTCCACAGCACCATAGGCTTTCAGCCTTTGCGAGACACTGACCATAAAAAAAACTATGAGATGATTTCGTTCAACGCTCACTTAGACGAGCCGTTCAATTTGAACGATTCGTTCCCGAACAACACATGAACACATCACTAGTTTGTAACCTTTATCCAGTTTATTTTATTGCAAAGCTACGTGAGAAACCAGTCTTCTGGTGAACTAAGTGTTACAAAAAAAGCAAGCATACCTAGCACCCTCCATAATTCATCTGGTAATGATACTCAGTTTGTTTTTACAATCAAAAAATTCATTTCACCGCAATCGCGTCTCAGCTAATGGAGAAAAAATTGATCTCGATCGATCGCAAAAATAAACAACGATCGATACAATTTTCTCGTGTTCAATCAATATATCCGTGATCAGTGCCGTGGGAGATACTTTTTAGATCATTCAGGTTCCTTCTATAATAAAAAATGTGTTTCGCGCCATATAATAATAATTCAAGCCAATAGACCGGATATAGTTCTTCAGTCAAAGGCCGACAGAATGGACTAGTATCACGAGGTTAAGAACAATGATTTAATTATTACAACCGCTTAGTGCATACAAAAATAAACGTTCTGCTGCATTTCGTTACTTTCTATATCATTTTGTTTTTTAGTAATTCCATTCCAAAGTTTAAAGAAAGGAATTCAAATTCAGCCAATCAGTGCCAACCGCGCGAATTATCAGCAGTGCATTGTTGCCAAGAACAGCTCCGACTCGCAAAACATTTACATTTCACATAAACATGTTATTTGCTATACCAAGTGTTAAAAATATTTTGAAACTCACTTCTTAGCTTTCACATTTCTCATTTCCGTATTGAAGAACTGCATATTATCCCCATAAAAGTCGTTCACCATTGCCATATCAACTTTAGGCAGGTTATCTGAATCGGCTTTTGCGAATCCACTATCGATTTTACTCATACTTTTGGTTATGTTATGATAAAATAACTTGAAACCTAGTAAAATGGAATAAAAGGATATCCTGTACAAATAAACGCAAACAAATAATAATAACTTTAAGATTGTTGAAAATTACAGTCAAAGCCCAAATGACAATGACCGAATGACGATTGATTGACAGGATTGACGGATCAGGAACCTTAACTTAGCTTTCGGAAGGGCTGTTCCAAATTGTGGTTCTATCACTATCCTAGAACTGTTTTCATCATGCCCCGCCCATTTTACAGTTCTAAAAACGGTGATTGGTTGGTCCACCAGCGTCCCAACCAATCATCGACTCTAGAATCACAAAATGGGCGGGGCATGATGAAAACAGTTCTAGGATGGTGATAGAACCGTAATTTGGAACAGCCCTGGAATTTTGGATCACGGGACATTAAAACCACAAAACATATCAGACGGGAACAGAAGACAAGATAGATGAGCCAGCCCGCGTACAGCTCCGGCATTTCGCGCGCCATCAGAATGCGGCAACACAGCACACATATCTGTCTTTTGATTGGCTGTTCGCCTATAGGGCAGTGACGTCACTGCCCTAGGAGAATTCAAATATTTTCCTTATTTTCACGGCTTTCCTGTCCCCAAAAAAATCGGAGAAAAAAATGAGATGCTTTTTATGACGTACTCTATCATATGCAACCAGAAATAAAATTCATGATACTAGTCCATTACCTACTTGATAGGTATTGCCATTCCTAATGGTGTGAATATACAAAACACCTACGCTGGGAAGATATCCAAATACACGGACCTTGCCATTGAAATTAATCGACCTTGGAAACAAAACAAAGTCACTATTGTCCCCCTCATTCTGACGGTGTCAGGCCTTACACCAAACACGTCTACACAGCACCTTCAACAGTTGGGCCTGGACGAAAAGTTACACAAAGTATTCCAAAAGTCTGTAATCCTGAAGACCTGTAATAATGTGCGATCCTCTAAATTCCGACCAATAATAGTCCGGGTGTTGACTTGGCACAGCCCGTCAACACTTGTTGCTACAGCAATTATGCGAAAGGAACTTAGAAATTGAAATAATAATAATGACAATGTCTAGCTCAAGCTACTCTACTTAACCATTAGTGGGCTGATTCTAAGAACTAGATCAAATCATAACAATTTTCTAGAGAACATGAGTGTTCATAAATATGTGAATGTTAAGACCAACAGATTGTGTTTACAGAAGTTTATGATATTTAGCTCGCAGAAATTAATACATCAATATAAAAATATTAAAAACAAACAGCCAATCTGAGTCAATGTATCCATCAGAGGAAGGAGGAGCTATTCAGATCGGTGTCGTTGTGTCTTTCCTTCAGAAAGAAATAATGAGACCTTAGTTTGTATTTGTACTTAGATTAGAGAGCATAATAATTTTCATAATAGCATAATATTTTTTTTTTAAATTGTGACAATTACAATAGAGATGGCATTTTAAAGTCGTTGCAGTACTGTTTCACATTGGTAAACGTCAACATTGTGAGTATACTGAGAAAATTGCATTTTATTTTTTTTCTATTCTTCTATTGTCGAAAGCGTTAAGATGGCAATAAGCATTGCCGAAAGCTTGGCAGCTATAACACCAGAGGCTCCTTTATGGAATGAATGACCCACAGTCATTTTTCAAAATTTTGGCCGCAACCCCAAGATTTTCTCATCTATGATAATTTTCTGTATGACCATTATTGGATGCAATCATTACGAAATCACTTTTAATGATAAAAAGTAAACCTTTTGACGTTTCTGTAAGATCTTGTGATTTCTTGCTCAGCTATAAATATATAAATAAGCTTAAAATCTTCCATTTGGTTTTCTATACTCACAAAACATTGTGACCCCTATAACTTGAAGGCGCTTATAACAAATCAGGCAGCAGTTTTGAGTTTCGGTTTCTTTTAACGAAAATAAAATATTCATACCTCCGGATCTTCAAGTTCGCCTAAAGTAAAAATCTTTTTTAGCTTTCTATAATGACAAACCCCCGTGTGGGGGTGGGTTAGAATATCTCCGTATATCCTGCCTGTCGTAAAAGGCGACTAAAAGGAACACCGCACTACTGTCGGTATAAGCAGTAACCTCTTCGCAACCAACAGCTTCGGGTGGACGAGTTGAGAAGAGTCAGGACACCTTCTTGTCCTTGGGGTGAGAAATTGCCCCTAAAGGCGGATGAACCAGTAGATACCATTTGGTCAACGGCATGAGGATGCAGAAAGCAAATGGGAAACTACTGCATTAAAGATCTTAAAGATATCCCAAGAGAAACTCGTAAAATCTATAAATGCATTTTACGAGTTCACAACATATCTGTTAAGACATTGTGACTATGATGATGAAGATAATGACAAAACCCCGTGTTCCATATAACTTGAGGGTGCTAAATAAAAATCTGGCCGCAGTTTTGAAATTCGGCCTCGTTTAATAAAAAAATAAAAATGGTCATATCATACCCAGATCTTCAAACCAAATGAAAACTTAAAATCTTTCATTTGGCTATCTATAATGACATAACCTCTTGTCCAGATAATTTGAGGGCGCTATTTACAAATCCTACCGCAGTTTTGAGTCTCAGTCTCGTTTGACGAAAATAAAAAATTCCAGATCTTTTAGATCTTCAGGTTTTCCTGAAAAATCGAAAATCCTTATTTGGCTTTCTATTGAGATGAAACCTTGTTTGTTGGATAACTTGAGTGTGCTGATTAGAAATCCGGTAGCTGTTGTGAGTGTCAGTCTCGTTTGACGAAAATAAAAAATTCGAGATCTTTCAGATCTTCAGGTTTTCCTAAAAAATCGAAAACCCTTATTTGGCATTCTATTGAGATGAAACCTCGTGTTTTGGATAATTTGAGGGTGCTGATTAGAAATCCGAGCCAAATACCTATTTGGACTTTCCAGTGCAGTGGTCAAACTATGTCCGCAGATAGAACAAACGCGCTACGCTCTGCGCGAAGCGGCGCGTTTGGTGTGGATGCACCGGCGATTGTAAATTGCAGCGATGGTCAAGTATTCTTAATCCGGGATATGAAAATTGCAGCGGCTGGTTATTTTTCCATTTCAGGTAAACATGTAAATTGCAGCGGACGACCCTCTGTTAGGGATAGGAGTTTTTATAACAGCCATCCATCATTGTTTATTTTTGAGTCTTTGATAAATACTCAAACAGACACGTACATTAAAATGAATATTGTCAGAAAGCACACTCCAAATGCAACAACTAAAAAGAAGCAAGATTTTTTGAATCTTAGAATACCTAGGTTTATTACTCAATGAAAATAGGATAAGTGGATTAGAATACCTATATAAAAAGTGTATGTCATTTTTATGGTGAGAACCTTAGTTAGTAATTATGGTTTTTATGTATATATTGATCTAAAACGGTTTACGAACATGTTTGTACATAATGTTATGTATTATTAACAATTAACAATTTAGAAAAGTATAATTTTCTTTCAATGTCAATAGTTTTTGTTTTATTATTAACTGCTCTAACAAAACAAGGATTTTTTAGTTTCAGTTTAAAAAAACCCGCACATTGGGTATATTATCATCTTCCGAAAATTGCAAAAAAGTATCAAAATTGTCACAATAATTGTTGATATTGTCGAAATTGCCTAAAATAATGGAAATATGTATCAAGAAATTAACTTTTCTAGTTAAGTTCTAGTTAGTTAAGTAGATAATTGCAAAATCTCTATAACAATAAGTGCGAATAAAATTTTGGGTTTGTAATTTAAAAAAGTCATTGTGATGTCATATAGTTTTCAAGATCACTAACAGAAGTAGGTATGTAAATGCCACCAAATTGTTGCTTTACATAAAAATTAATTTGACCTGTCACATATCATTTTTATATAATATTTTGCTATACAAATCCAAATTAATTTTTAGAATACCTCCAAACAGGTGGACTACGCCGATAAGGGACCCTCGCTGCAATTTTCAACATCTTTTATGGTCACCTTTGAGATTTATAGGATTATACCCTAACCGCGGCTGCAATTTGTATCCGTCCGGATGCACCTTTAGACTGTGAACCCCCAAACCTCCGCCAATGCGCGCAATCAAAGGAAATTTTCTGAGCAACGCGTGCACAATGCGGTTTCATCGAAAAAGCCACTAACAACCGGCCTGTGTCATTTTTACAATTAACTAAATTATATATTTATCGTTGTTCTTGTTGAGCGAAAGAAAATGGCCGTCGTCCGTCGTCTCGAGGCGGACGTGATTGAAATCGAGTAGGTATCTACCTCGCCTGGCTGCCTATATTAAATAAAATTACGATCCGGCGATCTCTGCTACGTGATCCGGATTATCGGTTTCGATGTAGCTGAATTGTGTGCTCTGCCACTTGCACCTCAAACAATGTGTTTGTTCCCACGGAATGAACTTCGTCAGCCTGACAATAATACGCTTTTACTAGCTTCACCTATATGTTTATGAGCTTGTAACTCGCCTTAGACTAAATTAAGACAATTGAGGTTTTGAATTAAGAAAAAAAGTACTTTTTTTGTGATAAACGGAAACATCATATATAAATTTTATAACAAAACTGTTTTTGTTTTCTTTTTTTTCGCAATAATTCAAAAGTTATATCAAAATAAAAATGGGTTTTTGAATCGAGTACCGAAAACACGCCGAGGGCTCCCGAACCCGTGTGACGTCACCATGGCGGTAAGGATGCTCCTTTGACCAACGACGTCCTACTCCGATACTAGATTCTAGATTCCCAGCCAATCGCGAAAATACGTACTGCTAAACTGGTAACTAGTGTATATTTATTTGATGAATGGAGTTTGCTGCTCAAGACGAAGTCTACGATCGAAATAAATATGTTTTTGAATGTTTGAAGTTGAAGTCAGATTCCAGTAAGTAAGTACCTATAATCAAATATGTTTCGTTGAAAAGATCTCCTCAATCGAAGGATGGCCCAGTGGTTAGAGGGTCCGATAGTGGATCTAAGGGTCTTTGGATCGAATCCCAGGCCTTCCAACTTTTTTTTATTTTTTTTATCAAAAATTTTATTGATGTGCTTTTTGCACTTGTTACGCACTTTTTTTTACGATCAACATAAATATGTGTTTGAATCAAATTTTGTTAGACATATTACTTGCACTGCACAGTGCAAAAACTAAGTACAGAAGGCGGTGGACAATTCAAAAAATCTGTGGAAATGAGGTATGTCCGTCAATATCAATCGCCATTATTTTTTTTAACCATCCATTCAATTCATCCATTCAATTCATTCATCTTTAAGTTTTTTAATGTAAAAAAGTAACTCAAACTCGTAATCACATTCTGTTTATCACTTGGTATTATTATTTATTTAACTTTGGGCAATAAAGCTTAAATTTTCATAAAAATTTAACAAGCACTGTGCAGTGCAAGTAATATGTCTAACAAAATTTGAATCAAACACATATTTATGTTGATCGTAGAAAAGTGTGCATAACAAGTGCAAGAAGTACATCAATAAATTTTTTGATAAAAAAAAATAAAAAAAAAAGTTGGAAGGCCTGGGTTTCGATCCAAAGACCCCAAAGACCCTGAGATCCACTATCGGACTTTCTAACCGCTGGGCCAACTTTCGATTGAGGAGATGTTTTCAACGAAACATATTTGATTATAGGTACTTACTTACTGGAATCTGTAATCTGACTTCAACTTCAAACATTCAAAAGCATATTTATTTCGATCGTAGACTTCGTCTCGAGCTGCAAACTTTATCCATCAACTGTGTTGCAACAAGTATACACTAGTTACCAGTTTAGCAGTACGTATTTTCGCGATTGGCTGGGAATCTAGAATCTAGTATCGGAGTAGGATGTCGTTGGTCAAAGAAGCATCCTTACCGCCATCGTGACGTCACACGGGTTCGATAGCCGTCGGCGTGTTTTCGGTACTCGATTCAAAAACCCATTTTTATTTTGATATAACTTTTGAATTAATGCAAAAAAAAGAAAACAAAAACAGTTTTGTTATAAAACTTATGTATGATCTTTCCATTTATGACGAAAAAAAAATTTATTCAAAACCTCAATTGTGTGCTCTGCCACTTGCACCTCAAACAATAACAATACGTTGGTTCCCACGGAATGAACTTCGTCAGCCTGACAGTAATACGCTTTTACTAGCTTCACCTATATGTTTGTGAGCTTGTAACTCGCCTTAAGCCGGCGCCACATATGCGGGATTCGGCGAGCAACGAACCCCGATTATTTGCTATTCGCCTATGTGGCTGCAGGATTTTAAGCCGGCGCCACATATGCGGGTATTTGCCGAGTATCAATACTCGCCGTTTTTCAACCTTGCTCGCCGAATAGCGAGCACGTATCGCCCTACATGTGCGTAGTTGGCTATGTTTAGTTTCGAGAAGAAAGGGAAAGGGAAAGCCCGAATATTCGTAGCAAATTGAAACTTATTTATTATTAAAATTTATCGACAGTAGAATCAACGTCATCCTAAAAATATTCTGAAATATACAGGGTGTTTCGGGAAAGTAGGATAGTGAACAACTTGATTTTTTTATATGGTACTATTACTTTTTTTAAAATTCTTCTAGTTTCCATCATTGATCTCTATTAAACCCTAAAATATTATTGCGATCTTGCCAAGTTATAATTTATTTTCTATTAATTTCCGGATTTGCAAGGTCGCGAGTAATACCTCCAAATTGATATATTCCTTTAACTTTTCTCAATAATATTATACAGCGAGTTACTTAAATATTAAATAAATATTATTTTGGATGACACCAGCAATGTGCAGGGTGTTATTGGTAGAATTTCAAATTACGGTAATTTGAAAGTCATTTTACTTTGTTTTTTCTAAATGTAACACCCTGTACGTTTTATTTTAAATCGAAATATCTACTAATACCCTATCTCGCCTTGTAATTTTTTTCGCGTTTGCGACATTGCCAAGTTATAAATTATTTTTCTAAATTTACAAACAAATATCCCCGATTTTTATTAATAGAACACACTGCATATTTTATTTAATATAGAAGTATTCCCTAATAATGGTTTACAGCATGAACAAGTTTCAACTGGTGTTCCTCACCGCCTTCTCAGTAAACAGTACCGGAAGGCTTAAATATTTCCAAAACTGCCACAGTTGGGGCGGTGAAATTCAATACTTGGGGGTTTTTGAACACACAGAATTCAAAAATGCAGCGAATATTCGCTGTCCGTTGTTCCCTAAATGCCGCATGTGTAGCGCCGGCTACGGCGCCGGCTGAATGCTCGGTGCTCGGCATATGGCGAGTATTCGGGTAAAATCCTGCAGCCACATAGCCGAATAGCAATTAATCGGGGTTCGTTGCTCGCCGAGTACCGCATATATGGCGCCGGCTTTACCCAAATATTCGTCATATGCCGAGCACCGAGCATTCAGCCGGCGCCATAGCCGGCGCCACACATGCGGCATTTAGGGAACAACGAACAGCGAATATTCGCAATTCGGCAAACGCCTACTAGTGTGGCTGGAGCAGTTTGTGCGAATGGTCGGGCTTTCCCATCCCTTTCTTCTCGAAATTAAACATAGCCAACTATGCACATGTAGGGCGATACGTGCTCGCTATTCGGCGAGCAAGGTTGAAAAAACGGCGAATATTGATATTCGGCAAGTACCCGCCTATGTGGCGCCGGCTTTAGACTAAATTAAGACAATTGAGGTTTTGAATTAAGAAAAAAAGTAATTTTTTTGTGATAAACGGAAACATCATATATAAATTTTATAACAAAACTGTTTTTGTTTTCTTTTTTTTCGCAATAATTCAAAAGTTATAAAATAAAAATGGATTTTTGAATCGAGTACCGAAAACACGCCGACGGCTCCTGAACCCGTGTGACGTCACCAGGGCGGTAAGGATGCTCCTTTGACCAACGACGTCCTACTCCAATACTAGATTCTAGATTCCCAGCCAATCGCGAAAATACGTACTGCTAAACTGGTAACTAGTGTATATTTATTACAACACAGTCGATGAATGAAGCTGGCAGCTGAGACGAAGTCTACGATCGAAATAAATATGTTTTTGAATGAAAAAGTCCCAAAAATTCAAAATAAACGAATGACAGTGATTTAATGTACTTCTGCAACATATAAAGAGAATACGCGAACAAGAACCTAACACTAATGACAAGAATAATTATCATGTAATGAATACTTATGATTTACAGAGAACCGAATCGAATAGCAATTGTATGTTTTATCTATGAATAAACTTTACTTTTGACTAAAAATTATTGTTCTAAACTAAAGTAACCAAAGAGGATTGGTTAGTTTACATACCAACCAACGAGTTGGTTATTATGTAGTACTAGAGATATTAGGTGCATAATTCATCCAAATGATGTGGATAGTTTGTAAACTAACCAGAAACACTGGTTAATATGGGTGATATCTTTGTGGTATATACTTTAGTGGCATATCTTGTATAGTTTGTCAGCTAGCTGGGTAGTATACAAACCAACCAATTTTCATAGCTATTTTAATAGAGATATGATTTTCCATGAAAGTAACCAGACATTTGGATAGTTTGTATAATATCCAGCTAGTATATAAACTATCAAGGTAAACACTTTATGTAACATACATACGAGTATTGCTTTTGATCGTTCTGTATTGTATAACCTGACATTGATTTTAATGAAGCAAGGATGGAAAACGCATATGGTTTTTAGAAATCGTTTCAGTGGCGGCGCAGCAATAATGAAAGAACTAAAAATATATAAACAGCTCAAACCTCGTTTTTAGACGAGTTGGTTGCTTGCTTCGAGTCGTCCAGTTGAAGCGTACCGAATAGAAACTGTGTCGTCCTACCTCCTATGGAGAGAGATGAAAGAAACTACTTACGAAAATTTTTGTGTTGGATGTTCTTTGAGGACATGCGAACGATTATTTTGTTGCAAGGGGATCTCAGTCTATAGCTTTATGCATTGGAAATAATTAAAAGGTATCACCGTTATGTGTGGAAAGGATTTTTTTTTAAAATTGGAATGTAGAGTTTTATCAATAGTCAATCCAAAAATTTTTGCCAGTATTTACTGTAGTCAAAGACTCGTTGTAGTGATTGGTCGTTAAATTACATTTCGGGTCTGGACACATCATTCATTGTGTTTGCTCAAGTTTTATATATACCAGTTATTGTCCTTGGGATGTTTATGATTGCAATCAACAGAAAAGCCATCTATGTTCGACATATCATAAGAAATAATATATATGCCCTTCAGAAACTAATAATAGAAGGCAAAATAGAAAACTCATGGCTGAAGACCATCAGAGACTCGACGGGACTGACTTCTCCTACTCTACAGAATACAAGATAGAGAAGCATTTGCAGTTTTTTTTTGCGAATCTTTCGAAGCAAGCTCAGCCATTATATCATACGAAAGACCTTGACGTATCATTACCATTCTTACCGTTTCCTTGACGTAACATTTAATTGCATTTTTGCAGATATATATACGAAATTCTCGGAACTCATCACTTTCTTCCATCAGAAAAGTTTCAATTATCGCATACCTGGTGCGCTAATATCATAATACCGGAGACTTATTAATATTTATACAATTAAGGTTACGATTGCGCGTATCAGATGTAATTAACCTTTTTGACCATTACAATTTTATACAAATTATCGCATGTCTGGGTACCATTCAACCGCCCAACGGGTTATAAATAGCCCCAATTAAAATCTTCTGCGTTCTCTATTTTATGTTATAACCAGGTTAGGACTGAAGGTACTTCCCCTTAGCAGTTCTTCGTACATCAAAGGGAGAAGAAAATATTACTATCACGAACAATTTTTAATACAAGGGAGAAAAGACGAAAGAGAAAGCAATTTACAGAAAAATAGAAAGAACGGAGAATAGAGAATGGATAATGCAGAACAGAGCACCTAGAACAGATCACAGAACACAGAACGTAAAACAAATAATAGCGAAAAGAAACAGATCACAGAACACAAAACCGACAAAAGAGAACAGAGCAGAACAAAAAAGAGAAAACAGGGAGAAGAGAACAGATAACATAGAACAGAGAACACATAATAGAGAACACAAAACATATAAAACAGAATAGAGAACACAAAACAGAGAACAGAGCACAGAACATAAGACAAAGAACAGAGAACAAAGAGAACAGATAACATAGAACACAGAGCACGAAACACAGCACACAGAACAAATAACAGACCACCGAACATGAAACAGATAAAAAATAAGAGAGACAAGAGAACAGAGAACACAGAACAGATAACACAGAACAGAGAACACAGAATAGAGAACACAGAATAGAGAAAACAGAATAGAGAACACAAAACATAGAAAACAGAATAGAGAACACAAAACAGAGAACAGACCAGAACATAAGACAAAGAACGGAGAACAAAGAGAACAGATAACATAGAACACAGAGCACAGAAGCACAGCACACACAACACATAACAGACCACCGAACATAAAACAGATAAAAAATAAGAGAGAGAGAATAGAACAGATAAAACAGAACAGATAACACAGAAAAGAGAACACAGAATAGAGAACACAGAACAGAGAAAACAGAATAGAGAACACAAAACATAGAAAACAGAATAGAGAACACAAAACAGAGAACAGACCAGAACATAAGACAAAGAACGGAGAACAAAGAGAACAGATAACATAGAACACAGAGCACAGAAGCACAGCACACACAACACATAACAGACCACCGAACATAAAACAGATAAAAAATGAGAGAGAGAATAGAACAGATAACACAGAACAGATAACACAGAAAAGAGAACACAGAATAGAGAACACAGAACACAGAAAACATAATAGAGGACACAAAACATAGAATAGAGCAGAACATAAGACAAAAAACAGACAGCAGAGAGAACAGATAACATAGTACACAGAGCACAAAACGCAGCACACATGTCAAACAACGTATCACCGAAAAAAGAAACAGAGAAAAGAAAAATGAGTTTAAGCAGCAGCAGGTAGATAACATAGAACAGAGAAGAGCGAACAGAAAACAAACCATCAAACTGTATAGGGTCAGTACGTCAGTACGGTCCTGACATCGATCATACATCGTGCAACTAATCAAATATCATTAGGGACTACCGTTAAGCATAAATATTGTTTTGATTACCTTATTACAATGTAACAACAATGATATAATTTTAATCTCGACAATGGTTTCTAATGATATTATCGTTTTATGCAAGTTGTGTGATTTTATCGAAGAATTCAGAGGTGGGTAAATGTATATTTTATACTAACGGTTTTTATGAAAATGTTTAAAACAAATGTTGATGAGAAAAACATGTCTAGCAGAAATCTGTAAATTTGCAGTGCAGCTCTCGATCCTGTTATGACTGTGCCAAAAATTTCAAAGATTTTCAATATATTTTTTAATTTAAAATTTTCTAACACAGTTATACATACAGGGTTGGGATAAAGTATGGAGCCAAGCAAATATCTTTGAAACGGAAAGAAGGATATTGCTGAAAATTTGCAGGCAAGTGTGGTGACGTCTAGTGCATCCGAAGACATTATGTTAGCTATTGATGTACTTCCGGTTTAACCGGAAGTACCGTCAACTTTTTTAATTTAAATGGGACACCCTGTATATTTTTGCAGATTTTTTTCCGAATACGTCCATAGTGGGTTTAGTATTAGTTTTTGTAAAAACGGAAAAGATAAAGCTTCTTTACCATTTCAGGTGTTTAAAATGCCGGTCATTCAAAGTCGGACGGTGACTAAAATACAAAAAAAAAAATACAAAAAAGTTACCTCAAACGGGAAGACCGCAGACCACCACGGACAAATTTGTGAGACAAATAAAATTTTTTACAGAAACAAATACTAAACCCACTATGGACGTATTCGAAATAAAAGATGTATTAAAATCTGCAAAAATATACAGGGCGTCCCATTTAAATTAAAAAAGTTGACAGTACTTCCGGTTAGACCGGAAGTACATTGATAGCTAACATAATGTCTTCGGATGCATTATGCGTCACTACATTTACCTACAATTTTTCAGTAACATCACCCTTTCCGTTTCAAAGATATTTGCTTGGTTCCATACTTTATCCCAACCCTGTATGTATTCGCAATGTTAAAACAAGGATTCTCATTTCCAACAGAACTCACTTGTTTTTCAAACTACATACACAGTATTTCAGAAGGTGATAGTTAAGACCTTAGTGAATGACAACTATTTACGATTTTCTCAAAAAACATTTTCACTGAGCAAAAAAACTCGAAATGCAAAATCATACATTTTTCAAATGTCTGTAATTTAACAACCAAACACGATATCAAAATAGGCCAAATAGGTGACAAAGCGCAAGCTTTCTTCTTCAGTTTGCTTTTTGAATCATTACTGTAGGTTTAAAGGTAACGTCAGGAGCTTGGAAATACGAAATTCGTTTTTCTGGCGACCTTTGGACCTAACCTTTGGACCCTTTGATCTTACCTTTGGATTTTTGGACGTATCTCCCCTCATCTTAGACATACACACTGGGGAAAGGGAACAGGCGGCCACGCCTCCTCGCTAACACAGGAATACGTCTTTTCTTAGATTTTCAATTTTGCGTGGTACACCCTAGACCCATAACTGTGAACCATACAGCTGCCGACTTCATTTTAACTATTATTTGTGTTTTTTTAATTGAACTTAAGTCACACGTCATGCAAAATTGTTCATTTTTGGTAGTCGCAATTCTACTACCACTGTCGAAGCGTCGAAAATTGTATTATCTGAATTGTGCAGTCTGTTATACCATTTACAATTGTTATGCGAACGCAAACTCTAAACTCAGACGAAAGGTGGCGCCAAAGTTCCAAACCGTCAATTGTAGGTGGCTATGGCACGAAGCCAGCACTACAGATATACAGGGTGTTTCATAAGTTAGGACTTTTTTTCATACAGCGGATAGTACTCGCGCCAAAATGAGTGTTTCTTTCCAAGCAACGTATAAACGAAATGTCTAGAGAAAACAAGATACTGACCATTAAAGAATCCTCAATTCTAAGTCCGTCTCTGGGCAATAGCTCACCATGTCGTAATATCACAACAAACAAGGCAGCGTTAGCGGTGCCGATGCCGGTGAGAAAACACTAAAACAGGCAGTTCGTCATACGTCGCGTTAAAAACAACAACAATGGCGCACGCTTATAACAATAATGAACTGGTGAACATGAATTTAATATACGGTGAGTGTGGTCAAAATACCGCTGCGGCTTCGAGAGTGTATGCCGATCTTTTCCCTAACCGTACTCACCCTGCACCTCGTCGATTTGTCTCGCTCGTGCGTAGGATGTCTGAATCCACATCATGATGGACAGGCTGGAAGACCTAGACAATCGTACTTTTACCTGTAAGACGCCTGCGACAGGACCGCACTTACAACTTCGTAGCAACCAAATAGTGAGTACTTGCTTGAAATTTTTTTTAATGTTTTGCTGCTGGTTCACCGTGCATTAACCTTGCCGTTTAGAGGGTCGTTGTCCCAACTATTAGAACACCCTGTATGTCACATCGTAGCTTAAGACAACATGGCCCATGTCATGCAGTTACACGCTTGACAGGATACTTACACAGCATAGTAAGCAACCAGCATGAGGTCTATTCATACAGAGAATCACAAACCAGTCAGAGCCAATCAGTATTCGCCATTGCAGTTGTTATACTATTTCTGACTAGTACTGGCCAATCAAATTGACGCAAGCTAGTTTGTGATTGCTTTGTGAACAGCCCTATAATATCTCTGAGGATTTCTCATATAAAAATGGTTCCAACACAATTTGACCTTGGGATGATTTTACGGATGTGAATGAATGAATGAATAAGAACCAGAGGCTATCCAGCACGGAATGTGGCTGGTGCATAGGCCACACGATGGGCCCTTTTGCGCCTCTATCCGCGCTAGTTCCTAAGACCTGCCCTTTTGGCAAAGGCAAGTACATTCTTAGGTCCTATCCGTTTTATCTCTATTGGTTCCAAGGTTCTTGAGCCCAGCATAGTCTGCCTGTGATAACCCAGGGTTTCACAGCGACACAGGATGTGTGCCGAGGATTCTTCCTCTTCACCACACCACGTGCACGTTGGGTCGTTGACCACCCTCATCACCGCCAAGTGACGCCTGAAGGTATTGTGACCCGTTAATAAGCCTAATAACAATCTCAAGTTACTCCTATCCAGAGAGAGACAAAATCGTCCTATTCTCTCTGCAGGCCCTGCTAATAGCTCCCGAGCCTGACGGAGATGACCAGAGATGTTGTTCCATCTCAGAGAGTGTTGATTCTGGATCCACTCTCCAGTTGTTTTCCTAACCAAATTTGCAGACAGTCCTAAGGCTGGTTCCGGGCCCACAAAACTGTTTCCGGATCCCATCCTGGCTAGATGATCCGCCATTTCATTACCCTTTACCCCAGCGTGCCCAGGTACCCACATCAGTGATACCATGTGTTTAGCTGAGATGTCGTCAAGAGCCCTCCTGCACTCCAGGACCAGTCCCGACCTTATTTTCCAAGCACTCAGTGCTTTGATGGCTGCCTGACTGTCAGAGCAGATAGTAATCCGCCTCCTAGACCCGTCAATTTCCCGAATACGATTTACACAGGCAAGTATCGCATAGACCTCAGCCTGGAATACTGTGGTGTGCCCCCCAAGAGGGAATGAAAGTCTTGTACGGGGCCCGTAGACTCCCGAGCCCGAGCCCTCTCTAGCGAGTGAACCGTCTGTGTACCAGACCTGTCCTCCTCCTTCGATGAGCTGTCTTTCCTCAGACTTCCACTCTTCCCTTGACGGAAACACCACCGTAAATTTGCGATTGAAGCGATGCGTAGGAGACACTGTATCGCTCCTCGCCAACAAAATAGGACAATCCTCATGCAACTCTGCTAGAATCGTCGAATGTCCTTTGCCTGGATTCATAAAAGTCCAGCTACCCTGACTCCAGAGACGGAACCCAGTTTTTCTAGCTTCCCCTTGGATTACCAGATCCAAAGGAGGAAGATTCAATAGTGTTTCAATGGCACTCAAGGGTGTTGTGCGCACTGCACTGGTTATACTAAGACATGCCAAACGTTGAACCTTATTAAGTTTGGCTCTTGTTGCCTCCGTCTTTATACAGGTCCACCACACTATGGAGCCACTAGTGACGGTCTGACTATTGTAGTGTAGAGCCAGTGCACCACTTTTGGGCTCAGGCCCCAGCTACTACCGACAACTCTTCTGCAGGCCCATAATGAGTTTCGAGCCTTGCTTACCTTATAATCCACGTGCTGCCTCCAAGTCAGCTTGTGATCCAGTATGACTCCTAGATACTTCACTGACTGAGACAATTCAAGTGTCGTTCTGAAAAAGGTAGGCCTCGCGAGGCCTTCCATCTTCCTTTTCCTAGTGAACATAACGAGCTCCGTCTTTTCAGCGTTCACTGACAGATCCACCTCATTACACCACGTTTCCAGAACACGCAGCGCGCCTTGCATTACCTCGGAGACTGTATTAATGAATCTACCCCTGACCACTATGCTCAAATCATCGGCATAGGCCTGTACGTAGACCCCTGTGTTGCTTAGTCTCACGAGTAGGTCATTCACCACTAAGCACCATAATAGAGGTGAAATAACACCGCCTTGTGGGCAGCCTCGCGCCACTGCAACGCTATAGTTTATGTCATTAAGCGTTGCAGAAGCCACTCGGCCCTCTAGAGTAGTAAGAATCCACTCCACTAGGATTGGAGCAATTCCATGTCTCTCTAGGGCGCGTCTGATCGAATTGGTAGTGGTACAGTTGAACGCACCCTCGATATCAAGAAATGCTACCATAGCCACTTCCCGTTGATCCAACGTTTTCTCCAGCCTGCTGACCAAATGATGAAGTGCCAGCTCAGCTGATTTTCCCGCCTGATATGCGAACTGATAGGCATGGATTTCAACCCTTTGTAAGGGCCCATCCCTGATATATCTATCAACCAACCTCTCCAGTGTTTTTAGTAAAAACGACGAAAGGGTAATCGGTCTAAAGTCTTTCGGACGAGTATAGCTACCTCTGCCCGGCTTAGGAATAAAAACGACCCTTGAATGCAACCAGCTCTTCGGTGTGAAGCCAGTAGCCACGCAGGCGCGAAATATCCTAACTAGGTATGGTAGTACCAGATTCTGTCCATGTTGTAGCATGGCTGGAATGACTCCATCCTTGCCTGGACTTTTGTATGGAGCAAAAGTATTTATCGCCCATCTTGTGCGGTCATAAGTGACGACTTCTCCTGCCATCTGCCATTCCTCTCTATGAGGCCGGCGGAGTGGCCTATGTGCACCTGTCTGCTGAGCGGCAACCGATCCCGGAAAGTGCACACTCATCAGCAGTTCAAGCGTTTCCTCCTCGTTATTGGTTCTATGACCCTTCGAGTCCGTCAAGGTCCCCAACTTGGACTTGGTGTCCTTGCTAAGGATCCTATGCATCCTTGCCGTCGCAGGAATAATAATATTACGGATGTGAAGTTTGGGTAGGGATGCGAAAATGAAAATATCGATATCGGTACCAACTCGATATTTTTTAGCCAAATGTACGCGTTTGGTTCGTACAGAGCATTTTGTGCAACTGATTACACCCCTCAATAATTATATAATATTTATTTATTTACAATAGCCTGCATCGATTCAATAATTTGCATTTTTCTCGAAAACGGTTAGCCCTTTCGAGATGTACCAAGAGGCCATTTTTACGTAGAAATATCTGAAATACCGTATTCTAAAATCAAAATGTCAAAAAATTACCATTTCGAAAATGGGGTTATTTTTACCCTTAACTCCTCCGGTATGATACGCCTCTGATGGAAATTATGAAATTCTGAATTCAGAATCAGATTCGGCGTCAAAAGTTTACCCATCGTACCTAATTTCGTAATTTTGTTATGAATGGTTTCGATAATATCGAGGGAAAACCGTCTTCAGGGTGCCCCATGCAAAGGGGCGTAGCTCCCTTAGGAAGCATTTCCGGACCCATCTTCATATGACATTTTCTTTCTATTTTTCGGAGTACTATTCGTGGTTAAAGTTTGTTAACATACTTAATTAACACCCTATATTAAAACAACTAATACCACGACGCCTAGACCATTCGCGGTACACTGAGGCATTTATCATATTTTACTTCAGAGAATTAGCGCTAGTAAATACATACCTAAATCTCATATACAATGAGTCAGCGTGGTGTGTACAGGCGTTGCGAAACTTATAATGAAGTAGATTTAATTAGAGTTCATTAATTAGCAAATTGTTTTTTCGAGAATGTATCGCACATTTACATACGGCTGCGCGGAGATAGTATCTTACTCCCATTGCAATTAAGCGACTTAGAGAATAGACGTGATGTTAACATGTTTTATTATTGAATGAGTTGTGCGTGTTTCAAGTAATATAAATTTACGTTAATACGAATAATTATTTGTTAATAGTTACTATGGGATTTGATGTAAAGATTATGGTTTTAAGACCGTCAAGCATACACCCCAGCGGGTAATCTAAATTTTGAAATTTTGGAAGCTTTTGAGATTACTTAAAATCTTGCAAGTTTTGGAATTTTTTTTATCTGGCCTCCTATCAAGAGGAGAACTCGTATCATGCATAGTTTGAGGACGCTAATTACAAATCCGACCGTTGTTTATAGTTTCAGCCTAAAGTAACCAACATCAAAAGTTTTCGGTCCCCCAGATCTTAAAGTTCAACCTAAAAATCAAAAATCGTTATCTCGTCTCCTTTCAGGACAAAAACTCGTGTCACATATGTTTTGAGGACGCTAATTACAAATCCGGCCATTGTTTTGAGTTTCCGCTTCAGGTAACGAACGTCAAAAATTTTCAGACCCTCCGACGTTAAAGTTTACCCTAAAAATCCAAAATTGTTATCCCGCCTCCTTTCAGGACGAAAACTCGTGTCATTTATAATTTGAGGACGCTAATTACATATCCGGCCATAGCTTTGAGTTTCAGCCTCAGGTAACAAACATCAAAAATTTTCAGACTCTCAGATCTTCAAGTTCACCCAAAAATCTAAAATCGTTATCTCGCCCCCATCCAGCACAATTTTAGGGTTAATTAGAGATCAATGATGGAAACTAGAAGAAGAAAACGGTATAGTTCCATATAAAAAAATTATGTTGATCACTATCCTACTTTCCCGCAACACCCTGTATATTTCAAAATATTTTTAGAATATGCGTCTTAAGTAACCAAATAACTATTGTATTTGACATTTTCTCCTATCAGGTTTACCTTGCGAAATATCAAAGAATTACACACTAACTGGACACCCTGTAGATATCACACTTATCAGCGTGGAAAGTGAACATTGTCAATGATTGCCAAACAGTAGGCCAAGAATGTTTGCTCAATCTGTACCCGCCTTGAGGCTTGTCCCAATACTTGACTACGCGTGATGCATGTCAAGCATTAATAAAAAATAATTTTCCATAATGCCGCCATATACTTAGTGGTAGTTTGTATACTGAGCAGCTTCACAAGCAGACCACCTTGTTTGGGCAATAGCCATTCCGTATTTTCGCCTCCATAATGAGGCAGCTACCACGGAAAAAAATGAAAACTGTCAAATTAAGTGCTGCTTAACATCCATTAAGGATCCGTTACAATATCCATTTCTTGCTAACAACGACCACATTGACTTTTTTTTTGTTTTTGATAGCGTGATGTTAATAACTACCGTATTTAATATCAAGCTGTTGTGTTTTTTTACACACTTAGTCAGTGGCGTAGTCGTAATGTTTGGAAGTAATCCAATGGTTGTGAAAAATCGGTACATGGGCGGCGGAGTAATTAGCAAAGAATCGAAAAATTCAAGTATTCCTCAAAAACAAAAATTGCAAACTGCGATAATTTGTGACAGAATCATAAAAGTAGTATCAATCACAGCAACTACCTTATTTAATAATTACAAATCCCACCTCCGTCAGTCAGATGGATTATAGACAGATACATACTTTTATGAAGAATCTTCCATTTACTGGATGCATGTTTGTTATAGACCTTCTTATAGAAATATTCATAGAGGATGTAAAGGTGCAGCGTACACATTGTAAGGCATAGATAGGAATAAAAATCCCTCCTGATGGTTGCTTCCTTTCTCTCAAAAGTATATCAAGCACCTGATTAACGTTTGACTATACAAGATATATGACAGGTTTCTTGTTTAAGTACATGAAATTAGGTTATAAGCCAGCTGACGAGGTTTGCCGTTCAGGATAGGCAACCAGTAATCCACATGCGCACTTGGGAAATAGCTTGGCTAACAGTTAAATGCGTGCTTCATCATCTTCACAGTTACAATGTCTTAACAGACATGTTGTGAACTCGTAAAATGCATTTACACATTTTACGAGTTTCTCTTGGGATATCTTTAAGATCTTTAATGCAGTAGTTTCCCATTTGATTTCTGCATCCTCATGCCGTTGACCAGATGGTATCTACTGGTTCATCCGTCTTCAGGGGCAATTTCTCACCCCAAGGACAAGGAGGCGTCCTGATTCTTCTCAACTTGTCCACCCGAAGCTGTTGGTTGAGAAGAGGTTACTGCTTATACCGACAGTAGTTCGGCGTTCCTTTTAGTCGCCTTTTACGACACGCAGGATATACGATGGGAGATATTCTAACCCGCCCCCACACGGATGATGTATGTTTAGCTTTTGAAAATGTAACAAAATGCCCTTTTTACCCCTTTCTACTATAAAACAAAGATATATTGCATGTATTTATAATTATTATCGATAGTAAATTATTGTTTTATCCAAATAATGCAGTAATTTGAATTTCTTGTCATCTCTCTCTCTTTTGACCTTTTTGAGGTAAACTTCAAGAGAAATCTATAATTTTCAGAGTACTTTGACAAATGCATGTTCTTGAATGGGCTGCTTTGATTGGTCAAAGTCTTAGTTCAAATGCGCATGTTGATAAAATCAGGCCTAAGGGAGTTAGAATTCTCTGATGTACAGTGATTTTGACAGCTGAAACTTTCAAGATGGCGACTGAGCGCTTCCTTGAAAAAAAAAACTTTTGTCACATCTTTTTGAAGCTTCTGATGAATACTTCACAACCCTAGAATATGAAGTCAATAACATCATCTCCTACAAAACGGCGGCAATATGTATGGAGCTTTTCTTTAATTTTCCTTCTCCTCTTATTGTTTGAACAGGTCAACTCAAAAAAATGAAACTTGGGACAATGGATGAATACTATATTTTGGAGTAAAATTGACAGACGAAACTTTCAAGATAGCGGCTCGAAGCCATTAAGGCGACAAGGAAAACATGGTTATTAAAATCGAAAATTGTTTCAAAACGGACGAGTAGGACTGACAACTTGTTTTAAAACACGTTGCTTTATACCTTGGTGCATAGTTTAAATCTGAATTATGGTTTACACCATGTATCTACGATATAAATGAGGTAAGTAGATTGATAAAATAGTCGTTACAGGTGTGAGATGAAGACACGTCACAAATATCAAAATCCAATCAACGAGCCTGAATTCTATTTATCCAATCGGTTATAATCAACGTCAGCATTATCTTTCCAATAGCAACTGTAATTATAATCTTATTTATGCTCTAAGGGATATAATGGAAGCAACTGTACCAGAAGCTGTGCGAATGACATTGCATCAATGAAGAAGAAGAAGAAGAATAGTGAGACAACATTGTGCTTCATCATTGGACGTAATTGTAATAGATATGCTTTGAATTATCACCTATCGGGGATCAATGTGATGGTACCAATCCAACTTCTACCGTTAAGAGATTAATGCATGTGGTTGCAGTTATAATGAATATTGTTTAAAAAAATGGAGTCAAGTTGATTGACTCAGTACTTACACCCACACATCACAGTTGCAACCAGATCATCGCCCGCCTGTCGTCAAAAAACATCCAACACAAAAACTAGTAAATAGTTTCCTAAATCTCTCCGTAGGAATTAAAACGACACAATTCAGCTTTAACTGGACGAGACGAAAGAATCAGGAACCCCCAAATTGCTTAAAAACGAAGTTTGAGCTTTTTATATTTTTAGCTTTTTATTATTGCTGCGCCGCGCCGCCACTGACACGATTTTTGAAAACCATACGCATTTTTCATCCTTGCCGCGGTAATAGTACTGTGTCTAAATGTCGTTAAAATAAATTTCATAATTTCCATGTTACCAAATTCAGAACGATCTAAAGCAATACTCGTATGTACACATCAGACAATTAATTCTCTCCTTGGTTTCTTAATTATAAGCAAGGCAATGTTCGGATGGACCTAAAAAAGTGTATTATGCCGCTAGGTCTTTCATTCACAAGTCATTGGACAGCCCATAATGAATACAACAAATTTTTCAGTTTTACAACCCCCGACCCTCGAACCACCCTAAGTTCACACCCACCCAAAAAAAAGTGGAAAATGATCAGGAACCCCTAAAACGCCTAAAAACGAAGTTTGAGGAATATTTGAAATTTTTCGTTTTTTGCTAATTACTCCACCCCCCGTACAACGATTTCCAAAATTATCGGAACATTACCTACTACGACACCGCAAGATATCGCTGCCCAAATTTCATCACAATCCATGCAGCCGTTACTGAGACTACGACGTTAGAAAAACGCCAACAGACAGACAGACAGACAAACCGATAGACAGACCGAAGGAAATGAGTGACATGGATTTTCGTTATGTAGACATCATAACACGCCCAACAAGCGTATTATCTCAAAATCGAAAATTTTCGCGATCACAATACTCCCCTCACGTATCGGTGTGGGAAGCAAAACTAAAAAACATGCCTTAGAGGACATCGGGCTGAAAAGGTAAAAATGATTATTAAAATAAGCATAGAACAATAATGAACGAAAATACTAGTATAATTGTGAAAAATGCGTCGGATTTTTTCACAATCATAATAATATTTTTCGTTCATTATTATTCTAAACTTATTTTAAAAAATTGTTTTTAACTTTTTCCTTTAAAAGCCTTTTTTTTGGATTTTAAACACTACATTTATTTTTAATTTATTTGTCAACTTTATTAGCGTGTTTTTTTGTTTTTCAAATTGTAACTCTGTGTGGTAAGACTTTGTGTTAGCGGAATCCGAAACGGGGGCCAGGAGTGGTGTCAAATGACTCTGTTTGACGTCCGGAATCGAACGAAACCATTCCCGGACCGAGAAAATTAACCAGCGAAAAGAATTCGGTGAAAGTAAGGACATTGCCACGAGTCTTAATAATTCTAACCTATTTCTTTCTTTCACGACGAGGTAACGACAAATAATTTATATTCACCTAACATCCTATTTATCTTCTTCATGAAACTTGTAACTACAACCGGCAATAGCAGATATAATTCCCCACCTTAAAGACGGTCCAGCATCGGGATTAATGTCTCTGTTATACTTATGTTTTCTATCCCTTTTAAGACTCGAAATGATAATGACGATTGCTAGTTAGAACATCAATGAATGCACATCTTGTCCGTAAAATCATTATGTCCTTGGACATCTAGTCTCGAATTTGAAATATTCGGTAAAAGCCATTGTGTATAATTCTAAATCCTCCCCTGCAATGGTTCGTATATCTACGCACGGTTTGATTACTTAACCATATTTTATTATTCATTATCTAGATAGTTTTGCTGATGACAATCAGCTTAATGTAATTACATAATATCGACTAAAAAAACTAATTCGCTCAAGGTAGCACAACTATAATGTCATTAGTAACTCAGTATGTGATTTTTATTACATATCAGTTACACGAGTGTGTTGAAATTGAGTAATTTACTACGTTTATTTCGATGGTTTGATCCAGATTGAAATGTGATTCCCCGCTTGTATATCTGTACATCGGAGGTAAAGGAAGCTATGTCAAACTCTTTACAAAAAAATGGAGTCAAGTTGATTGACTCAGTACTTCCCACACATTACTGTGATATCAGTTTATTATTGTTTCTATTACACTCAATAGCCGAATTCGGGCAATGCCCGAAAAAAGTACGCAGAATTAGTTTTGAGCAAGGAATATTTCCCAAACCCGAAATAGTAATTTTATACGGCTATTGAGCATTACCAAATAGGCAGAACTAGTTTTGCGCATCTTGAAATGCACAGAACTAGGTACGGAATGACAACCAAAGTGAACATTCGTTATGCACTGTGTGTCAAAAACCAGCAAAAACCTATCGTCTAGGTTAGGTTAGGTTTCTTTGCCAACGTTCCTGCAATATAAGTACCAATCGTGAAAACGCAAAAGAGGTTTGGAAGCACAAGCCAATTTGATGCTCACACAATAAAATAAAAAAATTAAACCAGACTCAGCGATTTATTATTTGTTGGTATTCATTGAAATATATTTAAATTCTCCAACTTTATATTTATTTGAGTCCGTCGCTGGCGCTGATTAAATAGAAGAAGCAGAATTTGTGCTGGTCATTCAGAAAATATACAGAACTAGTCCTGTGCATTTCAAGTTGCGCAAAACTAGTTATGTGTATTTCAAGATGCGCAAAACTAGTCCGGCCTATTTGGTAATGCTCAATAGCCGTATAAAATGAATATTTCGGGTTTGGGAAATATTCCTTGCTCAAAACTAGTTCTGTGTATTTTTGTCAGGCATTGCCCGAATTCGGGTATTGAGCGTACATTACCATTGCATGAAGCTATATAGTCTGAGAACCCCTTGCAACCCAACTATCGCCTAATCTCTCAAAAAAAAAAAAAATATCTAGCACAAAAACTCTCGTAATAGTTATTTACGTAACAAGTCCCGCAAATGATATTCTACGGGATGAGTAACCAGTTTCCAAGGTGAGCCGTAGGCCTATTTTCAAAATTATAGCAACGTTACCTATTACCCAAAAATTTCATCACAATCCATCCAGCGGTTACCGAGATTACGAGGCTTAGGTTAGAAAAATGACAACAAACAGACAGCACATCATAGTAAACAACCAGCACAATAACTCAAAATGGCGGAAATTACACGCGCATCCACACTTTTGGAGGGTTTTTTATAGGGATGCTAACGATACTTCGATACTTCTGCACTAATGTCGAGTATTTTTGTCGTCGATACTTTTTGAGGCATTCCAAGCTGGTATTGATACTTCTGTATCGGTATCGAAAATAATTATATAATTATTGAGGGGTGTAATCAGTTGCACAAAATGCTCTGTACGAACCAAACTCGCCTATTTGGCTAGAAAATATCGAGTTGGTACCGGTAAATATCGAGTTGGTACCGGTATCGATATTTTCATTTTCGCATCTCCACAGCCGTAAAATCATCCATAAACCACTCCCAAGATCAAATTTTTTGGGAACCATTTTTATATAGAAAATCCTCAGAGATATTATGCTGGTTGTTTATTATGCTGTGCAGACAGTCCGACAGACAGATCGACGGAAATGAGTGACGTGGATTTTCGTTATGTAGATATCACAAAACACCAAAAAACCTATTAACTCAAAATCTAAAATTTTCATGATCACAATAACTACGTTTCCACGGGCTTTCAAAACTGTTTTCAAAACGTTTTGGGGTGTCGGTGTTTCCAAGATAGGTTTCGAAAAGATCTCAGAAACGCGTTCAAAACATTTTCAATTGATACTCTTGACAAATGTAATTGCCCAGTTTTACCTATAAGCTGTTGTTTATTATAAATCTTGGTCCATTACAAAACGATTTTGAGAGTGACAGCTGGTGTTTCCACGATATTTGGATCTCGATACGGCCCCAAAAATGAACGAATGGACCTTGACCAAGAAACGTTTTGAAAACGCATTCAAATGACGTTTCCACGATATATTTCAAATTTTGAAACGTTTTGAAATTCCGCGGAAACGTAGTAAATACCCCCCTCACCCCTATCGGTATAGGAAGTAAACTGAAATAAATGCAAAATCAGGTACGCTTCGTATACAGGGAGTCCCTGATTTTCATTGAGTCATGATATACCCGTAACAAAAAAAGCTCAAACGAAAACTGAGTGGAATCTTTTATCAAATCTATCATACCTGTCCTAAGTTTATTAGTGAAAGAGTGACTTGTGAAGTGCCAACAAACATTAGAAGTGCCCTTACAAAACAATATAAGACTACTTTAAAATTCCTAAAAGCTATCGGATATTACAAATTAATCTAATTACCCCGCTATAGCCACTAATAACCCTGCGCGGTTGATGTCGCTTTGTTTTCGTTAAATAAAAAAAAATCTATCATACCATGCGTGCAAAACATTTTTTTATACTTCAACCCTCATTACTCGCCCCCTAACCTTGTTTTTTCATATAGCATCCAATAGTTTTTCCTACACAAATTAAGTCCTTATCTTATTTAAAATCTTGTCGTAACTTTGCTTTTATACACAAACCTAATTTTTTCGTAGTCATAATCATGAGATAAATAAGGATTTTTTTGAAGCGTAATACGTTCGTAATAAAAGAAGGACAAACAAATGTACTTGTTTTTGAAAGTGTGTATCAAATATCCTTCAGAACCCAATTAGTTGTTCTTAGTTGTCTTTTTTTAACCGTTTTTTGCGTCAAACAAATTCTCGTTTTATTTATATTATGCTTTTGGTTTCACGCAAAAAATAAGTTTGCGTATAAAATCGGAGATATCACAACATTTCAAATTAAATAGGGATATTATTTATGTAGGAAAACCTATGGCGTGCTATTTGGAAAAAAAGTTGGGGGTGAGTTTTAAAAGGGTTGACGTACAAAAAAAAATGTTTCAAAGCATGGTATTTCAGACCCTATCATCATCATAGTCACAATGTCTTATCAGACATGTTGTGAACTCGTAAAATGCATTTACTCATTTTACGAGTTTCTCTTGGGATAATCTGATTAACGTATTGTATTATCATCATAGTTACAATGTCTTAACAGAGACATGCATTTACTCATTTTACTAGTTTCTCTTGGGATATCTTTAAGATCTTTAATGCAGTAGTTTCCCATTTGCTTTCTGCATCCTCATGCCGTTGACCAGATGGTATCTATTGGTTCATCCGCCTTTAGGGGAAATTTCTCACCCCAAGGACAAGAAGGTGTCCTGACTCTCCTCAACTCGTCCACCCGAAGCTGTTGGTTGAGAAGAGGTTACTGCTTATACCGACAGTAGTTCGGTTCCTTTTAGTCGCCTTTTACGACACGCAGGATATACGATGGGAGATATTCTAACCCGCCCCCACACTTGAATTCAGACCCTATAGTACCTTTAAAAATTCCACTCAGTTTTGGTTTGACCTTTTTCTTGTTACAAGAATATCACGTGTCAGGAACACCTTGTATTTTGTTGATTGAAACATAGGACGAGGAAAACGCAATCCTCTAGTATTTCGATCGGGATTGAGTCGTCGAAGTAAACGTAGTAATTAAGGATGAATGGTTGTCTTTTTGTCATTTTGATTATCGGTATAGTTGGAGAACGACCATAGCGACACCACGGCATGGCACGGCACGTTTTGTAACGGACACCTAAATGGGCAGTTTTCGTGCCAACAGATACCAGATAAGATCTCTTCATGCCGGGCTGGGGCTTGACCAGTGACGGGTTTGCACTTTTTTATGAGAAACTAAGGGCGAGAATTGGAGTAAACTGCATAAATAAATATTTAGTAACAAAACCCTGGGACACGGTGAAATATTATATTTCAGAAAAAAAATACCTACAATTTGCCAATTATGTATGGAATATAGTAAATAACGATTTTATAAAAAAGGTTTATATAAAAGTTGTTTAACAGTATCGTATTTCCCATAATACGGCAGCATTCAGTTGTTCACGCTTCAAAAACAAATGCCTAACGAAAAACTTTTGATTTTTTCCAAATAACAATATATGTAATAGCTATTGACTGATTAATTTGTAATCAGCACCCTCAAATTATCCAAAACACGAGGTTTCTTCTAAAAAGAAAGCCAAATAGAGATTTTCAATTTTTCAGGTAAACCTGAAAATCTGTATGATTTGAAATTTTTGACATTCATCACACGAGACTAAAACTCAACACTGAGAGCGGATTTGTAATGAGCAGCAGCAAATTATTCAAAGCACGAGGTTTCATCTTAATAGGAAGCCAAATAGAGATTTTTTATTTTCTAGGTAAAACCGAAGATCTGAAGGAACTGACATTTTTGATTTTCGTCACACGAGACTAAAACTCAAAACTGCGACCGGATTTGTAATCAGCACCCTCAAATTATCCAAAGCACGAGGTTTCATCTTGATAGAGAGGCAAATAGAGATTTTCAATTTTTTAGGTAGCTTGAAGATCTGAAAAATCTGAAGTTTTTGATTTTGGTCAAACGAGACTGATACCCACAACTACCGCCATATTTGTCATCAGCAACTTCAAAAGACGAGGTTTCATCCTAATAGAAAGCCAAATAGACATTTCCAATTTTTTAGGTGAATTTGAAAATCTCAAAAATTTGAAATTTTTGATTTTGCTCAAACGAGACTGATACTGACAACGGACTAGTATCACGAGGTTAAGAACAATGATTTAATTATTATGACCGCTTAGCGCATACAAAAATAAACGTTCTGCTGCATTTCGTAACTTTCTACATCATTTTGTGTTTTAGTAATTCCATTCTAAAGTTTAAAGAACGGAATTCAAATTCAGCCAATCACTGCCAACCGCGCGAATTATCAGCAGTGCATTGTTGCCAAGAACAGCTCCGACTAGCAAAACATTTACATTTCACATAAACATGTTATTTGCTATCCAAAGTGTTATAAATATTTTGAAACTCACTTCTTAGCTTTCACATTTCTCATCTCTGTATTGAAGAACTGCATATTATCCACATAAAAGTCGTTCACCATAGCCATATCAACTTAGGCAGGTTATCTGAATCGGCTTTTGTGAATCCACTATCGATTTTACTCATACTTGTTGGTTATGTTATGATAAAATAACTTGAAACCTAGTAAAATGGGATAAAAGGATATCCTGTACAAACAAACGCAAACAAATAATAATAACTTTAAGATTGTTGAAAATTACAGCCAAAGCCCAATGGAATTTGGAAATGACAATGACCGAATGACGATTGATTGACAGGATTGACGGATCGAACATTACCTTAGCTTTCGGAAGGGCTGTTCCAAATTATGGTTCTATCACCGTCCTAGAACCGTTTTCATCAAGCCCCGCCCATTTTACAGTTCTAAAAACGGTGATTGGTTGGTCCACCCGCGTACCAACCAATCATCGATTCTAGAATCACAAAATGGGCGGGGCATGATGAAAACAGTTCTAGGACGGTGATAGAACCGTAATTTGGAACAGCCCTGGAATTTCGGATCACGGGACATAAAAACCACAAAACATATCAGACGGGAACAGAAGACAAGATAGATGAGCCAGCCCGCGTACAGCTCCGGCATTTCGCGCGCCATCAGAATGCGGCAACACAGCACACATATCTGTCTTTTGATTCGCTGTTCGCCTATAGGGCAGTGACGTCACTGTCCTAGGAGAATTCAAATATTTTCCTTATTTTCACGGCTTTCCTGTGCCCAAAAAAATCGGAGAAAAAAATGAGATGCTTTTTATGACGTACTCTATCACATGCAACCAGAAATAAAATTCATGATACTAGTCCACTGCCGCCATATTTGTGAGCATTACATTTAAATTATCCAAAACATGAGGTTTCATCTTAATAGAAAGCTAAATAGAGATTTTCTATTTTCAAGGTAAAACTGAAAATGTGACGGATCTGAAATTTTTGATTTTCATCAAACGAGACTGGAACTCAAAACTGCGACCGGATTTGTAATCAGCTGTCGCAAGCTATCCAAAGCACAAGGTTTTATCTTAATAGAAAGCCAAATAGAAATTTCCTATTTTTTAGATAAACCTGAAAATCTGAAAGATCTGAATTTTTTATTTTTATCACATGAGACGGGAACTCAAAACTGCGACTGGATTTGTAATCAGCAGCCTCAAACTATCTAAAGCATAATGTTTCATTTTAATAGAAAGCCAAATAAAGATTTTCCATTTTTAGGTCCTAAACCTGAAGATCTGAAAGAGGGATATGAAATTTTGATTTTCGTCAAACGAGACTGAAACTTGAAACTGCGACTGGATTTGTAATTAGCCCCCCAAATTATCCAAAACACGACCACACAAGTGGTTTATCTTAAAAGCTATTGGTTATTGAAATCATAAATAATACAAACATCACATAACCTAAAACATAATAACTGTTTAAAATCGCCTATTACACACACAATACTTCTATACTTCTAGATTTTAGAAAGAAATTATGAATTTCCTACCTGTGATGCTTCGAGAAGCCTCTGGAAACACTTGCCACCTTACTGTCCGAAATTTCAACCACAAAGTTGGATTTTGTTTACGAAACGTTCTATTATTTGTACGACCGACACCCTCGAACGATGGACAAACACTTATTTTATCACGCAGCACCGATATCTCGAGGAAAACACTTTTTTCCTAGACGCTTTTGTAAGAAAATTAACACCCGAACAATTGAATCAAGCGACAGCCAATGAGCGTCTAGCAGCTGGCGAGAGCGAACAATGAAATGCTCCGATATTTGCTTCTCAGAAAAAGATGATGAATTGATGCCTGCCAAAAAACAGTAAATATTAGAGGCAGATCTGCCGTGCAATCGAAAAACCTAGTAACTCAAAAAACGACAATTCCGGCAAAATCGATTTGAAGTTTTGTTTCATTTTTTTGCATATAACTTTTCTGTATATAAGTTTTTTGGTAATCGGATGTACACCTAATATAAATTTTTTGCTTCTCTTTCGGCCTATTGAAAAGACTTTTTTGATTTGCTTTCCACAGAAAAGATATTTTAAGGTTTTTAATTACTAACTGTGTATTACTTAGACGGCATACAACTCAAAAACATAGTAAGTCTACTTATGATGAATATATATTAAATATTCTATACAAAAGCATAGTAAGTGGCTTGGGTGTACCTCATCGAAAACAGACATGCAATCAGACAGATTAGTAACCCTGGTTCTATATCCTATTATCTATACTTTTGCATCAAGTTTTCTAGTTTTTCTGTCATAAGCATAGTAAAACTGTTCTAAGTTAAGGTGTTCTAGATAATTTTCACATTTTGTTTTCTTGCTAGCGTAACTATCTGTATAAGGTAAACCTTGCCACTGTATTTTTATTGAACTAAAATCTTATGCTAGTTCTTTATCGTGCAAACATAAGGTTATATTCAATTTTTATAATAATTATTCAACAACAAACAAGGTCATCAAAATAGTCTTAAATAGGGTAACAAACATTCGCCTATTAAGCGAGAAGTACTACGTAGCAATACAAGAACACACTTAAATACCACTAATCAACTAAAACTCGATATATCTGTATAAACGTAAAAGCACTCCTAAAACAAGTATGTAACAACCTGAAGGAAATAGTAAAAGCTAACAATAATGCATATTTTCATTTGGAAAACAACAAATAAGTTGAGTGGTGGCTGCTGTTTTAACTGAAGCTTCCACCTCATCTCAACGTGGCCATCAGCTGGTCCATAATAGTTACCTACTTCGGCATGCTTTTTCCTCTATTCTCCTTTAAACGTGGCAAGTCATTGATCTTTCGTCTTATGAAACAAGTTGTTCCATCAGTTTTGAAACTAAAGATATGAATAAACATCTTCTTGCAAACGGATAAGGTGCCATAAAAGCCTTAATAGGTATTCTGGAGATGAAGTTCGCTGATCCTATGCGATTCAGCAAAATACTCAAATATTGTTCGGCGATCTATATGAAGTAGTTTTCGCGGTAATTTTTTTGCAACTTATTCCACAAGGCGGTAACAACTCATTCATTTTTCCTTTTACCTTTCTTAGAACCCACTGTGATTGCCTCAGTCGCTGTTTTTAGACTCAAGTTGGCTTGCGACACTTTCTCATCTATAACAAACATTTCAGTAATAGTCCTGTTATCTCCCAATCCCCTACAGGTATAGTAATGTTACATTATACCTTACACAAATGAGTAGTTGCTATATTTTTGTTTGTAATTATGAATTTGAATAATCAGCAGATCAGTTTACTATCTTTTTTACAAGTAAAGGTTTTAGGTAACTCGACTTACTAGGTTTTACGATAGCACATATGACTAAGTTGATTCAAGTATCCCAATGAATTCAAGTATCTCTATATATGAAAATATATATTTTTAGTATGTCTATTTACTAAAAATGAGGTCCCAATATCTTCGAAACTAGTAGTCCGATTTGCAATTTATAAATAGCTTCCGATAGAGCTCGAGCTGCTGGTTCAATATATGCAAACAAAGCAAAAATCTAGTAACCCGAGTTACTAGGCTATTCGATTGCACGTCAGAGATGTATTTCAATATTTACCTCAACTTACAAGCGCTGTGGTCAGGCACGTATTTAGGGGGGGTCCAGGGGGTCCGGACCTCCCCCCCCGGAACGTTGTAAAATGCCCTCTAAAAATGGAATCCACAAATTTGCAAACCCCCCTCCCGCAAATTTAAGGTGACAACTCTAATCTGGACCCCCCCGAAAGGTCAACCAAGTGACACCCATAATCTGGATCCCCCCCCCAAACCAAATCCTGGATACGTGCCTGGCTGTGGTTAAAAAACTATCGCTTGGAATAAAAAGCTGTCTATAAGGATGGGAACTTTGGATCTTTCTCTTAAGTTTTGTATATATTTTTATTCAATAAAGGTATTGTTGATTCTATTATAAACGATATTAACGACGTTATAAATAATAAGGCACACAACATCCGCAGACTCCAACAATTATGGTCCGGAAATTTTAGTGTGCAACTTGAAGAAAATTAAGAAAGTAACACAGGACATGAAATAGGTACATACCCAAAAGAACATTGCAAGGTTTAGGCATACATCTAAATGTGGAGTTTCAAACAGATCAACTGAGTAATTACCAACTATTAGGGAAACTGAAAGCTAACTCTCTCAGTATTAAAGAAAGATTATGCTGGTAGAAAAATTGCAACAGTCTGATTGAGAGATGGGAAGTAAAATAAGACAGGCTTATCCCCAAGGAACTAGTTAAGAGGAGAACATATTGTGGCTAGAATTTAAAAAAACCAAGGGTCTTTGCAATGAAAGGGCGGACGAGCTAGCAAGACTAGGCTCGTCTGCTCTATACATTGGAGCAGGACCCGCCCTGGGGGTGCCTAAAAGCACAATCAGAGACCAGGTCGGAGAATGGATGAAACACCAGCACAAGGAGCAGTGGAACTTGTTGCCAGGATGTGTTCATGGAAAAACATTCATTAAAGAAAGAAAACACTGCTCTCCTTTAGTAAGAATCAGCCCCGAATAACGACGGGTCTCCTCACAGGACATTGTAGCCTGAAGGAACACCCGAATGGGACCCTACAATGGAGAACTCAACTGCAGACTGTGTGGAAAAGGAACTGAGTCATGTGCTCTGTGAGTGCGAAGCGCTAGATCACAAGAGACAACAGTTCTTTGGGAAGACTAAGCTAGAACCAATGGAGTACAGCTCAGCACCAAGACCAGTAGGAAAACTGCATAAACTTATGCAGGGATCTAGACTGCTGGACTGGATACTGTAAATGAGAGAAGCAATAATACAATAGGCCTTAAGGCTTAAGTATTGATGGGGACAGTAAGGTCGGACGGCTCCTGAAAAAAAAGGGTCTTCGCATAGAAGAGACCCTGTTGTCGAGTGCCAAGCTTTCGGAAATATTTGTCGCCATCTTCAGGGCTTTCTGCAATAGAAGAAAAAACACAAGTGTAAATTGGGTTAAATATTAAATTATACAAAACTCATCACGTTGAGGTTAACTCATATTTGGTTTAAAGGTAAAGGTCTAGTTAAAAATTGCCGTTCTTTTAGCTATTATAGAAGACCCTGAAGATGGCAATAAACATCACCGAAAGCTCGACAGTTAATACCCTTTTATGCAGTGAGCCACTTTCCTCTTTAAAATTCAGGCTACAACCCCAAAATGTTCTCCTCTTAGCTTTTTTAAGGTCAGCCTCCCGCAAAGGTTGAAAACCTATGGCGCTGTAGAAGCGCTGCGAAATGAGTGTCTGTGCACGTCAGATTTGAAAACGCTGCAGGTTGTAGCCGCCGGGAAACATTCCCCGGCAGCTCATTCCATGGCGTCAGAGTTCTTCAAAAGAAGGAATGCTGGAGGAGACTAGTTCGGGGAGTAGGGACCTCGACCTGGAAAGGATGAGCTTGTAGAGCCTCTTTAGTATTCCTGGTTCGGACGGCTATTATCTGGGACTGGGAGAGCTCACTCGAACATCTTCCGTGATAGACTCTGTATAAAACAGGGATAAGTCAGCCACCCTTTTTCGATGTTCCAAGCTGTGGCGGTCCTTTGTGAGGTTAGGCGTATCGATTAGTCTAATTGCTCTCTTCTGGATAGTATCTAGAAGCTTTAGAGAGTGCTTCGGAGCGCATCCCCACACATGGGAACAATACTCAAGCGATGATCGGATCTGTGCCTTGTAGAGCAGCAGTAGTTGCTCTGGTGTGTATAGCTTCCTACAGCGCAACAAAAATCCAAGCTTCTGGGATGCTGTTTTAACAATACTGACGACGTTGTCGTGCCAGGTCATTGTTGATGTTGATTCCCAAAAGCTCGTCGGAAGATGACTCGCCTATGGGGTGACCCTCCATTTCCACAGTTGGTACGCCAACGTGAAACTTCTTTGTAAGTGTTGTTGCCTGAGTTTACTGTACGTTGAACTGTACTTTATTTACCAATCCCCACTCGATAATTGTTTTGATATCTACGTTGATCTGTGAGGCATGTTGCTGTCGCCGACGTACCGTCCCCTGGGATGATAGTGGCTTGCCTGGTTCCATGCTCGATATTAATGTAATGTTGCCTGCCAAGCTGTAGATTGGATTGGATATTACTTCCACCAGCTCGTTGATGTACAGCAGAAACAGTGTAGGGGTGGTAATATTTGTATTCTTCAGTACAAATAAATGAAATGAAAAAAAAATCTAAATAGCGCCAAGCTTCTTAAAATTCAGTATATCTTGCCATCGCACTATTTCCTCTGCCTATTGCCAAACAAACTAAACCTAGTTCTCATATAAGCTACTGTAACACCACATGATTACACTTCCTCAACTTTTTATCTCATTACCTGACACCATCACCAAAATAAAACCATTATAAAGACAAATTCGTTTTTATCATACATCTTTTTCATAAGTCAGATAATTGCTTTCTAAAACAGTTTAAATTTAATTTCACGCATAATGAGAACGGAGAACAAATAATCTCCAGGTTATTATCTCTTCTGTAAACAGGTTCTAATAGTTACAGTTATTTATACGAAGAGATGGATGGATCGATGCGTACGGTAGCTCGGACCCTATTACCGACCTCCTGTCGAATCACAAATGAAAATGCTTGATCACCAATCAGATGAGGCAGCCATCCACAGACACATTCTGTGTCTCCTATTCAATGGCTTGCTTTGTTGTCGTATATTAGATATTGATGTTTCATTTTGAAATGAAGCTCTCATAGCAAAAAACATGAAAAGTAAAGTGATGACAATAGATAGACAGGAAAACATGACACAACTGCTAATAGGCGCCGATATAACAGAACAAGACAAGGAATTTAAATACTTAGGAACCAAAATTAAACCTAATGGAAGTATTACGCACTTGACAAGTCATGTTTATCTAGGAAAGAACTTTCAATAGATACTAAGCCCAAGATTTACAGGACAGTCTTTTTACCTGTTTTGCCGTGGGGATCTGAATCATGGGTGCTTACCAAAAGAACGAAGCAATGCCTACAAGCAATGGAGATGAAATTCTTGAGAAGAATAGTAGAAGTCACAAGAGCAGACAGGATAAAAAGCGATCAAATAAGACAGGACCTGGGAGAGGAATCTGTAACTGAGCTCCTGAGAGAAGTCAGCTGAGATGGTTTGGGCATCTGAATTGTATGCAAGATGGCAGACAGGGGAAGGAAGTATGGCAAGCCAGAATAGTACCCAGTCGAACAAGACACCGACCCAGGACAACCTGGGGTCAAGTAATATCTGAAGTTACTCTCTCAAAGGGGAAGTACGCTCAGTGTGACAAACAGAATATCGAGAGATAGGAAACATTGGAGAAATTTTGTGCACTCTCCTAATCATGACTCACCCACCCTTACACCTTTCGGGAGCTCGGACCCTATTACCGACCTCCTGTCGACGCTTCGAATCACAAATGAAAATGCTTGATCACCAATCAGACGAGGCAGCCATCCACAGACACATTCTGCTTGTGTCCTCTGTTCAATGGCTTGCTTTGTTGTTGTATATTAGATATTGACGTTTCATTTTGAATAAACAATAGTTGCAATTTCATTCAGTCGAAGCGAATAGGAGTCACCATTACAGAAAACAGTCATTATCTGATATGAACATGTTTCGTTAATTGCTATAGCTGCTGCAGCTCACATACTTAGTTAGGGCTAGAATATCCTTCTCACCATACAACCCTTTCACGCTGTATAGTGGGTTTAAAAACTCAACTAAACTAAGGATTAAGAATTAGCAATTAACAAATGAGACTTAATAATTATGAATGTATTTGTAAACTTCAACTGAGGATTAAGATTAACACCTCTTTGACAACATATTCTGTATTTTTTTTTATGGTCGGCCTCCCGCAAAGGCTGAAAGCCTATGGCGCTGTAGAAGCGCTGCGAGAGGATAAGAATCGGTTCACGTTAGATTTGAAACGCTGCAGGTTGTAGCCGTCGGGAAACAAATTCTCCGGCAGCTGATTCCACAGCATCGAAGTTCTCCAAAAGAAGGAATGCTGGAGGAGACTAGTTCGGGGAGTAAGGACCTCGACCTGGTAAGGATGAGCTCGCAGAGCTTCTCTAGTTTTCCTGGATCGGACGGCCTGTGGTGTTATTATCTGAGAGAGCTCTCTCGAACATCTTCCGTGATAGAATCTGTAAAACAGGGATAGGTCAGCCACCCTCCTCCGATGTTCCAGGCTGTGGAGGTTCTTTGTGAGGTTAGGCGTATCGATAAGTCTAATCGCCCTTTTCTGGATAGTGTCCAGAAGCTTTAGAGAGTGCTTCGGAGCGCATCCCCACACATGGTCGGATCTGTGCCTTGTAGAGCAGCAGCAGTTGCTCTGGTGTATACAACTTCCTACAGCGGAACAAAACTCCAAGCTTCTGGGATGCCGTTTTAGCAATACTGACGACGTGGTCGTGCCAGGACATGTTATTGTTGATGTTGATTCCCAAAAGCTTGACAGAAGGTGATTCGACTATGGGGTGACCCTCCATTTCCACGGTTGGTAAGCCATCGTGAGACTTCTTTGTAAGTGTTGTTGCCTGAGTTTTTTGTACGTTGAACTGTACTTTATTTGCTAATCCCCACTCGACAATTGTTTTGATATCAGCGTTGATCTGTGAGGCATGCTGCTGTCGCCGACGTGCCGTCTCCTGGGATGATAGTGGCTTGCCTGGTTCCATGCACGACACTAATATACTGTCATCTGCGAAGCTGTAGATTGGATTGGATGTTATTTCCAGCAGCTCGTTGATGTACAGCAGAAACAGTGTAGGGGATAGGACAGATCCCTGAGGAACACCGGCGTTTATTGAAAATACGTCTGATGAACAGCCCTCGACTACAACAAACAGAGATCGGTCGTTCAAAAAGCTATTCAGCCACTGGTGCAGGCTAGGTGGTAGTCCATAAGCAGCCAGCTTGACCAGAAGTCCGTCATGCCATACTCTGTCGAAAGCTTTCGATATATCAAGTGCAACAACACGGGATTCGCCATGATTGTCTATTGCTCTGTTCCACAAGTGAGTGACGTAGGCAAGGAGGTCACCTGTAGACCTGTGCTTACGGAAGCCATACTAGCGATCATTTATGATGTTATTGTTGTCCAGGTATTTCAGGAGCTGTGTATTAATGACAGTCTCCATAACCTTAGACATGATGCTGAGAAGAGCCACAGGTCTATAGTTGGTGGGATCAGTTTTTTTGCCTTTCTTAGGGATGGGTTGTACGCAGTTTCATTTGATATGGCAATCTAGATATATTCCTAAGTACTTGATACTGGTGACCATTGATATAGGAGCTACCTGTCTACAACTGATTTGTAAGTTGGTGTATTTCGGTAAGCCGTTTGCGTACGACGCGAATGGAACAAAGTGAGTCTTGTTGAAATTGACTGTTAAAAGTCGACTACTGAACCAGTCCAACATTTTTTTAAAACCATTTTCAGCTTCAATGACAGGTTTGGTATCTAATCCTTTCAAGAGAACAATCAAATGTAAGAAACCTCTCAAAGTGCCAACAACTGGGTAGTTTACCCTTCTACTGCTAATACTGTTTTTAACAACATCATAGCTCCCCCTATCTATACACCATGGCCTCTGGGTGAGGAGCTAGCAGTACCAAGTACCACAACGGGAAGCTCTATTCCATTACTAGCGATAATCAAAGCTGCATCGGCTAAACAACGTGTTATCTGCCGTGAAATTGCTTTGTTCTTTTATTTGTGCAGCGCATAATTACAATTCATTTTAACTAATGATGCAGCTGATTGTCGTTTTTTCCGATGAGGAGATACAAAAGAGAACACGTCGAGAACGATGTGCCTCGTAATAGGCTCATTTAGAGCTGTGCGCCTAATATGAAGCGGGTTTAATTACAACCAGTCATCGGCTGCCGATGACATATGGATTAATTGTGATTTTACCGGAAGGGGGGAGGGATGTAAGTGATCCGAGCAGTAGCGGAACGTAGCGTGTTTTCCAAGAGTTATTTTAGTATCATACTCATCACTATACCTTTTCCCAGTTGTTCATCTAAAAGCGTCAGTTTTTTGTGCGTTCTTATAGAAATATTTTTAACAAGTTATGATCGTTACCTATATTCATTTAAGCTAATGTTCCAACAGTTTCCGATAGCACAATATAACAATGGATGGATGGATGATGATGATTTCATACTCGCGTTAACTGAGGTGGATGAAGTACTTAAAGCTAAAATCACGTATCAAAACACGCTTTGCTTGGAAATACAGGAACAGTCGTGATATATAATATGTAATGTTTAAATATTTGTGATAGAATCACAGTATGTGAAATATCGTTCATGACTACTGTTGGTATAATGAAATTTATTTTTATTATAGTTATGTATTCAGCTAGTTTTGAAATATATTTTCTGTTGTAATATGCACCAAAACATAATTCAATATCAGATCAAACATGGCCGACTCCACACTAGGCCGGAGCCTTAGATGTGGCAACGTGGCTTAGCTGTCAAATAGTTGGCCTATAGTTTCAGAATAATTATTACATTTTATATGGATTAGAGTTCATCTGGGTTAATACATTAAGAAAAATACTTTTTAGAACTACTACTACTAATACCACTTACATCTGATGTCTGGTTCATCACAGTCAGACACTACAAAATAAAAATTAACGCAACCTGTTTCCTGCTGCCACTTCCACTTCCACTTAAATGAACACTCAATTTACTTTGTAAATTGTCACTTGAGCTAGAAAAATTCACTATTAGGTCACTGTGAAATCTGTTCGTAGGTATGCCCCAGATGCATGCCCAGATGAGTTCTATTAACTGTATTTTTCTGTGATATTTGGGAGGTCCAGAAAACATTATAGGTACCACATTGTGCTTTAAAATAGGTTTTATCATTTGAAATGTTTGTAAATTATTGTCTTTATCCTTATAAATATAACCAGCCCTTCCGAGGAATACCTTTCACCCACTTCTGTTTATGTCCCTTATTGGACGCACAATTGCTAGTGCAACCTGGTACTACACACTTTGCAGGCATCTTTTTATCTTTATAGTTTCATTTGTGCAGGTAAATAAGTAGAAACACATTAAAAATCACCTTGCAACGTTCTTTTTAGTCTGGAATAAGGTTATATTGGGCCATGGTGTGGTATGTCCTCTATTGGGCTGCAACCTTGTACTACACACTTTGCAGGCATCTTGTTATCTTTATAGTTTCGATTGTGCAGGTAAATAATTAGAAACACATTAATAATCACCTTCCAACCATATTTTCTGCTCTGGACGAATACACATGACATAACAACAAATAAAAACTCGGCCCGCTGATTCAGTGTTGCCATATTTCATGCTCCGGCCTAGTGAGTAAAGTCGGCCATGGATCAAACAATGTCATGCAGACTTATTTGGAGTATCATTAGTGCTACAACATGGTATATCCTAAATTCTTTAAATTCATGGAATGTTAATATGACAACAGTGACAGGACGTAAGGTCGCTTGTTTAAGGGAATTGGGAATTTTCGTCTTATTTTCAACAGCTATTTTTATTGCAAAAATTCGAGGAAGCAAGCATATTATAATGTTTTATGTATGACAGTTTATCGTAACTATCATTCTGGCACTGGTGAATTGTCGTTGTAGTTGAGTTATTGTGATTTGCAATAAGTAGAGGTACCACTTTACATAGCCTAGAACATAAAATATTTGAAAACTCCTTGTAAGTATGTGGCGTGCATACTAAAAAAAAGGCTTGATCAATCAGAAACAAAATGTTCATCGCCGGGGAGGGGAGGAGGAATATTTGGAGGATTAGTTTTTAGTGGCTTTATATTAGGTTTATTTAATTTGGGGTCCAGATTACACTTTACGCGTTTGCGTCCATTGGACATGAATGACATCAGAGGACCCAAGCTGCTTCAAATTCGGGAGGGCAGACACTCTTGAGATCAAGTCCATTTTCCTAAACCCTCTATAAAAAAACTGCTAATGACAATAATCTACCAGATATTGTAATAAGTATGTTATTAAATTTCTGAGTGAGCGAGACACTTTGAGGTGCTGGCTATAGAGTACCATATTTATTGGGAGGTGGAAAATTGACTCGGACGTTGTAATCTGCAGTACTGAATGGAAATATATACATAATCTTGGCATTTTGGAGTTGTATTTCACACCATTTTGACCAGTCACCACGTCAGTGACAACGTATTTTTGGTCCTTCGAGGCGGATACCGGTATACCTTCGTATTCCTACCAAACTTTTCCTTTCTGTTTGGTATTGTAGATTTATAACTAAAATGAGTTCAAAAGAATAATATCACACAGTTCATATTTGTACTCACGACTACTGATAATAAACAATCAGTCACTAAAATAATCTCAAATAACTTATGGTAGTTCCAGAGGTCGAAAGACAAATCGGCTCAAATGCTGTGACCAGCGCCATTGTTATTTTATTTTACGCTCTGAAGAAGGCCACGGAAATGCCCGAAATGTCAGTAAAGCAATACTCCAGCGATGGTCGGATCTGTGCCTTGTAGAGCCACAGTGATGGTTGCTCTGGTGTACATACAGCTTCCTACAGTGGAACAAAACCTCTAAAATGCTTTTTCAGCAATAGGTACTGACGACGTGGTCGTGCCAGGACATGTTATTGTTGATGTTGATCTTCAAAAGCTTGACGGAAGGTGACTCGACTATTGGGCGACCATTTCCACAATTAGTAAGGCAACGCGAGACTTCTTTGTCAATGTTGTTGCCTGGGGTTTTCTGTTTGTTAAACTGTAGGTACTTTATTTACTAATCCCCACGCGACAATTGTTTTGATATCTAGGTACGTTGATCTGTGAGGTGTGTTGCTGTCGCCGACGTACTGTCTCCTGAGATGATATATAGTGGCTTGCCTGGTTCCATGCACAATATTAATGTACTGTCGTGTGCGAAGCTATAGATTGGATTGGATGATATTTCCAGCAGCTCGTTGATGTACAGCAGAAACGGTGTAGGGGATAGGACAGATCTCTGAACAGCTTTCGACTATAACAAACAGAGATTAATCGTTTGAGAAGCTATTCAATCACTGGCGCAAGCCATAAGTTGAACTGAATCTATTTTAAGGTTCAAGAAAAAGATACTTCATCCAATCATGTTACATTCACCATATGACAGCCTCCATAAAAATGTCGCTCGCATAAAAAACGATACCACTTATTGTAACTTAATCCTTACCCATACCTACTCCCCTCTATAATCTATCGCCCTAACTAACCGTACATAAAAACCACAAAGTTCATAATTCAGTTAAAACGAACATAATACAGCCAATAAAAACCCCCTAATAAAAATTCCTCCGGCTCAATAATTTTCAAGCAATTAGGGAATGTTTACAAATAATTAGCTACCATAACAGTCCTCATAATCAAGACTTTCCATTACTTCAATCTTCCTCGCAAGCCACGCCTCTGCCTCCCATTGGTCGGGTAGGTCGCTTTGGCCACGCCTCTCGCATCGCATTGGTCGTTTTTGATGAATGCACAGGTGACGTGATGTCGGGAGCCCAAGGTAGAAACCAGTCTGTTGTAAGTAGTGGGCTTGAACGTTTCAACTGACGTGCGTTGGCTTGTTTGCTGGGTGTATTATCTTGAGTTTACAAGTTTTGTTTCTTGTTTTGTTGTTTACCTCCTCTGCGGCCCTGGGTGAGTGATTTAAACGTTTTCGGGTGGTGGTTATAGTGTAACATGTTTATTGGACGGCGGATAGTTGACTCAGGTGTGATCAGCGGCACTGAATGGGTAAATATGTGTAATCTTTACTTTTGAGAGTTGGTCCTTCGAACTGGATAACGTTAATCTCATGGTCCTTTGAGCCGGATATCGTTATCGCATCTCATGGTCCTTTGAGCTGGATAACGTTATAGCATCTCATGGTCCTTCGAGCCGGATATCGTTATCGCATCTCATGGTCCTTCGAGCCGGATATCGTTATCGCTTCTCATGGTCCTTCGAGCCGGATATCGTTGTCGCATCCCATGGTCCTTCGAGATGGATAACTTAGCAGCGTTGAAGTGCTTATGGTATATTATGTCAAACCTCATTTCTGGCATTAGTATGATGCATTTATGATTAAAATGAGCCGGTAAATACGTACTAAATAAGCATAATAAATAATCTGACTCCAAAATTGTGTTAAACAGCTTATTACAATGTTAGAAATCAGCGTTTAAAATAACAATAATAATCTTTATTTTCCCAATAAGTTCTAGATTTACAGAAAGAAAAGAAGATGATATCCTTAGACTATACTAACTGGAAAAATCTCAAGGAGGAGTTCATTTAAATAGCGATATTCCACTCATTCCTTGTTCTTGATAGAGAAAAAGTATAAATGGAAATTTGATATCTAAAAGCTAAATCTACGAACTAAACACATCGATACTATCTGTGGGAGGTCTAAATGTACTTTCAAATACTTACGATTTGTGCATTAAATGATCTTTGACTCTTTCACGGAAAATAACAAAGCTACAAGATTTTACCTAAGGAAACGAGGAAGTTGTTGTATAACTTACTTATACTGTACTTAAAGCTGCGCTCGAATAAAACAGTTTTATGTGGCGGCCCATCTAATAAATTGATGTATCTAGTAATAACACTATGTATATTTGACCTAAATCTAATTTTATGAAAAAGATATTGTGGCTCTTTGAGAAGGATTATCTTATGGTACAGTGACGAAGCATTGACAAAAAACAAATTTTTTACTGATAACCATCTAAGCTCATTTATTTTATGGGACACATGCTCATATTTTCGATTACCATATTATATGAATCTTATGCAAGAGTTCTGTAAGCGCTGAATCTTACTCAAACATTCATGATCTAGACAAGGCCCATAGAACGATGAACTTTATTGAAACTGCTACAAAACTAAACCTTCACATAACGTTTTTTTTGTAGCAATTATCATATAAGACTTGTGAGGAGAAGGGAGCCTAAGAAAACCATACCATATGCCCCTTTAATATTTTGACTGTTCTCTGAATCTGAGATCCTGATTAATTATTAGACCTAATTTTTTTGTGACTGAACCAAGCTTTCAATATTGATTCTAAAATTTGACTCAAACATTGGTCGAACACTTTTTCTGGCAAATATCATAGCTACAGATTTTTGGGGACTAAGGTGAGGAGAATGCTTTTTTGATATGTCTGATAAGGTTTTCAGATCATTGTTTAACTCATAATTTGCATTATCTATGTTTGTAATACTAAAGGACTTGCAAATTTGTGCATTGTCAGCGAATATGTGCACCAAACAATATTTAACGAATTTTGTGAACCGAGACGTATATATATAACAAGGAAAGGTCCAAGTACTGAGCCTTGTGGTCCGCCAGATTTTATTGTTCTGATTCCAATTTTACAAACTGACTACGATCTTTTCAATAAGATTTCAGTAGGTTAAGTGGCTCGGTGCAAAGCCAACATGATTTTCATATGGATAGCAATGTTACACGTTACAACCACTATTATCCAGAGCTACAATAATGTCATCTGTGATGTTTATCAATGCTGTTGTTGAACTATAACCTGAACGGAAACAAGAGTGTGCGAATAGATACTTAGACATCAACATTTAGACGTTTCTCCGGCTTTGGTATTGTGCATTTTGAATTTAAATCTGCCAAAAATCTGCATAATCTTAACTTTTGAGAGTTGGTCCTTCGAGCTGGATAAAGTTATCACATCGCATGGCCTTTCGAGCTGGATAATGGAATAGCTTTGAAGAGTTTTTTGGTATTTAGATCAACCTTCCTTTTATACATTCTAAAAATATTACTTGAGAATAAAAATGAGAAAATAAACACTACTTAATATAAGTCAAAATCAAATTCAGATGAGTTACCATTGTTCAGGTTGATAATAATTTCATTCGGTCCTGTTTCGTCATTTTTCTTGTGTTATTGAATGTACCTGGTCTGTAATAAGATTTATAACTGCTCATGAGCTTTCGGGGTGATTATTGTATTATGTGATATTTATCTTTAAATCGCTTCATATTGATTCAATTGGATTAAAAATACAAAAATAGGGTGAAAGTCTCAAGAACTTCACACCAACTACTTTGCGAGATTTCATCAACGATATAATTAATAGTTATCAAAGTTGTACCTTTTTACTAATTCCAATAACTGACTTTTGGTTTTAATTTCTGGTGAAATTGTAACATTTTGTTTTGAAAGAAATTCATTAATCTCAGATTTTCTATATGAAGTATTAGGTATTTTTTATTTTTATTATTTAGGTATTTTTTTCAATAATCTGGAATTTCTTTTTCTCTAATTTTTCTATTCTTTCTGTTTCTTCAAGCACTGACAACTAGCGCACGTTGCTGGACCTTGATAATTTTCTACCTGAATTGAAGTTAATTTTTTTTCATTTGACTCATTTCAACCGAACATTGGGCCTTTGAGCGGGATAATGTAAGAACTATAAATATCTTTTAGTATTATACTATACTCCTCTTTTGGTTTTGGTATCACTTATTGAGGGCTGTTAGGATCAGCGGAATTGCATGGGTAAATACGAATTCTTTATCCTTTGAATTAACTTAGCTGCTCCTTTTAACAGGATACATCTTGTTATTCATATAGCGTAGTTAAAATTAAACATGTGTAACATTATACGTACTTAAAAGCAACAATAATAAACATAAAGACTAACCACAGTCATCAGATAGTAAACGGATCCTTAACTGTTCATAAACATATCTTTCACTTTGGTATCTTATATTTGAAATCAAGTTCAAGCCAAACATGTAGGCCTTCTTGGATATGGGTCAATTCCATAAAGATCCAACAATATTTAAAATTCCAAAAAATCTATACGTCTACAATTTTTTGGTTTGAAAGTAAGAATTGGAATAATATGTACAAAAATGTTAAACTTAGAAACAGATACAAAGAGGAACCTATATGTTACTTTGATGTTTCTATTATACTCAAATGAAGCGACTATGTTTATTCATGTCATGTTTATTGTGTCAAAAACCTTGACACGAAAATCATCAAATCATTATCAGTTATGGTAAAAGCTGTGGCATGAGACAGAGATAAAAATGAGGAGAATTGAGCAAGGTAATAACTGACACGATTTTAGCGGGTGTGCCTCAATTTATCTATCTGCATCAAACATTTATATAACCAGTTCAATCAAAGGCGAAGTTTAAATTATCTAGTTAAGTACGGTTAACATTTGATCCGAAGGCGAAAGGTGTAGTTAAAGATGAAAAAAATCCAAACGTTAGTGACATGACATTGCGTTCTGCTGAACATATTGTATCAGTCCGTCGGAAAACGGTTTTATTATATGTATTTTAATTATTTAATTATTGTTTTTTGTTGGAATCTGGTCAATTTAATTAAAACTACCAGTCTGTCGTGGTGTCTCTGTATACTAAATGCAAAGTTTTTAATGTATGCCTATACCCTGCCACAAGGCTGAGCCTTCTAGGTGTGGAATTATTGTATCTGGAAAATAAATGAATGAATATGTCTTGATGTCTATAGGAAAAATTGAGGACTAGTTGTCTCAACCAAGTTGGTCTTGAATAAATGATTGAGAGAGGAGAAGCTTTCTGGTGACAAAAACCAACAGTGCCACAATCTTGATTTGCAATTTAGAAAGGTCTTAGATCACATCAAATATAAGATACCAAAGTGAAAGATATGATACGTTTTATGAACAGTTAAGGGTTAGTTCACTATCTGACTACTGTGGTTTGTTTTTGTTTCTTATTATTGCTTTTAAGTACGTATAATATTACACATGTTTAATTTTAACTGTACTACATAAAGAATGAAATATATCCTGTTCAAAAGAGCAGCTCAGTTAACTTAAAGTAGACAGAATGTGCATGAATACAGGAGCATGCTACTATCCAGTTTGAGGGTCCAAAACTAAGCCCCTTGTTACAATGAAGTGAAGACAAACTCTCAAACTCTAATATCTTTATATATTAACCCATGCAATTCTGCTAATCCGAACTGCCCTGAATAAGCGATACCAAAACCGAAAGAGAATTATAACATTAATACTAAAAGATCCTTATAGTTGTTACATTATCCGGCTCAAAGGACCAAGTTCGGTTGAAACGATTCAAATGAAAAAAATCGTATAAATACATATTATTTTTATCGTTTATTTGTACTTTATACTAATACTGCCACCTCGAAGGCTACGCCTTGTGTGAGGTATTGGCTTGACATACTGAAATTGTGCTACGTATGAAATTTTGCTAACCTAATTATGCTGTTGCCTCTCTTTCTACTGCTGTTCGTACGCCTTTCAATGATTTCAGCTTCAATGGATCCACCCTGAGCAGCAGCATGCATACTTTTTTAAATTTATCGATGATCTAATCATTTGTAATTTAAAATTTGGCTGTACTGTCCTAGAGAGTTACAGAAACTAATACATAGAGGCTCGCTGATCCCAATAGCCAAGTCAACTTATACCTCGCTCCTCCCTCTCTCTTGGAGGATAGATCAGGGTATTCCAAGCAGAAATATTTATGCGATTTTAGGAGCCTAGAAGGCTTAATACTGCAATGTAGAAAAGTCTTGTATTACATTTAGGCAAGACGTCAGGTGTCATTTATGTGGGTGCTGAGTCATGCTGGAGTTTGCGGTGATGAAACGGCGGACGCATTCGCAAGGCGAGGATCGAAAAATCATCTCTTAGGCTCTGAGGCGTCTGTGGGGTTAGCAGCAGATACCACAAGAAAGAAAATAGGTGTGTTGTTGCAAAATGAATATCTTATGAGATGCAAAGGAATCTCTGGACATCTCCGCCAAGCTAGAGCATTTGGGACCTCTGGTCAAGGTGGAGCGGTTCTGTCTCTCACTAGACAGAAGCCGGCTTAGGTTACTTGTGGGCCTGTTATTTGGCCATAACATCTTCAGATATCACTTTCTTGTATATGATGGGGGTTCTAGAACTTTGAGATATAAAATGGGCAGGACCCAAGGCCTTCCTTACCTTTGCGATTAGGGATGGACTTTAGAAATAGGGTAACGAGAGGTACCAAAGGGTCCGCTTGTAGATCTATGCACTGGTGGCCCTTGTCACAAAAAATTCTCTCTTATTTCTTTTATTCGCTTGATCCGTTTAACCAAATGTAAGCGCGATACTGTTTAGAGGTGGACTACTATGGGGTCTAGCCCATTTTGTTATGGTGAGCCTCTAGCAAAGGCTGAAAGCCTATGGCGCCATAGAAGTGCTGCAAGAGGATACGCATCGGTGTACGTTAGAATTTGAAACCCTGCAGGTTTTAGCCATCGGGAAACAAGTTCCCCGGCAGCTCATTCCATAGCGTCGAAGTTCTCCAAAAGACTAGTTTGGGGAGTAGGGACCTGGACCTTGTAAGGACGAACTCTGAGAGCCTCTCTGGTGTTCCTCGTTCGGTCGGCCTTTGGTGTTATTATCTGGGAGAGCTCACTCGAACATATTCCGTGACAGAATTTGTAAAAATGGCACAGGTCAGCCACCCTGTTCCAGGCTGTGGAGGTCCTTTGTGATGTCAGGCGCATCGATTAGTCTAATTCCTCTCTTCTGGATAGTGTCCAGAAGTTCCAACGATGGTCGGATCTGTGCCTTGTAGAGCAGCACTAGTTGCTCTGGTGTATACAGCTTCCTACAGCGAAACAGCAAAACTTCAAGCTTCTGGGATGCCGTTTTAACAATACTGACGACGTGGTCGTGCCAGGACATGTTATTGTTGATGTTGATCCCCACAAGCTAGGCGAAAGGTGACTCGACTATGGAGTGACCCTCCATTTCCACAGTTGGTTAGCCAACGTGAGATTTCTTTGTCAGTGTTGTTGACTGAGTTTTCTGTATGTCAAAATGCACTTTATCCACTAATCCCCATACTAGTTTTACCTTATAAGACAAATTACGGAACCTAGAGCGTGCTTGGAGAAATGCAAGAATCTATGCAAGGGAGTTCTTCTTTCTTCCTTAACCATTTAAAGTGCCAAATAGATTATACGTCACTATATCTTACCGGCATTTAAATTCAAGTATCACGTATTGATGAAAAACAGCAATTTAGCTAATAGTTCACTTTCAATGAACTGGAAATAGATAGTAACCCGGTTAAATTTTCCGCTCCCTCTTGTGAACGCATGTCCAGTTGATTATTTTTGAAATTCTATAATTAAACGATAATTGCTCGTTAAAATTCATGTTTTCCGATTTGTTAAAATTTGCGGTTTACATGGTAAATTATAAGTTTATAACATAACGCTTACCTTCTCTACACTTGAAAAAATAAATGTGAAGGCAGCTAGGAAATCACGTATGAGAATTTGTGGTAAAAAGGCAAAAAATGTATTTAATCGAAATACTATTTTAATGTTCAGATAATAATGTGTGTTTACCAAAAGCTGCATAAAACGTATTGACTAATGTACGACTCTTTTAAGTTTGAGAAAGGATTTTTTTCATTTCAATTCACACGTCATAGGACCTCCCTCTTCTTAGAGTACTGGGTGAGTGAATTAAACATTTTCGGGTGGTAGTTATAGTGTGGTATATGTGTAATCTTAACTTTTGAGAGTTGGTCTTTCGAGCCGAATGACGTCATCGCATTTCATGGTCCTTCGAGATGGATAACTTAAGAGCTTTGAAGTATTTTTGGTATATATGTCAAACATGATTTAAAAAAAAAGGTAATAAATGTATTTACTCGAAATGTTATTTATTGTTTAGAAAATAATGTGTTTTCCGAGATTCGTCCTGGCACGCAGAGTATATTATAGATACAAGTAACTATTTGGTTTTTATCCTCTCCAAGAATTTGTCTCAGAAAGTAGGTACTTAAGTTGTTGGATTTTTTTACTAATTTGAGAGAAGGATCATATTACTTATTTTAATTGTACAATAGCATACGATTTATTGTTTATACGTGAGAATTATTGAACGAGTGGTTATTAATTGAATACAAATAAAAAGTCAAACAAATCGTTCGACACAAGAAAATCACTCTTTACTTATTATTTTCACCAAGGACGATAAAACAACAATTTACACATATAGCTCATGTTTGTTTTGTTTGTGCATTATGCATTTTATTATATTTCCTCAAATTAGCATTAAATTGGTTACAGAAGTAAATCAAGCAACAAATACTATTATTAGGTGCTTTCCTTTTGCATGCTTTATCTGATAATTCTCACTTGTGACGACATGACTCATTTCGATGTACGTTCCTTTTGTTTTCTGAATCTGAGTCTAAAGTGAGATATTTTACACCCACTTAAGCCCAACTACACTAGCTCGAAAGGTAGATCAGAGATCAGTTGTGTCAGATCATTCATAAATGAGGTTAGGATTTTTTGTGAGTTTGAATTTCAGCGGGTTTTGTGGTGTATGGATAGTAGATAGTGCATGGTGAACCACGATCTCTTCCAAAAACTTCATCTCTTCAGTCGTCTTGCGTAACAAGTGGAAAAAGGCACAACAATGAAATTTTTGGTAAAAAAAATAAAAAAGTTGGAAAGCCTGGGTTTCGATCCAAAGACCCTGAGATCCATTAGCGGACTTTCTAACCACTGCGCCATCCTTCGATTGAGGAGATCTTTTCAACGAAACATTTGATTAGGTACTTACTTACTTACTGGAATATGTAATCTGACTTCAACTTCAAACAGTCAGAAACATATTTATTTCGATCGCAGACTTCGTCTCGAGCTGCAAACTTCATTGATCGACTGTGTTGCAACAAATATACACTAGTTACCAGTTTAGCTGTACGTATTTTCGCGATTGGCTGGGAATCTAGAATCTAGCATCGGAGTATGACGTCGTTGGTTAAAGGAGCATCCTTACCGCCATGGTGACGTCACACAGGTTCGGGAGTTATCGGCGTGTTTTCGGTACTCGATTCAAAAACCCATTTTTATTTTGATATAACTTTTGAATTATTGCGAAAAAAAAAGAAAACAAAAACAGTATTGTTATAAAACTTATTATGATCTTTCCATTTATGACAAAAAAAATTTTTATTCAAAACCTCAATTGTTTCTGTGATATGTGCATTGACGTCTAAATGTTTACATAATGCAGATTCAGCTAAAACGTTACAAAACATAAACGATTCAAAGAATCGTGTAAATGTATGAAGTGAGACAGTTTAGTTAAGCAAGAGACGCTTGAAGAACACTTAACTTAAATATACCTCCATAAGGCGACTTTATGAAGCTGATGTATGTCTCCGAGAACAATTCCCCATAAACATTTGAATTCAATGTTTGCACATTCCGTTTGCTAATCATTCACAATTATCCGCGCGCCGTTAACAACGAAAATGGACGTATGAAGAAAACATTTCGAATTAACACTTATGAGCTTGCTGGTTCGCGGACGGACATTTCAACTAACCATTAACCAGAAGGCCATAAAATATCAACAAAAAGGTGTTCAGATGGAAGAAAACAACAACAGAAGAACTAGGGTAAAAGGACAAGATTATAAAAAATTCCCTAACCAGAAACAAGGATGGTAACATGTCTAAGGTCAAAGAGAAGCTGGAGTACGACGGAAATGGATAATTTTTACAGCCTACTAGCTAGTGAAATATATTAGAGATTAAAAATTTCCAAAGTCACTAAAAACTTTGAAATGAAATCAAAACTTTCAGCGATTGTTGCCTTCAGTCTAATATCTTCAGAACGCAACAAAACCTCTGACTATGTGACTGTAGTCCTTCAAATTTTCCAGTATCTATTAGCAAGATTGCAAAAAAAGAAATCCCTCCCCAATCGATGTGAGAAGTGAAATGGGCATCTAAATGTTTACATAATGGAGATGCAGCTAAAACATTACAAAACATGAACGATTCGAAGAATCGTATAAATGTATGAAGTGAGACAGTTTAGTTAAGCAAGAGACGCTTGAAGAACACTTAACTTAAATATACCTCCATAAGGAGATCCCAAGTACAATTGAACTTCATATGATTACCGACTGAAAATTATATGTTATTAATTAAAATGCATTTTTCAACACCCACCAAAAGGTTTACCTGAAAAAATTCATAGCCATATTTAATTTAAACTGTAAAAAAATATTTTTCAAAAATTCACTGTAGAGGATCCCAAGTAAAATCGACCTTCAGGTATCTGCTTACACAATTAAAATTATATTTTCTCAATTAAAATATGTACATGAAAAACGTTCATTACTATATTTAACTTGAATTATAAATTGTGTTTTCAATTTCACTGATTTTAATTAGGATTTTCTACAATGGATTTCTTAAAATATTTCTTTCATAATCGAATTAAACCTTGACCATTCTATTTTAGGCAACCACGTTAGTATTGTTGATGGGATTGAATGAGATCCTCTACTATAGGGGTACTGTGTAACTATACAAGAAGCATATAACTTGTGCAGTCATATAAATCACACAGAACATAAATCAAGCATTTCTCGGGCCATGGGTATTGAGGGTCAACTCGCGAAATACATCTCCAAAAGAATACATGAAATAATATACTGTGTAATTATACAAAAACTATGTAACAAAACTCGAGCAGCTCATGGGTCTTTGGTATTAAGGGTCAACTCGCAAAATACCTATCCAAGAGCTCCAATCACTAAGACGGAGAATTATCATAACAGTGAGGCCAACTCACTAAGATACTAGGGGTCAACTCGCAAAGTATCCACTCTTTTGTACTAGTTCAGCACGGAGGGTCAACTCGCGATGTACTTCGAGATTGTTATCTGTTTTCATATCGCAGACTTTCAAGTTGAATTATAGAACCATTAATGATATAAAATGTGTGTATGAAAGTTTATCAATTATCTAATAACAAGTTCTCCAATGAGTTAATGAAATTAAATCAATATATCGATAAATAAAGAGACAATTAGTAGAATTTGGTACTCTGTGAGATAAACTCACCCAAGCTGTTGCACAATCACACACAATTTACAAGACCACTTTATTGTAGGAAGTATAACTGGATACTATATGAAATGATGTTTGTGGTTGATTAGTCTGGAGGAGCGAACGTATTCTCAGGCAGGCATTAAGTAAACATTATACAAACTTCGGACCTTATTTCAACGTAATGGACCCCTAAATTATTGTGACATAGACATAGGCCGCGGTACTCTGGTGTTTAGGCTCTGCCTATACGGTCTGTTCAGTTATAAAAAAAATAAGTGATATATTGACATCGACAATTTAAATCACTTTAAACGTCTAAACGTTTACATAATATAGCTTCAGCTAAAACATTACAAAACATAAACGATTCAAAGAATCGTATAAATGTATGAAGTGAGACAGTTTAGTTAAGCAAGAGACGCTTGCAGAACACTTAACTTAAATATGCCTCCATAAGGCGACTTTATGAAGCTGATGTATGTCTCCGAGAACAATTCCCCATAAACATTTGAATTCAATGTTTGCACATTCCGTTTGTTAATCATTCACAATTATCCGCGCGACGTTAACAACGAAAATGGACGTATGAAGAAAACATTTCGAATTAACACTTATGAGCTTGTTGGTTCGCGGACGGACATTTCAACTAACCATTAGCCAATATGGCCGCCGCGCAATTTGGACCAAGTGTGTGCCAGTGCTCAGTTAATTTACACTTTTTCCGCGGAAAAAAGAAAACGCCTTTCTGGGAAGCGTCTAATGGCAGCGAGCTATGTGTGACATCACTATTACAGGGAACATTCATTAAAAGTGATTATGCTCGTCTTTTTCACCTGAAGATGCTCAATTATCGGTGGCGATTGGCAACAGCCACTTCATTTTCATAATTACTGCGGTATTGGAAGTAATAACAGTCACCATTCGAGAGGAGAAGCAAAGGAATTGACTCACAGAATCGGAAGATCAGACAGAAAAAGTCATCAAAATATATACACCAAATAGCTAAGACTAGAAAGAGTCAAGCTTTGTCTATCAATTATTATTAGTAGGAGAGGAGAAGCAAAGGTATTGGCTCACAGAATCGGAAAATCACACAGAATTCATCATCATTGTTTACTTCCTAAAAACTATGATACATAATTTATTCATTTGCACAACAAGCCATGAAAGCCTAGGGATGAGTACAATCTGATCTTACACCGCTAAAATTTATATAACTCAAAATTCTCTTCTATACTTTCACCACCTATTTCTGAGTAAATCCTGCACTATTCCACGACACCTGTTTCTGTCTGCCGTCTTCTCTTTCCAGTGTTTAATATTAATCTTCTTTAAATCATCTTCTGCCTTCTTCAGCCATCTCTCCTTGGTCTGCCCTTCCTTTTTTCCTATTGGTCTCCGGTTGAGGTTTGCCATTCTCATCCCATTCAGCTTCTCCACATGTCCTAGCCACCTTATTCTCAGCGCTTTGGTGACTGCTATATGTCTTCCAGTTTCTGGTTTGTTCTTCTCCTCCATCCCTCGTTTGTCCTTACGCCTCCATAAGTAGCTCTCAACATTTTTATTTCACATCTTATTCATTCATTTTTCATTCATTTATTTGCAAGAAAACTGCAAATAATGCCACCCCTAGAAGGCTGAGCCTTATAATTTCTTCTTCCTCCTCTTTGTTCGTAGTACACGTCTCCGAAGCATATGTCGCTGTTAGTCTTATAATAGTTGTATAAATTCTCTTTTTTGGTCTTTCTCGATACATATTTGGATTCCATAAGATTTTTCAGGGCTCCATATTTCCTTTGATGATCCTTGCCTGCATTTCTTGCTTCTCCTGTCTCTCTTGCTCTATGATTACCCTTAGGTTCTAGTTCTTTCTTTGTTTTTGGTACTAGTGTTAAGTCATCTGCATATACTATATAAACAAACTGATAAATAACTTCAGGTATGCCGATGACACAGTCATACTCGCGGATTGTTCTGAGGGTCTTCAAAGGCAAATAGATAGAATAGCTTCAGTGGTTGATCGATTGGAACTAGAAATAAATAAACGAAAGAGAAATACCATGGTGATAAGCAGAAGTCTATATCAAGGGATCAGAAATTTAGATACTTGGGTAGCTGGATTACAGTAACTTGAATCCAGGTGAGGAAATAAGAACAAGAATCGAAGTGGTCAGAACACCATTCCTGAAAATGCGTAGTCTGCTAAGAGATGAAGTCTGAATGCCCAAGTAAGATATGGTTTCGCCAAATGTTATGTTTTCCCGGTGCTTCTGTATGGAGTCGAAGCATGGACGATGAAGATCAATATAATGAATCTCTGGACATCCATAAGAAGCGAAAAATCGTTTATCTACTTATAACATATAAATAAACGTGTCCTTCTGAAACTAATAATACCTACACGTTTTGTCAAAGACCCACACTTTGATTCAATGGAACGTTACGTTTAGCATTCTTCAAATACAGCGATTTTTTATCCAATGGTTACTGTATATTCCGTTGGTTTTAAATGCCAAATCAAGAATATACATATAAGACCGACTATGACATGTACACGGCTAAAACTTGACCCGACGCATCGAAAAAACTATTAGAAACAACCGAAATGAAAGTACTTCCTAGAATGACTGAGAAAACGCTTTTCGGTAGGCAGAGAAGTAAAAACAAGAAAAAAGTGCAAAGCAGAAAACCTCAATGAATGGGTCCAAGGTAGAAAAAAGGAAGGAATGAACACATCAGTAGAATGGACGAAAGAAGGCTAGACAGAATTGCTCGCGACAAGTCTCCATTAGGTCGCAGAAGTCCAGAACGTCCCCGAAAACGATGGAGGGACAACCTAGCAGTATAGGCAGACATACGAAATAAAGAAAGAGTCGATTCGCCTAGACCAAAGAAGGAAGAAGAAGAAGGTGTTTTCGTTTGCAGTACGACAACTCTAGAGAGGTTTCAATTGCTCTCTTCTGGATAGTGTCCAGAAACTTTAGAGAGTGCTTTGGAAAACAACCCCACCACATGGGAGCAATACTCCAAAGATGGTCGGATCTGTGTCTTGTAGACTAGCAGTAGTTGCTCAGGCGGATACAGGTTCCTACCACTGACAATAAATCCACTGAAAGACTGGACACTCTGTGTATGACAATTTGGCAAGGCATTTTTTACTGACATCCGCGCCATCTATTCGGGTTGCGTGTGAACTGGGCAATGCATTCATAAATCGATTACAGGAAACTGTGGATATTCACGACCTAGGTCAACCCAAAAAATTTGGTGTAGGTGACCGATGATAGATGGGGCAGGTTATGGAAAGAGCGGGCTTTTTGAAATATTGTATAAGCTTATTCAGCTTCCAGACAACGTGGTAACTTGTCACAAGGATTTACCTTACGCATTCATTACCTGTTTTGGAAATGGACCTGATTAAAAAAAAATTAAAGCTTTAATTTAAAAAAATGGAATTGATAAGTGGCGTAATAATAAATAAAACTAATATTGTCCACGACACGTACTCCATTTTTTTTAATTAGTGTTTTAACTTTTCTAATCGGTGCAATTTTCAAAACAGTTAATTAATGAGTTTGGTAAATGACAAGCTACCACGTTGTATAGAACATTCAACTGATTATGTAAGAATGGGAATATATTAGATATGCATTACTGTAATAAAGCAAAACAAACCCTTTTGTAATTCATTTCAATACGACAATTGCTTAAATAAAGTCAGCTACACAAGGCACAAAAACAATTCATATAAAAGTAAAGTATGATTTATTCACTGGAATCACTATTTCATGGTAATTACAATCCTTTGATGGCATATAATTTGAAGAGCAAAGAGGTAATATTCCTTAACTATTCATATTGATGAAGGCAAGATGTTTGTATATTTGTAGGTTTGGGTTGCCTTTCCGTTCTAACTAGTGTCTCTGTATACGCTGATCAGATGGGATTTAATGTCTGAAATAAAAAAATGTAATTTTAGACCATCGGACCTCACCTTCAATGCAATGGTTTGCTAAAGAGAGGGAATGCTGCACACCTTTATGGCAGCGTATGTGATTGTGAACAGTAATACAAGTTATATGAGTATGAGTAGTAGTGTTTAGTAATGCATTCAAATGATATATGTATATTTCATGTAGAAATGATCAATCTTGTATTAATTTCGCATCAAAATTCACAATACAAAAATGAGGTGAGCGGTATAAATCAGGCAAATCACTTACATTCGCGCATCCACATTCGTGCAATTTGGCGCAAGACAACGGCGTAAATATTTAGAACCCATTCCTAAATACATATAGACAACAATAGGCAGACAAAAATCTCAAAAATAGTGCAAAATTGCAAAAAGACGCCAATCGACAAAAGCGAGCAACGACAATGTCAGTTACGACAATGGCTGTCAAAATGACGTTAGGCGTAACAATTGGGCCACTTCTATTGATGCATCTAGGAATCTGTTTGAAAGAGTTGGCTGATCAATAATTCACGCAACCCCGCTAGGTGTGCTAGGTGGCTATAAACAGTGTAAGGGATAGGATAATGCAGATTCTGCATGAACGGACTTGAAGTATTAAACGACACATACTGTTGCTATGGCTTGGAAAAAAGCACGTAAGCCTCAACTAACAATTAACCAATATGGCCACCGTGCAATTTGGCCAAGTGTGTGCGAGTGCTCAGTTAATTTACACTTTTTTCGCAAAAAAAGGAAAACACCTTTCTTGGAAGCGCGTAACGACGTGGAGCTATGTGTGACATCAGTACTTCGGTGTACATTCATTAAAAGTGATTATGCTGGTACTTTTCACTTAAAGACTCTCAATTATGTGCAGCAAGGGGCAACAGCCACTTCATTTTCATAATAGCGGCAGCGCTGAGGAGTTTTAATAAATTATATTCAATTATGCGGATATATAATTCATGTTAAAAAGTATTCGACGGGTTTTTGAAGGATACTTTGCCGCCTCATAAAAGGAAGAAACTTACATGGCGCTTCATCAATATTTAATGACAATAAAAGTTTTTTTGTAGTAATGAGAAGTGATTGGTTTGGCCTTAGATCGCACATAACTAGATACATAGTTGCAATTGTTCTGGACAAGGTTAGATTCTACCTAGGATAGTTTGACAATAGAGGGTGTTTCATCAGTTGGGACTTTTCTCATACAGCGGATATTACTCGCCAAAATGAGTGTTTTTTCCCAGTAACATATAAACGAAATATTTAGAGAGAACAAGATACTGACCATTAAAAAAATTCTCAATTCTAAGTCCGTGCCTGGGAAATGGCTCACCATGTCATAATAGGGCTGTTCCAAATTACGGTTCTATCACCGTCCCAGAACTGATTTCATCATGCCCCGCCCATTTTGTGCATGATTCTAGAATCGATGATTGGTTGGTCCGCCACCGTTTTTAGAACTGTAAAATGGGCGGGGCATGATGAAATCAGTTCTGGGATGGTGACAGAACCGTAATTTGGAACAGCCCTAATATCACAACAAACAGGGCAGCGCCAGCGGTGCCGATGCCGGTGAGAAAACACCAAAACAGGCAGCTCGTCAGATGTCGCGTTGCTGTTGCTACATCTGATGATCGGACTTTAAAAACAACAACAATGGCACACGCTTATAACTATAATGAACTGGTGGACATGATTTTAATGTAGGGTAAGTGTGGTCAAAATGCCGCTGCGGCTTCGCGAGTGTATGCCGATCGTTTCCCTAACCGTACTCACCCTGCACCTCGTCGATTTGTCTCGCTCGTGCAAAGAGCTAGAGACACCGGATGTCTGAATCCACATCGTGGTGGACACGCTGGAAGACCTAGACAACCTCGTATGGTTCAAATTGAAGAAGACATCGTAAATCGTACTTTTACCTGTAAGACGCCTGCGACAGGACCGCACTTACAACTTCGTAGCAACCAAATAGTGAGTACTTGCTTGAATTTTTTTTTACTGTTTTGCTGCAGGTTCACCGTGCATTAGCTTTGTCGTTTCAAGGGCCGTTGCTTCGAAAGAGGAAAGTCCCAACTTTTGGAACACCCTGTTTAGTCAATTAACCCTGTGCCTCCATCTACAATCTGACATTTACAGGAACATCCTCTAGCAGGCCTTGTAATTCATTTTTAAAAAAATTCGAAGTAGTTGTCTCCTGTGAGGTGATTCTCCAGAACGAAAGGGCCAGTTCCATAAGTGTCGACCATACCACCACACTTTTACAGAAAACTTATGTTGACAATTGCTTTCGACTGTTGTGTGGAGATTTTCGTTCGACCATACATGATAAATACCAGTATTATCAATACCATCACGGGTAAATGTAGCTTCATAGGTAAAAAATACAATCAAGTTGTTTGGCTCAGTACTTTCCACACATAACGGTGACACCGTTTTATTGTTCCCCATTGCATAAAGCTATAGTATGAGATCTCCTTGCAACTAAATCATCACCCGCCCTCTGCAAAAAAAAAACATCCAACACAAAAACTCTCGTAAATAGACGACACAGTTTTTATTCTGCAATCTTCAACTGGACGAATTAAAGCGCTTAGGAACTTTCAGATAGCCTAAAAATGAAGTTTGAGCTGTTTTATATATTTTTATTTATTTGATTATTGTTGTGCCGCCATGGACACAACTCTTAAAAACCATACGCGTTTTTCATCTTTGCCTCGGTATTAATACTGTGTCAAAGTTTCATAAAAATCAATTACAGGTTACACAATACAGAATGATCGAAACCAATACTCGTATATATACATCAGACAATTCTAACTCCATTGGTTTCTGTAATAGGCAAGACAATGCTAGGATGGATCTAAAAAAGTAAATTATGCCCCTAGACCTTTTTTCACAGGTCAAGTGACAGCCTATTATGAGTACAAAAAATGTTTCAGGTTTTTTGATTAGGCGGGATGATAATAAAAAACTCTTTAGAAATACCATTTTGTGATAGGTAAGAAGTGATTGTTTGTGATACTAGCTAGACAAAACTTTTAAGAAATAACTGTGAAATTGAAAACAGTGAAAACTGTGTGCGCAGGGTGCAGTTACAGCCTCAAGAATATCGTAAGATTTTCCTGTATTTTTTTATTTCAAACTTTGTGCGCTCTCCCTTTTAAAAATTTCTCTTAATTTCCGAAACTGTTGTCACTGCCATGACTAAAATATTTAATATATAATTCGGACGGTCGTCAATCCCATTTTTTTAATCCAATAATATATACTAGGTACATATGCCAAAGAATTTTTATTTTTTTTATTTTTGTATTAATTCTTAAAATACATTTATTCTACTTTAATCACAAAAAAACTATAATCTGTTATAAGAGTCTATGTTAAAATTCTTATTCTTAATCCTTAATAACATTCTCAAATGACCGATAGCAATTTTGAATTTTTGAGGGTGGATACCTATATAATAAGACTTATCACAATTAAAAAAAAGTTTTATCTACTAATAAACCTCGTGAACAAACGTCTTTAAAGCTGTGGAGAAAAAATCGGAAGCTGGAGGAAAAGCGCTGAAGACTACTCATCCCAAGAAATTCATATATAACCTGTTCGGTGGCTGGACATTTTTATTGGCTGCATTTGCATCCGCAAAAGAAGAAAATTCGAAAAATGCCGGAACGGCATTCCGTCGTTCGTCTCCGTCGAGGATTTCCGAGAACGCGTTACCCCGTTCTTTCCGTGAAACACCTAATCTCTTAACCGAATTACATGTTACCTTTATTAGTTAATCGACGTATGAGTTGTGGACGTCTAAAAAGCATCGATTCATATAACAGGTATTCGTGGAATCCGTACGACCGGCTGACATCAGCCATGGGCGTACCCGACGAATTCGGAACAGGTTACAAGCAGCGTTTTAAATCTATTTTTTTGGATCGTATTTATTTGTACGCACCTAATATACAGGGTGTCCCAGAAGTCAACGTCAAGCCGCAACGGGGTGACAGGATTGGTTGTAACTATCATGATAAAAATCGGAAAAAATCTATCCCATGTAGTTTGAAAATTATGGACATTTAAAGAAAACCTAGAAATTTGGTCAAATTATAACAATTTTTCGGTTATTGTGGTCAACTTTTATTATTTTTGTTCATTTAAACTTTGGAACCGTTACCCTAAATAACATTTCCAAAAGCACAGTCAAAAAAAATGACACAATTGTCCCATGTTGTCTAAAATGAAGACTATGAATTAAAAATTTTCAATGTTTGCCGACTTTGAAAGGCCCTCCTTTAAAAAAATGTACTAAAGTGCCTTGGCAAGTGCCATTAAAAGTTGGCGCATTTAACTAGGATTTTAAAATGGTACAATACTTGTTAGTTTCGTACTAGAAAAAACGAGTAAAAAAAGGAAAACCTCAAGTAACCCGATTTTTGCTAACTCATTTCACTCAGGTCAGATGTTCTTTATTCGCATAAGCTTCTGGTAGGTTCTTAATTTTACGGCAAAATGATGAGAGAGGTGGATAGTGGACATGTTTGCCATGAGTGAGCAAGACAGATAGTAACGCCACTTTTAGCAAAGTCAACAAAAACAAGTAAAATTAATAAAACAATGAAAAATCTTGACCTAGCTTAGTTTAGGTTTATTGTATTAGAAGTCAGATAGGGAAATAACACTTTTTATTACAATAAAAGTTCAAATTGTGTACCATCAGCCTCAATAGACGCCCTGCATTTTCTTAAATAGATCTACTTATTAGCCAGGCACATTTAATGCGAGAAGACGGATCCCAGTATCGCTTTAAAGTAAGCCTGTAAACCGGAACATAAACGGCAAAATTGTTGGGCCTTTTGAGCTGCCTGAGAATTTGAATGGCACGAATTACCTACATTTTTTACGATAAAATTTACCAACTTTGTTAGAGGCGTAACAATAAAGCGGCCTACAGACGTTGATGTAAGCTGCGATTCCTCAATCGACTCAAGGTTTCATGAGTTCCTACTCAAATCGAAACCTGTTGCGATGTCTGAATTGACTTGATATTTCATGCACGTTTCATGCAACACAAGAATAGTAGGGTGGGCTTATTTCTTTGCATCGACGCAATACTATACACGTTGAAACCTGCATCACTGCATCAGCGTCACCGCCTCGGCGACATGGCTCACCGTCCATAATATTATTCCAGAATCTGCATCGCTGCAAGCTGCAACTGATGCCAGATTCTTGATTCAGTACCACAAACGCTGCTACTTGCGTTATGAAACGTAGAAGTCGATACCTGAATCGCAGCATGCATCAACGTCTGTAGACCGCTTAACAGATCGTCGCCACATGAGGTATCAACAAGATGGCCGCCCAGCGCATTACGCAGTGCAAATAATAGGTTTTCTTGACCAAAAATATCCGGAAGGTGGAGGTGGACGTTCAGGCACTATATTGTGGCCAGCCCGTTACCCAAATTTAAGTCCCCTGGAATTTTGTTATCGGGGTGTTCTCAAAGAAAAAGTTTATTCTTAGCCCATTGAGAGCGTAGCGTACATCATCTCTCGAAGATATGCCTGGCTAATAAGTAGATCTTTTTTAAGAAGATGCACTCCTAGGGCATGTATTGAGGCTGATGGTAAACAATTTGAATATTTATTGCCTGAATTTTATTCTAATAAACCAAAACTAAACTAGGTCAAAATTTTTCAATCTTTTATTAATTTTACTTATTTTTGTTGACTTTGCGAAAAGTGGCGTCACTATCTGTCTCGCTCACTCATAGCAAATATGTCTGTTATGGTATATGTGCTTGGAAGGGTACTTTAAAGCAACTAGAGATGACTGAGAATCTGATAAAATGATGTAGTGCTGATACCGTGTGTAATTGGAAATAACCCAGTCTAGAGCAAGTTCAATGGCTTTCAGCTCGGCAGTAAACATTGAGCATATTGCGTCTAGTTTGAACATTAGCGATTCTTGATTATTTTGGACGAATATCGCGCATCCCACCCCATGTTCATTCTTTGATCCATCCGTGTAAATTTTACATGGGTTGTCGAATTCTTCAAGCATCTCATGCACTAGCTGTGTGGAGTAGAAGTTACTGGTAAATGGTAGAATTTGCATTGCACGTCAAGACTGGAAGAAGATATACTGTAACGAGTCTCAAAAAACGCGATTTTTCTTTCACTGCTTCCGGTAGTCGAGATGTTAGGAAATGCCTGGGCAAAAGTCGGGGAACTTTTATTTTGCCACCAAGGTAACGTCAGATTGTAACTGGTTATTTGTGATATTTTTGTTGTAATGTTGATTTGTCCAGGGAATTTGCATTTTATTACAAACTTTTCTGCCAAAAACAGTCTTCTCAGGTGTAAAGGAGCTTCTTGGCACTCGGCTAGCAGGGTAGTGGTTGGAGTAGATATTAAGGCACCCAATATCAGCCTTAGAGCTTTGTATTGCAATCTATCAAGTTTAGCCAAGCGAGATTTTGTCGCGGAACCATAATTATAGGAAGCAACCGCACATTGTTTTTTTGTGCCGCTTTCTCAGTGACTAGAAATAATTTGTCACCTGACTAGTCGTCATACGCTACCTTCTGCTATAGGCGGTCCTATACCCTTTGTACACCTCAAACCCCTCATATATGTCGTACGCCACTGGCCGGCGGGGATATTAATTAAAAAAAGACACGAGAAAATCCATGTAAACAAGGCGGACGGTATTAGGGAGTCGGTCGGACGGGCGGCGGCGGCGCGGCGTCATCGCGCGTTATCCGCGGCCCGTCGCGATAAAGACTCCATTAGTCAGGGCCAACTAAGATAGCGCGTAAGTGCACCACCACCGAACGACCGGTACCACCACCGACCGCCTATCTACGAACGAACAAACGAAACGCTAACAATATACAAGAACGCGACAGCGACAGCCTGGCGCACGACCAGACGTCTCTTCGCTCTTCTCTCATCTCGCTCTTGGTTTTACGTGGTTTTACAACACGCTAAACACGAATTATTTGTCCTTTCACATATTTATTCCCTTTTAACACACTTTTAAAAAAATGGAGTCAAGTTGATTGACCCAATACTTCCCACACATTACGGTGATATCATTTTACTATTTTCCCAAAGCATGAAGCTAAGTCTAAGATCCTCTTGCAACCAAATCATCCGGTCATCTCTGTCAATCCAGCAATACGCAGACAGCTGTTTCATGCTTATTAGCGATCATCAGTAGGGATTCATCAAGTCAAGTAACTTGAGTTTTTTCTTAAATACTTGAAAGCTCAAGCTTTTGAAAATTTGATATTTGACTTTACTTGATTTTCGATCTGAACTACTTGACTTGACTCGATATCAAGTAAAATCAAACTATTTGATATTACTTGATATCGTTCTGTAAAATGCGAATCGAAGAACCGTTAAAATAGGGGAATCACCGATGTTATGACAGAAGGCACCCGATGACTTTAAAACTTTAAAGCCAACCGACACAGAATGGTGAATTGAACGAATTTGCCAGTACCTTGACATTTTTAAGAGTATTTCCATCATTTTTGCATTAATATGCTGCTCGATAGTCTAGATTCGTGAGCTATGGAGCTTGACAATAAACCTGACCGAGATGAAACCGATGAACAGATTATAAATAGTATTCAAGCGGCAAGGGACAGTACTGAAGATATTTTAGAATGGTGGAAAAGACACGAATGTATTTTCCCAAACCTTGTCGCAATGGCCAGACTTTTTGGCAACGCCAGCTTCTTCAGCTCCAGTTGAAAGGCAGCTTTCTACAGCTGCCTTAACTCTTACCAAAACAAGAAATCGATTAGATGATAACTCCATTAGATGTCCTATGTGTCTCAAATCATGGTTGGCAAATGAGGATGTCAATTTTTTTATTTCTGTGTCCTGTGTTATCGATTGCTCTGGTTATTAGCCCTGTGTTCTGTGTAGGATTTGTTACTGTTTTCCGGCGCCACTCTAGGAACAGCACTGTTAATTAGAAGCCAACAGTGAAGTAAATGCTCAGGTGGGGATTCTTCGCTGAGCTTTTTTATGGATATCCATTTTTGATTGAAAAAACCTCTAACGAGAATGGAACCCGAAACCTTCCGGTCGTGAGCCCTCGACTTTAACCACTGAGCCAACCCACCCCCACTTCAGTTTGTTGTTTTTCTATGTATTATTGTCAGAATTCAGAATATTTCATATTTTTATTCCATATTATTACATTCATTATTTAACTAAGCTACACCTTTATATACATAGATTTTTATTGTTATTGCGTTTGGCAGTTAATCAGATTAATATCAAAAAAGAATTATTTTTTCAAGAAAAATCAAGTAGTTAGCTTGAAAAACTTGATTTTCAAGTTGCTTGATGTGTAACTATTTGACTTGACTTGAATTTCGAAAACAAATACTTGACTTGGTATCAAGTTGCTTGAAATTCAAGTCGTGAATCTCTAATCATCAGTGTGCCATGGTGGATTGACGGAGATATAGAGCAACCCTCGTATATCGACTCTCATATGCAGTTGGCATAGAAGCGCCCTCCTCTGGTGAGATGAAATGAATGCGCCTTTGCGTTCTGCCAAGAAGTTTGCTGCTGTTTAGCAGTGACTGCCTTTGGTTTGCCGTTACCTCCGGGTACCAGATGGCGCACGGACAGATTTTTCTGCATCCTACTCTTTTAAACTTTTTTTTTTGGGATCTCTGATCATTGTCTACTCTTTTTGTAGTGGTTAAAATGAGTCAAGCTAGGATGGGCTCTCGGATAGGGTCGTCTACCCCGGAACACTTTTCATTGCCCTTTAAATATTAATACTAATAATATAAGCTGTTTTTAAAAGCAAGAAACTATTCACGAGAATCTAATAATACTAATAATATGTATAAAGGTTAAACTGGGAAAAAGGGTTTAATATTTTACGTTCCTTATTTGCAATTTGCTCCTTTTGTATGAATTTTCTATTTATTTGATTACAGTCGTCATGCGCATTAGCGCATTGCACATTTGCATTACAATACATTGATAACAAAAGATGATTTAATGCCACCAATTTGGCACTTAATAATGCACAGTGTAGTTTTTTCAATGCTGGTCCTCAGTCCTTTGACCTGTAATCAACTACACTTCAGATAATTTTTTGCTCAGACCACGAAAGTGATCCGTTTCTGCGAAAACAGCTGTGGTCTTTTCCAATTTAAAAAAATAAGCAATATATACGAAACCGGGTTATATTCCCGTCGATACCAATAAAAATTTCCCCCTTTTATTGTACAGGCTCACATCCACACGCAATTATATGGATTGTTATGTTATTAATTTAACCGTTTCTTATTTAAAATAATTGGCTTCGCTTTAACTACATTTTCTGGTATTGAAACAAAAATCTTGAGATGGTTGCGGACAGTGGCGTAGTCCCGGTGGTACTTCAGTATCTCAACACACGAAAAAAGGTACACAGAAAAAAGGAAACATCAAAGTTCATCAAATGATGAGTTATTATACCTAAGCAATTTAGGTTAGAACTGAGCTTATTATACAGGGTGTCCCACGACGATTAAGACAAGCAATATATCGGAACTGGGCAGTAGTAGCGAATTATAATTTTCGGGGTGTAAATTAGAGCAAGTGTAGTATCTGCTCCTATTATTGCGTCCTCCAATGAGGTATTTGTTTTTGGTCACGTGACGTCCGATTCAAAATTTTTAATGCGACACTATGTATATTTGTGACTTTTTCTGTTCCTCCCGATAAGCAATTCCAATAAACTGCATACTTGGGGTCTAAAGTTATTAATCCAAGAGCTACAGGTGCTTAAAGAATGGGACCACTACCATTGATTATAACATGTATTCCTACAGTTAAATTATTTTGGTAGTGTTTCATAATGGTAGCGGTACAGTCCTTTAAGTACCTGTAGCTCTCGAATGAATCACTTTACACCCCAAGTGTGCTAGTTTGTTGGAATTTTTTTATCGGGCGGATCAAAAAAAGTCACAATTATACAGGGTGTCCCATTAAATTTTTGAATCGGACGTCACGTGACCAAAAACAAATACGTCATTGGGTAACAAAATAATAAGAAAAGTTACAACGTTTGCTCTAATTTACACCCCCAAAATTATAATTCGCTACTACAGCCCAGTTCCGATATATTGCTTGTCTTAATCGTCGTGGGACGTGTATACTTCAACTACAACTACTTGTAGGTACTTCGCTTGAAAATACCTTAGGCCATGAATATAGCATCAACTAAAATATTACACTACTCCAGAAATGCCTTCAGGTTTAAATCAACCATATGATACTTCAATCAGCAGACAAGATTTTTTTGTATATCAACCTCCCGCAAAGGCTGAAAGTCTATGGTGCTATAGAAGCGCTGCGAGAGGATAAGAGTCTTTAGATTTGAAATGCTGCAGATTGTAGCCGTCGGGAAACAAATTCCCCAGTAGCTCATTCCACAGTGTAGAAGTTCTCTGAAAGAAGGAATACTAGAAAGTGTTCCTCAATCGGATGGCCCTCGGTGTTATTATCCGAAAGAGCTCATTCGAAGATCTTCCGTGATAGAGTCTGTAAAATAGGGACATGTCGGCCACACTTCCTCGATGTTCCAAGGTGTGAAGGTCCTTTGTGAGGTCATGCGTATCGATTAATCTAATTGCTCTCTTCTGGATGCTGTCCAGAAGCTTTAGAGAGTACTTCGAAGCGCATCCTCACTCATGGGAGCTATACTCCAGCGATGGTTGTATCTGCGCCTTGTAGAGCAGCAGTAGTTGCTCTGGTGTATACAGCTTCTCACAGCGGAACAAAACTCCAAGCTTCTGGGATGCTGTGTTAGCAATACTGACGACCTGGTCGAGCCAGGACATGTTATTGTTGATGTTGATCCCCAAAAGTTTGAGAGAAGGTGACTTGACTATTGGGTGATCCTTCAGTTCCACAATTGATAAGCCGATGTGAGACTTCTTTGTAAGTGTTGTTGCCTGAGTTTTCTATACTTTATTTAGTATTGATTAATCTCCATTCGTCAATTGTTTTGATATCTACGTTGATATGTGAGGCATGTTGCTGTCGCCGACGTATCGTCTCCAGGGATGATAGTGGCTTGCCTTGTTCAATGCATGATATTAATGTACTGTCGCTTACAAAGTTGTAGATAGGATTGGATGTTAATTCCAGCAGCTCGTTGATAAAAAGCAGAAATGGTTTAGATAGGACAGATTCCTGAGGAACCCCGGCGTTTATTGAAAATGTCTGACGAACCGCCTACAAAAAGAGATCGATCGTTCAAGAAGCTATTCAGCCACTGGCACAGGCCAGGTGGTCATCCATAACCAGCAAGCTAGACCAGAAGTTCCTCATGCCACACTCTGTCGATGGCTTTCGATATGTCAAGTGCAAAAATACTTTCAAATGCTCTGTCCAAAAGTGAGTGACGCAGACCAGTAGGTCACCTGTAGACCTATGCTTACGGAAGCCGTACTGGCGATCATTTATGATGTTATTGTTGTCCAGGTATTTCAGGAGCTGCGTGTTCATGACAGTCTCCATAACCTTAGACATGATTCTGAGAAGAGACACAGGCCTATAGTTGGTGGGATCGTTTTTTTGCTTTTCCCAGGAATGGGTTGTATGCAGCCAATTTTCCATACAGTGGGAAAGACGCCTCGATGGTACAGTAGTTTGAAGCTTACTTACAGGTTCTTTTTCTTGCGTTATACTTCCTTAGGTACTCTATCAGAGAATAAAAACAACTATTTAGACGTTTCGTGTCAGGTTTCAACTGCTTATATTTTTTCAAAAAAAGTGTGTTTGTTGTGAAGACAGCGAGATTAACCAAATTCTTTTCGAAAATTGTTAGACGATTTTGTACAACTGGCATTATAAGTCGTTGACTGCATGCACTGCTGTTTTTTTCATTAGCAAACCTCAACGTTAAAGCCCTGAAGATGAAAATACACATTGCCGAAAGCTTGGCACTTGACTCCAGAGTCTCCTTTATGCAGTGACCCAGTTTCTTTTCAAAATTTTGGCCACAACCCCAAGATCTTCTCATCTTTTCGAAATCATTAAAGCTACAGTTGAATCTCCCAAAAAATTGAGTCATATACGCCGCTGCATGGTGCATCTTGGGATGGTTATAATTCTCGAACAATTATAATAATTACACAGTGCGTTGCAGACTGAAGAGCGAAGAGAAGGAAGAAAGAGCAGAGGCAAGGGGAAAGAGGGGAGTCGGTGTGTGCTTGATTCACGGCGGTGCTACCAGTTTTTAATCACTCAGCAAAACGCCAAATGATTCGGAAAAATTGCTGGGAGGTCGGATTCCTGTAATTATCCACCTCGAAACCCAATTTCGGAGATAATCGAAGGCAAGCCCTTGTCACTTTTTGATATGACTTAATATGGACGGAAAAGGTCAAATTTCTCTCAGGGGCAGGCACGTATTTAGGGGGGGGGTCTGGACCGAAACTTTAAGTAATCCACAAAAAAGGCACACGTCTTATGGCGTTTTGCAAGCCTGATCCACCCCCTCCCCGCGCGAGGCGAGATCCAATATTTTGTTTTGCTGAAGTCGTCCCATCGGGTCAAAAATTTAAAGGTGCCAACCGCCATCTCCAATCTGGACCCCCCCCCCAAAAAATTAAATCCTGGATACATGCCTGCCCAGTAGCATGTTTAATTTTTCACTTCCTATGGAAGGGGATTTTTTTTTTATGGTCGGCCTCCCGCAAAGGCTGAAAGCCTATGGCGCTGTGGAAGCGCTGCGAGAGGATAAGTATCGGTTCACGTTAGATTTGAAACGCTGCAGGTTGTAGCCGTCGGGAAACAAATTCCCCGGCAGCTGATTCCACAGCGTCGAAGTTCTCCAAAAGAAGGAATGCTGGAGGAGACTAGTTCGGGGAGTAAGGACCTCGACCTGGTAAGGATGAGCTCGCAGAGCTTCTCTAGTTTTCCTGGTTCGGACGGCCTGTGGTGTTATTATCTGAGAGAGCTCACTCGAACATCTTCCGTGATAGAATCTGTAAAACAGGGATAGTTCAGCCACCCTCCTCCGATGTTCCAGGCTGTGGAGGTCCTTGGTGAGGTTAGGCGTATCGATAAGTCTAATCGCTCTTTTCTGGATAGTGTCCAGAAGCTTTAGAGAGTGCTTCGGAGCGCATTCCCACACATGGGAGCAATACTCCAGCGATGGTCGGATCTGTGCCTTGTAGAGCAGCAGCAGTTGCTCTGGTGTATACAACTTCCTACAGCGGAACAAAACTCCATGCTTCTGGGATGCCGTTTTAGCAATACTGACGACGTGGTCATGCCAGGACATGTTACTGTTGATGTTGATTCCCAAAAGCTCTACGGAAGGTGATTCGACTATGGGGTGACCCTCCATTTCCACGGTTGGTAAGATAAGTAAAATGTTGGGTGTGGCGATCTCTATGTACTCCAGGCACGAACCCCCCCCCCCCCCCCCCCCGAGAGTTACAAAATATCGTATAGTGATGTGTATGTTTCTAAGCTGTTGAAACTTTTATGCTACAATTAAGAGGCTACGAATATTAAAGGGATCATAAAAAGTTTAAACTAAAAAACTTTTAGGGTTTCTGGGTATCCTCTATCTGTTAAGTTCTAAGTGTTGCTCATTAAAATAACTGACAAATGGACAATATTAACAATTAGTTCCAGTAGTACTACTAACTAGTGATACATCATTAAAAAGGTAGATGTACCAATTTGCAGTGTATGCCAAATTTCGTTGTTTTAGTGTTGATGAAAATAAGAAAATTCTTGAAACAGTTGAATTTATGTACACATACTAGTATTATGTTGCATATAGTTTTTACTCAGAATTTAGAGAAGAAATCATTTTTATGTTTCATCCTTTAGACCCAAGTAGGCTGTAATATATATATTTTGGGTATAATTCCTTGATATCAAAGAATGGACAATAGGCAGGAAAAAAAGATATATTAAGCTCAAGCCCCTCCCCCCAGAGCACCTGGGGGGGGTCGAGGGGGGGGGAGGGGTGGTATGTAGATAAAACAGGCTTTGGATATTTCAAATACTCAACAGGTAGGGTCGTCACCTGATCGGTTTTTTCATAGCGGGTAGGAGCCACGAAATATTTTTTTGCCCTAATGGTGACACTCCTTTACTGCTTCTCCAGGGTGTCTGAGAAACGGAAACCTAACCATCCCCCTTTGGTGCTCTCCAAAAATGGTGATATCCAACGACGTCCTGCTCCTGATACCCAAGAAGAAACTTATTCAGTTGTTTTGGGTTTTTTATAAAAATACACACTTTTTAACATCTTCAATCCCTTTTAATAGAGAAGCCATATAAATGTAATGGTGACAATATTTTAGCTAATGCTGCTTCGTCTGGTGTATAGAATGCACCATGCGTGTACTCGTGAAATTGAAAAGTATAGTCCGATATATAATATCCACTACGTTGAAACTTTTTCCAGGGATAAGGTATGAGTGTTTTTTTTGTAATAAAATCGTTAATAGTGTTAATACTGATTTTGTGATTAGTTTGTTGGCATTAATTCCATAATTTCCATGTCACTAAATTCAGAACTACCTAAAGCAATACTCGTATGTATACATCAGACAATTCTAAGTTCCTTGATTTCTGTAATAGTCAAGGCAATGTTCGGATGGACCTAACAAACGTCTATTATTCTGCTAGGTCTTTCCTTCACAGGACAATGGACAGCCTAGTATGAATGAAATAAATTTTTGAGTTTTACAACCCCCCACCCCCTAACCACCCCAATTTCACCCTCACCCAAAAAAAAGTAAAAAATGATCAGAAACTGAGCTATTTTTATATTTTTTGTTTTTTTATTATTGCTACGCCGCCACTGACACGATTTTTCCAAAACATATCTATCCTCCCCGCGGCAGTAATACTGTGTCAAAATTTCATTAAAATCCATTCGATAATTTTCGCGTTACGCAATATAAAACGATCTAAAACAACGCTCGGATGTACGTACGTCACATATTCTAAGTCCCTTGGTTTCTATTATAATAAGCAAGGCAATGTTCGGATGGATCTAAAAAAGTGTATTATGCCGCTAGGACTTTCATTCACAGGTCATTGGACAGCCCATTATGAATACAACAAACTTTTCAGTTTTACAACCCCCCACCCTCCAACCACCCCAAATTCACCCCACCCAAAAAAAAGTAGAAAATGATCAGGAACCCCGAAAACGCCTAAAAACGAAGTTTGAGGAATATTTGAAATTTTTTGTTTTTTGCTAATTACTCCACCCCCCGAACGCCACTGGTGGAAATTTAAGAAAAAGTGCCTCTTGATTCATAGCATATGTATGACGAATTTTATTAAAATATCTGCAGTGGTATCGTAGATATTAATAATAAATTATTTATTTTTGAAAACTTTACTATCCTGTATCTGAAAAGGTAAGACGTTTAGGACATACGTTCATATCAAGTTTTCTTCTTGAAATGGACCCAAAAATCGTCCCCATGAATATTGACATACAATTAGGAAACACCCTGTATATGGTGGTTTACAGAGTACATCACGCGTGTACCTAAGTAAAGGTTAACCTCATCCCGGTAGACATAAAATTAGAAACTCTAGTTATACCCTGTAAGATGGGCTGTATATAGCGCTTCTTTCCTAACTCACCGTTAAAATTACCACGCTCCAGGCAGAGCAATCCGAGTGAGACCGAGCCGGATATATTGCGTCTTCGTGTAATTTCCAGCCGAGAAACAAATAAGTGATTAAACCTGGGGATATGATAAATTCAATTACCTAAATCCACTTACACAATTACTGATATGGGAATGATTAATTCCAGCCCATCAGAATTGCTTTCAGTTGGAAATTCCACAGCTATGCCTCCGGGCTGTAGAATAAAGTTCATTCGCTTGTCAGTCTACTTCTATATATATCTACTATGTACAGCTGTATGTGTGCTGTATTCTTGTTTGACTGACTGAATACAGCAGTAATGAAGTTATTATTCTGATTTTCAAGTTTCTCTCGCATGACTGCGGTATTATTATTATTATTATTATTATTATATAACAGATATGAGTTGAGCTAAAAAGCTATAAACTCAAAAAAATCAATGTTTGATTCTTGGAACAGACTTCCCGTCGATGTGGTGAACGCAAATTCCATTACAAGCTTCAAGACCAAATATGACAGGTGGTGTTGTGACCAAAACTCGTAACTCCGGTAGTTTACTGTACCAAACCTACGTAAGACCGTTCATAGAATTCCCTGGCCTATTTGGTATCCAAACCTACAAAGAGACCGTGATTTGTTGGAAAACCTGCAGAGAAGGGCCAGACGTATTCCTTGTGGCACCCATCACCCTACCTACGAAGAAAGATTAAAGCTGTTCGACCTGATGCACTTCTGTGATCGATGCCTGATTTATTTGGAACTGACATTTCTTCGCTTTTTTCCATAAACTCGAACCACCTACGTGGACATAATTCCAAGCTGTTGAAAGAGAGGTTCTGGACCGTGCCTCGTCAACTCTTCATCTTCCCCTGGACATAGTGAACGAGTCATTGGTCAACATCTTCAAGAAACTGTACGATAGTTGGTTATGGCAAGGACATCGATAGTTGCTCTAGTCTAGTTGCTAGTGGTCTTTACAATTTGTAATTGATGCACAAATATTTAATAACTGGATTCGTATGTCTGGAGTATAGAGTTAATAGAAATTTTATGTAATCTGGGTAAACATGTTCAATTAATTTCTATTTCTGTTGCTGTCATACTGTAAACTAACGTTCGGAGGTTTCCTCTTGAAGAGAAATTTATTTTTTTATTTCCACATTTGTCCAAACGCTTATGTTCTGTCTCATGCTCAAAAATTTATAAACTGATCTACATTTTATTTTAATAACAATATTAGTAATAACAAGAATGGGGGGTGGGTTGGCTCAAGTGGCTAGAGTCGAGGGCTTGTGGACCAAAAGGTCCCGGGTTCGATTCTCGTTAGACACGGAAGTTTATTTCTGGTTTTTTCAATAAAAAATAAATATCCATAAAAAAAGCTCAGCGAAGAACCCCCACCTGAGCCTTCACTGTTAGCTTCTAATTAACAGTGCTGTTCCTAAGTGGCGCCGGGAAACAGTAACAAAGCCTACACAGAACATGAGGCTAATAACCAAATCAGTCGATGCCGATGACACAGAAATAAAAAAAAAATAACAAGAATTATTATCCTGTCATACAGGGCGAGTTTTTAGTAGACCGGATCGGTCGATATAACTCCACTACTTTAGAAGTTGTATATAAAAATTGTTGCCAAGGATATATTTTACCCGTTACCCAAAAATATATTTTGATTTGTACTACGTCATGATGTAAAACATACATTTTTTCAAATGAGACACCCTATATATTATTCCATGTTTAGATTCTACTAATGATCCCCGCTTTTAAAATATAAGTTATTGTAACATTATACAGGCTGTTTCAAAAGTTATGACCATTTTTATACCCAATCGCTGTCAAATGAACGTACAGTTTATTGAAAATTAATTAATCAAGAATTATGTTTTTTACATGGAACGATAAAAAATATTCTCAAGTTTTAACACACGCAGTAAAGAAGTCGACAACGTATACTCATATACAGGGTGAGGTAGAATGCAAAAACTAGATATTTTCTTTTTTTTAAATATATTTTATTATGCAAAAATTGCTTTCAGTATGCTCTTTGATATTTATATAGCATTCCATATACTTACATTCGGCAGTTCTGAGATATTTCGATTTTTCTGCAAATTTTATATATACCTTCTATTTGTGTACTGGAATTTATTTATTTTTAGATGCGCTATCGAAATTTGTTTGTATTTATAACGAACAACTAAAGTATAAACCCATAATAGTATTTGACGAAGTGAAAATCCTGAATTATCGAGATAATACAAGTCAAGCATGCCGAGGAAACAATTTTATAGTCACGATGCATTATTATCTAGCGGATCTATCAGGTAAGCTATGATATATGAACTGACCCAGTCCGAATGAAACCATTCTTCAATCTTTCAAACGCATTAGTTTTAGAGTGCCTCCATTCTGGTTATTGTTGTTCATAGTTGATATATTCTAGAGGCAAGTAGGCAATTTATCAAAGATTCTCCTAAATACCCTTTAGTTATTCTTCCATGGAAACATTAGTTTTCAATGCTCAGTTTTCACACAGTATAATAATAATAATAATTTTTATTCACAGCATAAAGAAAAAAGAAACAAGTAATATAACAAAATGCAATTCGTATGTGCTGCAAAAAGGACTGAAAACATTCACTGAATCAATCAAAGTTCAATCCTGGATTCGTTATAGAAATATTTTGTTGCCTGATGGGCCATTAATATCTATTTTCAAATTTGCTGCTGGAAAATAAATCAATATCTTGTAAATAATAATAACAATACATCACCGCCTATCAGTCCTCAAAACGATACTATAAATAAATAAATAAAGGAGGGAAATGATGGCAAAGTCTAATTTATTGCTATTTGACCAAACTGAAAGAAAGAAAAAAAACGAAGCAATATGTAACCTTTTACTGGGTTAATTTTACAGACTACATGACTGTTTAAAGTGTGTCTTATACTTGAACTGATTTGGATGGAAATTGCCAGTATTTTAGAGACTGCCTGATAAATCTGCTTGATAATTATGGATCACGTCTATAAAATTGTTTCCTCAGCATACTTAATTTATGTATATTATCTCGACAATTCAGGCTTTTCACTTAATCAAATAAAAATAAAATTCGATCGTAATGTATAAAAGTGAAAGAGCATATCAGAAGCAATTTTTTGATTAATTAAAAAAAAAGAGAAAATCTAGTTTTCGCAATCTACCTCACCCTGTGCATGAATATGCGCCGGCGACTTTTTTTACAGCCTGTTTTAAAACCAGAGGACATTTTTTATCTTTCCATGTAAAAAAATATTTTTGATTCATTAATTTTAAAATATACAGTACGTTCATTTGACAACGATTTGGATATAAAAATGGTCATACCTTTTGAAATATCTTGTATAATGTTACAATAACTTATATTTTAAAAACGGGAATCATTAGTAGAATCTAAATATGGAATATTATACAAGGTGTCCCATTTAAAAAAATGAACCTTTGCGTCACCACGTAGCCACGGATCACTCTGTATAAATCAATTTTTTTTCTGAGCACGGAGCATATTCTTGGCTACAACTTCTATATACAACTTCTGTAGTAGTGGAATTATCGACCAATCCAGTACTAAAAACTCACCCTGTATAATAAAACCAGTACCCATTGTACTTCGCAATGTAGTAATAAAATCTACATGCTCAAAAAACTATCCCCTTGCCAGATTTTAAAGACCCGCACTGTATATCTAAGGTACTAATAATAATAAACAGTTCCACGTCCAACGCTAAAATAGCAATAGATCAGAACAGAAACTGTAGCAAAAATAAACACCGCTTCATGATTGCCTTACTATTATTAATGTTTGTACACGTCACAGCATTTATTGCTGTTTGTACGTTTGCAATAATTGCTCTCTGGTATTAATTTATGAATAGTTGTTATATTTTTGCATTATTCACTCTTGTATTAATCAAACTTGGTTAAGCATAATTCGTAACGAGTAATTGCAAATTACACGGGAAATTCCAGAATGACAGGTACTTTTAGGCGAATGCGATCAGTGAGATTAGTTTGACAGTGCCTCTAGCGAAATTTGTCTAAGCATATTTTGTTTCGCAGTATACATAGGGGTTTTTAAGCTACATTTAATATGAATATCTGGATAGCTAAATTGTGAGGCCCCGGTATGCAATGGTTCATCCATGCCTAGCTAGCTGCTGCCCTTAGCTAACGAAACAAAGGGTCACCTACCACCTGATGACAAGAGGGAAGCTGAAGGTGACGCCTTGAGACAGTGTCACCAATAACTTGAATGTATCGCCTCTTTAAAGTTATTGAGTTATTAATCTATAATTAGAAATCATTGTAACAATCAACGACTGGTAGAATAAATGCTCTAAAAATCGACTGTACAGTTAAAAGTTGGGACTTTCCTCTTTAGAAGCAACGGCCCTTGAAACGGCAAAGCTAATGCACGGTGAACCAGCAGCAAAACAGTAAAAAAAATCAAGCAGGTACTCACTATTTGGTTGCTACGAAGTTGTAAGTGCGGTCCTGTCGCAGGCGGCTTACAGGTAAAAGTACGATTTACGATAACTTATTCAATTTGGACCATACGAGGTTGTCTAGGTTTTCCAGCGTGTCCACCACGATGTGGATTCAGACATCCTGCGTCTCTAGCTCTTTGCACGAGCGATACAAATCGACGAGGTGCAGGGTGTGTACAGTTAGGGAAACGATCGGCATACACTCGCGAAGCCGCAGCGGTGTTTTGACCACACTTACCGTACATTAAAATCACGTCCACCAGTTCATTATTGTTATAAGCGTGCAAGTCAAGCACTCTCGTACACAATGCCACAACCAGGCGACGTATGACGAACTGCCTGTTTTAGTGTCTTCTCTCCGGCATCGGCACCGCTAGCGCTGCCTTGTTTGTTGTGATATTATGACATGGTGAGCCATTGTCCAGGGACGGACTTAGAATTGAGGATTTCTGTAATGGTGATTATCTTGTTTTCTCTAAATATTTCGTTTATATGTTATTGGGAAAAACACTCATTTTGGTGAGTACTATCCGCTGTATGAAAAAGGTCCCAACTTATGAAACACCCTGTATATACCGGGTGGTCAGGTAAGAACGCGTTTTGTGGGACAATAAATGCCTCTTCGAACAAGACCAAGTTTGTTGAAGTCGTTGGAGTTAGAGCTGCTTATTTAAAAAAAAAACATTGAATTACCTCCCACCACTTTATTTTAATAGATACGTCAAAGTGTTAGACAAAAATTACTCCAGTAAATACTATAGCTTTGAAAATCACATATTTTTTGGTATCATTTACTAGCTGGATTTAGGCAAAAAATCACTTTAAATGGTAAAGACGACGGTTACGCCCCCTGACGACCATGTTGGAAGTCTGAAAATATTTCTTATTCTTTATGGTACTCTTTTAGCCACTGTAGTCATATTTCTTTATAGCATTTTATTTTTCTAGCCACTCGGTACATACAATTTTTTTCATCATCATCATAGTCACAATGTCTTAACAGACATGTTGTGAACTCGTAAAATGCATTTACTCATTGTACAAGTTTCTCTTGGGATATATTTAAGATCTTTAATGCAGTAGTTTCCAATTTGCTTTCTGCATCCTCATGCCGTTGACCAGATGGTATCTACTGGTTCATCCGCCTTTAGGGGCAATTTCTCACCCCATGGACAAGAAGGTGTCCTGACTCTTTTCAACTCGCCCACGCGAAGCTGTTGGTTGAAAAGAGGTTACTGCTTATACCGACAGTAGTTCGGTGTTCCTTTTAGTCGCCTTTTACGACACGCAGGATATACGATTTTTTTTTAATGGTCGGCCTCTCGCAAAGGCTGAAAGCCTATGGCGCTGTAGAAGCGCTGCGAGAGGATAGGTGTTGATTCACGTTAGATTTGGAACGCTGCAGATTGTAGCCGTCGGGAAACAAAGTCCCTGGCAGCTGATTCCACAGCGTCGAAGTTCTCCAAAAGAAGGAATGCTGGAGGAGACTCGTTCGGGGAGTAAGGACCTCGACCTGGTAAGGATGAGCTCGCAGAGCTTCTCTAGTGTTCCTGGTTCAGACGGCCTGTGGTGTTATTATCTGTGAGAGCTCACTCGGACATCTTCCGTGATAGAATCTGTAAAACAGGGATAGGTCAGCCACCCTTCTTCGATGTTCCAAGCTCTGGAGGTTAGGCGTATCGATTAATCTAATTGCTATTTTCTGTATAGTGTCCAGAAGCTTTAGAGAGTGTTTGGGAGCGCAACCCCACACATGGGAACAATACTCCAACGATGGTCGGATCTGTGCCTTGTAGAGCAGCAGTAGTTGTTCTAGTGTATACAGCTTCCTACAGTGGAACAAAGCTCCAAGCTTCTAGAATGTCTTTTTAGCAATACTAACAACGTGGTCGTGCCAGGACATGTTATTGTTGATGTTGATTGACGGAAGGTGATTCGACTATGGGGTGACCCTCCATTTCCACGGTTGGTAAGCCATCGTGAGACTTCTTTGTAAGTTTTGTTGCCTGAGTTTTTTGTACGTTGAACTGTAGTTTATTTGCTAATCCCCACTCGACAATTGTTTTGAGATCTGCGTTGATCTGTGAGGCATGCTGCTGTCGCCGACGTACCGTCTCCTGGGATGATAGTGGCTTGCTTGGTTCCATGCACGACACTAATGTACTGTCATCTGCGAAGCTGTAGGTTGGATTGGATATTATTTCCAGCAGCTTGTTGATGTACAGCAGAAATAGTATAGGGGATAGGACAGATCCCTGAGGAACACCGACGTTTACCGAAAATACGTCTGATGAACAGCCCTCGACTACAACAAACAGGGATCGGTCGTTCAAATAGCTATTCAGCCACTGGCGCAGGCCAGGTGGTAGTCCATAAGCAGCAAGCTTGACCAAAAGTCCGTCATGCCACACTCTGTCGAAAGCTTTCGATGTGTCAAGTGCAACAACACGGGATTCGCCATGATTGTCTATTGCTCTGTCCCACAAGTGAGTGACGTAGGCAAGGAGGTCACCTGTAGACCTGTGCTTGCGGAAGCCATACTGGCGATCATTTATGACGTTATTGTTGTCCAGGTATTTCAGGAGCTGTGTGTTAATGACAGTCTCCATAACCTTAGACATGATGCTGAGAAGAGCCACAGGTCTATAATTGGTGGGATCAGTTTTTTTGCCTTTCTTAGGGATGGGTTGTATGCAGCCAATCTTCCACGAAGCGGGAAACACGACTCGTTAATACGAAAGTTTGAAGAGCTTGCAAATAATAGGTGCAAGGGATGGGAGATATTCTAACCCGCCCCCACACAGTACACTTTTTTAGGTATTTTCAGAATACTTTGACCAGTCTTAATTATGCGTTACTAAATCCTTCTAGGGCTCTAACGACTGCACAACGTTGCTAAGCGATATAACAGTCCATGCATATTAACGGTTGTAATTTGTAAAATGTAAGGCAATTACTTTGCTAAATAGATTACGCGCTTAAATACATCTACTAATTATGTTGGACCTGGAGCATATGTCTGCCCGCATGTTCTGAAGAAATTCACAGGGGAACAATTTGCCAAACGTCCGGATCAATTTCAACATTTATTCGTTATAAAGACGGAAATATTTCTATTACGAGTATGTTAAATGTACACCTGTCCAATTATAATGTGAGTGACATAAGTTTTGAGAAAAGGTTTCCTTTAACACCAGGCAAGCCACTATCATCCCAGGAAACGGTATGTCGGCAACAGCAACATGCCTCACAGATCAATGTAGATAGCAAAATACTTGTCGAGTGGGGATTAGTAAATAAAGTACAGTTTAACGTACAGAAAGCTCAGGAAACAACACTGACAAAGAAGTGTCACGTTGGCTTGCCAACTGTGGAAATGGAGGGTCATCCAATAGTCGAGTCACCATCAACAATAACATGTCCTGGCACGACCACGTCGTCAGTATTGCTGAAACGGCATTCCAGAAGCTTGGAGTTTTGTTCCGCTGTAGGAAGCTGTATACACCAGAGCCACTACTGCTGCTCTACAAGGCACAGATCCGACCATCGTTGGCGTATTGCTCCCATGTGTGGGGATGCGCTCCGAAGCACTTTTTAAAGCATCTGGACACTGACCAGAAGAGAGCAATTAGACTAATCGTAACGTCTAACCTCACAAAAGACATCCACAGCGTGGAACATCAAAAATGGGTGTCTGACCTGTCCCTGTTTTACAGATTGTATCACGGAAGATCTTCGAGTGAGCTCTCCGAGATAATAACATCGTCCGAGCGAGGAACACTAGAGAGGCTTTGCGAGCTGATCCTTACCAGGTCGAGGTCCCTACTCCCCCAACCAGTCTCCTCCAACATTTCCCCTTTTGGAGAACTTCGACGTTGTGGAATGAGCTGTCGGGGAACTTGTTTCCCGACGGCTATTTTCTACCCTCGTAATCTCAGTAACCGCTATATGGATTGTGATAAAATTTGGGTAGCCATATGGTGAAGGTTTATAGTAGGTAATGCTCCTATAATTTTGGAAATTGGCGTATGAGCGGCGGAGTAATTAACAAAAATCTAAAACGTCAGATACTCCTAGGGTTGCCAGCTTTTTTTGTAAGAAAAAAGTATAATAGGATTAAAGGAAAAAGTATTTTGGAGAAAAAAAAAACAGTATTTTATTTCGGGATCAATGTTAATATAAAACTGTATATTAGATACTTTTTTTAGGTAAGTAATATTATATAGCGAAAACCAGTATCATGCTATTTTTAACAGTATGATTGACAAACCTAGATACTCGTGAAACTTTGTTTTTAGGCGTTTTAGGGGTTCCTGGTCATTTTCTATTTTTTTTTGTAGGAATGGTATTGGGATAGTTGGGGAGTGGGGTTGTAAAACTGAAAAATTTGTTGTATTGATAATAGGCCGTCCATATTGATCTGTGGAAGAAAGACCTGGCGGCATAATATGCATTTTTAGGTCCAACCGAACATTGTCTTGCCTATTACAGAAACCAAGTGACATCTGATGTATACATACAAGTATTGCTTGAAATCGTTGAAACTGTTAAATTGTTTGTCATGTAATTTTGACAATAGTATTATCGTGGCGAGGATAGAAAACGGATATGGTTTTTAGAAATCGTGTCAGTGGCAGCGCATTAATAAACAAAAACCTAAGAACATTAAATAATTTTTTTGATTGAGGGTAAATTGGTATGGTTGAGAAGGTGAGCGAGGGTGTGTAAAACTAAAAAAAAATTGTTGTATTCATAATAGACTGTCCATTAACCTGTAAAAAAAGACCCTGCGGAATAATATACTTTTATTCCCCACATCGATAGGTGAGTGAAGTATTGTGATCGTAAAATTTTTCGATTTTGAAATAATAAGCTTTACGATAATTACGTAAGGAAAACCTGCGTTACTGTCGGTCTGGCTGTCAGGCTTTTGGCCTGTCTGTCTATCTGTCCGTCTGTCTGTTGGCGTTTTGCTAATCTCGTAATGTCAGTAACCGCTGCATGAACTATGATGAAATTTGGGTAGCGATGTATTGTTGGGCCATAGTAGATACTGCTACTATAATTTTGAAAATTGGCGTCACAGTAATTAGCAACAAACCAAAAAACCTAATCTTCCTCAAGCTGCGCTTTTAGGCATTTCAGCGGTTCCTGATCATTTTCTATTTTTTTTGGGGCGGTTGGGAAGTGGGGGTTGTAGATCTGAAAAAAATCTTGTATTTATAGTCGTTTGAAAAAGTTCGGTATACATCACTGACGATAAATAAGAATCGGCGGTGGATGACCATCAATACTAAACATGCAGATTAGTGTTAACTAAAAAGGAACACACAGGATAGGCCTGCTTTAATTAGCAGCGAATTTGGCTTCTACTCAATGTGAAAAAAGTAGTTTTCTAGTATGATGTCCAGGGGCGGATACTGAGGGGGGGCCAGCAGAGCTGATTCAAAAAGTCTTATGAGATGTGTTGTTGGATCAGGCTTGTAAACAATAACATGAAGGTAACGGTCCTACGAGTAAAGGGGCTGCTTACACCTGTTCTTTGACCTGTGAAAGGAAGACCCAGCGACATAGCAGTCGTAGCACGCTTTGTTTTTTGTGCGGACGGGCGATGATTTGGTTGCAAGGGGACCTCAGACTATAACTTCATGCAATGGAAACTGAGTCGATCAACTTGATTTCATATTTTGGTACACCTTTACCTTTTTTTCATTTGTTTCATTCGTCTGGTAAAGACGGTACCGCTGGAGTTGGTCGAACTCGTTTACCTGACACCTGCCTACTACGATCACGCATATAATAAAATGAATGCCTGCTCGGTTGCTCGGTTGTATATACACTGGGACTTCGCTGCGGGATCCTTGTTTTTCTGTCAATTCGGAGCCTCGTAAAAATATGCCGAGCGGATGAAATAAGGACACGTGGTTAACTCGGGTAATTATGAGTCTTTAAAACGGGGGGTTTATTGTTTAAATGAGCCACATTCGCGATAAATTTGACGTTTTGTGGAGACCGGGAACGTGTTCGGATTTAAAATTCGTCTTGCGTAGGTTTCAGAGTGAAGGTCGATTCTCATTGAAGCAGCATCATAGTACCCTTGGATATCATGGAAAGCGTCGCTGAAGAACGGTACACGAGTCTGATACAAGTTTTTGTGAAAGAAAGTACCATAAAAAGGGGCGCAAACACCACTAAGGTACCGTACTGATTGAACTTGGAAATCGAATTTGCCAGCGCGGACTGCTTTCAAGCTCACACGATGCGGGAATTACCAGCGTCACGTAGTCACAAATGCACTACTGGAGGAAAACGCAGCCAAAAAAAAAGGTACTGAATCGTCTGATCCTCAAAATGCTATCTATACCTCAAAATCCAAATACTGAAAACAACTGTGCGTAAACTTGGAAGATGACAACTGAGGTGAAGGGTACAAATTATTGGTCACCAAAAGGACATGTTCAAGCAATCGTCATCGTGTCTGCTAAGTAACGACAGAAAGGAAGAGATAGTGAGAGAACTCTTCCCAAATAGTTTTGAAGCTTGGGAGGCGGACAGCACCGAAGAGAATCCGGAGATCTCTAGGAAGGCTGAGGGAAAGATGAAAAATGATAAAGCTCTTGAACCAGATGGTGACCCTCCGGAGGCCAACAAGATCTATTCAACCATCTTTTGAGTTGGCAGACCGTACTAAACGCGTGGAAAAGGGCAAACGTCGTATTGTTAAGCAAGTCTGCAAAACCGCCAGAGCTTTCTTCTCCATACAGGCCGACCTGCCTGTTAGATACCATCGGAAAGCTGTATGAAATCCTGAGAAGACAGAGGTTCGAAAAAGAGATTGGAAAGGTAGGCGAGTTCTCGCCATGCCGATTTGGTTTCCGCTCTGGGAGGTTCACCATCGATGCCCTGGAAACGGTAACGAGGATTGCGGAAAAAACCAAGAAGAAGTGGTGTGCGTTGGTGACGCTGGATGTCCGCAATGCTTTTAATACAGCCTCATGGAGCACGATTATGGAGGAACTAGGAAAGCTGAAGATATCAAAATACCTACGCAATCTTATAAGCCCAGACTTCAGATCAATTTACATAGCCGGAGCCGAAATTCCTATGACAACAGGGGTGCCCCAAGGATCTGCCTTAGAGCCGTTACTCTGGATGAGGCTTCCGCTACCCAGCTTTGTTTTAACTATTTAAATCAAAACCTCAATTTAGTACTTGTAAAATCTCTAATAAAATTTGATTCAAAAACATATTTATATCGATCGTTGAAAAAAATGTGCGTAATGAGTGCAAAAAGCACATCATAAATTTTCTGATAAAAAAAATGAAAAAAAAGTTGGAAGGCCTGGGTTTCGAACCAACGACCTACAGATTCACATTCTAATCACTGCGCCATCCGGCGACATAGGAGATCGTTTCAACGAAACATATTTGATTAGGTATTTTATTACTGGAATCTGTAGTCTGATTTCAAACATTAAAAAACATATTTACTTCGATAGTAGACTTAGTCTCAAGCAGCAAACTTCATTCATCGTCTATGTTGCAACAAATATATACTAGTTACCACTGTTACCAGTAAGTGTTTTCACGATTGGCTTTGAATCTAGTATCGGAGTAGGACGTCGTTGGTCAAAGGAGCATCTTGACCGCCATGGTGACATCACACGGGTTCGTGAGCCGTCAGGTATTTTCGGTACTGGATTCAAAAACCCATTTTTATTTTGATATAACTTTTGAACTATTTCGAAAAAAAAGAAAGCAAACACAGTTTTGTAATAAAACATATGCATACGATATTTCCATTTATCACAAAAAATTTTATTCAAAACCCCAACTGGCCCTTCGACTCGACAATTTCAAAAATTTATTGTACCAACCCAAGGCTAATTAAAAAACTATAAAAATCCCCTGCCGTCGAAATTTGGTGAGGCCGAAATAGGTTCAGCCGTCGAAATGAATTAAAGTAGACCCTCATGATTCATTTTAATAATTTTAAATAACAATAAACAAACAAAAATATTGACACAAAACAGCATGTGCTTCCACCCATTTTCCATCCATGCACAAAACATAATTCGCCGGCAGACATAAAACAACACATGCTTCTAACAATTATTTTCGATCCATGCTGACAACAGAATTCACTGGCTGGGTTGAGTCAAATGTTTTCAGTAGGGTGCAACGGCAGACTTATCCCCAAGCCTATAACTTGTCTAGCAGCGGATGGTTTTTCCCAACGCTGGAAGACCACATCGACTGGTCTATAAATCACTCATTGGCGAGCGTCGATTGGACGCTTTGAATCCAACGGTTTTCGGTGGATACAGAGAGTCTTCTTTTGTTCACATAACTGGAGCTGGAGTCAGTTTCCGATTGATCAACCGACCATCCACCACCGAGCTGGCTGCCTAGTAGTGACTAGTGACCATCCCTGGGACCTGGCTTAACATATAGCAGTTGCTGAACCTAGGTAACTTTTCCTTTCTTGGGGTAGTCAAACAAAGGGGATGGGGCTTTGCTCTGAATCGAGCGATATTAAATGAGCTATAATGCTTGCAGCCTGGTTTCTCGTTTTTGGGGTTTTACTACTCACGACGCCACGCAACAGTCGGCCATCTTGACCGCCGAGGTCCACCTTCCCGTTCCGGCGACTAAATAACGATCCTACGGGGGCAGTAGCAAAAGGGGCTACTGTAATGAACGCAAGAGACAGCTGTCGCTGAGACGCTGTCCGAAATCCTACGGGGGCAGTAGCAAGGGGCTGCTGTATCAACTCTCTGCAAGGAGGTAGCTGACGCAGAGGCGCTGCTGCGTCCACAATCCCACGGGGGCGGTAGCCACTGTAGCCAGGGAGGCTGCCGCATTCATCTGATTTTTTTTCAAAAGTTAAGTTATCCTTTTCATTTAGCTGTTAGTGGTTTCCTAATTTTGGAATAAACGTCCTTATAACTTGTATGTTATTGCTACAGATAGTTTGTGAATTCATATGGTCTAATTTTTGCTGTTTTATACTTTATTCCCGTATTCGTGTATATTTACAATATAGGTAATTTATTAAAAGGTGAAGAAATATATATATGTATTTTGTCGATTTTATATCTCATTTATGTACACATATTTACAATTTAGAACAATTTATTAAAAGGTGAAACAAATATATGTCACGTTTTATTCCTCATTTAATCCCTTGGATTCACGGACCCGAGCATAATCTTGGCCCGTCACAAGGGTAGTGCCAACATGGTGCCAACACCGTCTCGTATTTGAGACGGTAGTGCACGTAACCCGAAACTGCCCGATCGTCATGGTTGCCATCGTGATAGAAACACGTTTCTATCCCTTACGTTAGAGAGTACCGGCACAGAGTCCTTCTCAAACTAGTCTATAGTTGTACTATTTAAGGCTGTTTAAGGTGATAAGTAAACATGATAAAGTGAATCAATCATTAATTTGAGCGTATACCCGAAAAGGTGACCTTAAGCACAGTTCGGTGCTTGGAAGGAGACCGGCGAGAGGTTTTTATGGCGGACTCGTTAAGCTTTCCCAATAAATTTTATCTGAGCGGCGGCACTGCGGCACTGCGGCTGCCCGGCTCTCCCGGCAAAAACGAAATAATAGGCGGGCATTAAAACTGATTAAAGCCACATGCGGTTTTTATGCGTTTTTCGACAGCGCCTCTCTTTGAGCACCGCAAATAAACTAATTGTTAAATGCCTCGGTAAATAAAGATACACAAGTCGAGACAATCGGTTTTTTTCCGGCGCGCTGCAGTCGCTTCAGCTTCACACACCGACAACGTTGCCGCGGTAATTGGGTAATTTTCGGATGTATTTTCGAGCCTTTAATGTCCATTACGCGGTCGTCTCAGTCCAGTTTTCGATTACCGGTATCGGAGGGTCTCCTAGCTTTCGTCATATAGCTTTGGTCCACGGCGCTCCTAAACAAGCTTGTGGTCGACGGCATAAATGAATAAAAGAAGAAGAGAGGCTCTTCGGTCGCCAGAGCCACTTGATCGTAGGCTTACAAGCGGGCCCTTATACCCTAGGTTGGCAGCAGTGCAGCGCACCGCCTGTTTGGCCATCACTGGAGCCATGTCTACCACACCAACACTGGCCATGGAGACCCTCCTAAGCTTAACACCTCTGCACATTGAGGTGGACAGAGTTGCAAAAGTGGTCGCCTACAGATTGCAGATTACAGATCAACTGGTAGACCTGACAAAACGGAACTAAGACCAGACACAACGGGTATAGTGGGTGAAATTACCCATCATCATATACTCGGAATGGTTTCGGACTATATGGTTCCCTAAGCACATATAGAGCGATCCTATAACGTCCTTTTCCCAAGCAGGGACGAATGGAAGAGGGACGGGTTCATATCACCCTCCGATCTTGAGCTATTTACTGATGGCTCCAAGTCTGAACTGGGGGCAGGAGCGGAAATAGTTGGTACTAATCCAAGAGTTGAAATTTCAGTCAACCTTGGGAGGTATACCACAGTATTCCAAGCAGAAATGATTGCCATAGAGCTGGGAGTCAGGGAACTAACCAAAAGGCCCCTGAAAGACAGATCTATAAAAATCTTTTCAGACAGCCAGGCTGCATTGAAAGCACTGTGCTCCAGTCGGGTTGATTCAAGACTGGTATAGAACTGCATGCACCTCCTCAACAAATTCGGAACGGGAAACAGGATAAATTTGATTTGGGTTCCGGGTCACAGCGGAGTGGATGGCAATGTATTGACCGACGCGGTAGCAAAAGGAGGAACTGAATTTGTGTTCACAGAATCAGAACCATTTGCGGGCATTGCAAAAAGCACCGCTAAAAAACCATCTCAGACTGGGCAGTGAGGAAAGCACTCCTGAACTGGCGAGATACACCAGGGCTACTGCACTCGAAGGCGTTTATAAGATACCTCTTGAGTAAGGCCACTCCGAGAATCATAGAATGTAACAGGAACGATCTCCGCATTCTGGTCGGTCTGCTGACGGGACATAGTCGTCTGAGGAACCATATGCGGAAGTTGGGTCTTGAACAAACTTCAGATTGTCGCTTCTGCTACGTGGAGGACGAAACAGCGGAGCATATTCTTTGCTCCTGCCCAGTACTGGATAACGCTAGGAAGTTTCACCCTTCACGTTGATCGCCTTCGCAAAGAGGTGCAGACTGCACGGTCAACTCTAAGAAGGTGTAAGCCACAATAGCCACAATTGAGTCGCAGTGGAAGGAGGCAGCGCTGCCCCACTCACTTTCAACCTAACCTAACATACCCTAGTTCCAAAATAGAGCTCTCATTGTAAAGGTGAGGATGGCCTTGGCTTTGTCAATCTTATATCTTCTGGCTCAAGGATCTTTGAACCTAGTATAGGCTGCCTTTGATACCCAAGGGCGTCACACGTATGAAGGTGTTATGGCCAAACAACAGGCCCGCAAGTAACCTTAGCCGCCTTCTGTACAACTAATAACTACAACAAGACCAAGGTTATGATCGTAGATAGAGAGCACGATAATCATCGAGAAATAAAGTCAGTAGGCTGTTGTCAAGTAGTTCAAAGTTTTGTATACTTCGGTTCTTTCATCGACAATTCGGGTAGCTGTGAAAATGAAATTCGACGGCGCATTCAACAGGCACCTGTGGCCATGACAAAGCTTACTAAAGGATGGCGTGGACACTAGAGCTACCAAAATGTCGCTAGTTCAGTCTGTGGTGTTCTCCATATTTTTGTATGCCTTGGAGACTTGAACTGTTAAAAAGGCATATCGAGCTCGCATAGATGCTTTTCAAATGTGGACGTGGAGGAGAATGCTGAGAGTTCCTTATACCGCCCATCGAACTAACGTTTTCATACTGGATGAGGTCGGTAATCCAAAGAGACTATCCTCCATTGTGTCGACGAGAATGCTTACATTCTTCGGACATATACACAGAAGCGATAATATGGAGAAACTTGTAGTTCAGGGTCATGCCCCGAGTGGGCGGCGCCGTGGCCGTTCCCCTACACGCTGGGTGGATACGACGAAACAGTTGCTGGATATGAGTATCAAGAGCGATTCTGAACTGACAGTGAGCTATAGTTCTCAAAACTGTTGATAATATTAGTGTTGGCAATACTGTAGCTCCGACTTAATGCATTTTACACGTTCACAACATGTTTGTTAAGACATTGTGACTATGATGATGAAGAATAGGAAAGTGAAGGCATTATTTTTATAGAAAATGGTGATACTTATCATCAAAGATAATACGCAAGTGGATTTCTGTGAGATCACGGTAGGCCCATTCCAGGAATCATCATCTTAGTCACAATGTCTTAATAGACATGTTGTGAACTCGTAAAATGCATTTACTCATTTTACGAGTTTCTCGTGAGATATCTTTAAGATCTTTAATGCAGTAGTTTCCCATTTGCTTTCTCCATCCTCATGCCGTTGACCAGATGGTATCTACTGGCTCATCTGCCTTTAGGGGCAATTTCTCACCCCAGGACAAGAGGGTGTCCTGACTCTTCTCAACTTGTCCACCCGAAGCTGTTGGTTGAGAAGAGGTTACTGCTTATACCGACAGTAGTTCGGTTCCTTTTAGTCGCCTTTTACGATACGTAGGATATACGATGGGAGATATTCTAACCTGCTCCCACACGGGCACATGGAAGTCAGGATGGTATTATGTCTAGTTAATCACCCAAATCGATTTCGTTGCATTCCACCCCTTTCTACGGGTACATAGACTGTTAACCCCAAACAGGAAATAGTTAGGCGGTAAGTTAGATAGGAAACTCAAACTTCCGTTTGGCCTGTAATTAATGGCCGTGCAATTACGCTGAATTCAGTTGATATTTTTAGACGTTCGGTTGCTAACATCGTTTGATAAATAGTATATTAAATGGAATGTCCGTTCTAACAACAGCATTATAATTAATGGTTGTCGCTTTTTCGTTTTTTGTCTTGAATATCAATTGCCCGGCTACTGTAACATGTGCAGAATGTGAGTCAGGATAGAAAAAGTACGTGTTGTGCAGATGACTTGAGGAAGTTGAAGCAATGTCTAACCCAGGGCTGCAATAAGAGATACAGTTATTATTCCCGAGTAATACATTACACACTTTTTTGTACAGGGTCAAGTAGTCAAGTGTTACGATCAACAAAAAAAAAAACGGCTTTTTCTCAAAAATATTCAGATAAAGGTATTTTATAAATACTACCATCAGGAAGACTTATTGGCGCCTACTGCGCCACTCGATTAAAGTCAAAATATGATTTATAGTAGATTTACTTGAGTTTTATCTGTAGAATTATTACTAAAATGTTATGTTGAAGGCCATATATCTAACGGCTGGTTTCACAATGATGGGTTAACTCAAGGTTGTGTGTTGATCGGAGGTTAACCCTAGATGTCATGTTTCACAAATGGTGGTTTTCGATTTTACTTGAGGTTAACTCTGAGTTAACTTGACCCCTAGATTTTCTTGAGTTAACCCTAGGTTTGCGATGATGCATGCGCATTAGGTTATGTCACTTTGGTTTTGCTACTTGCTAGGCGTTTGAAGTTTCATATTTTATCGTTTACCTCAACGCTATCCATCGTCCTTTTTATTGGAAATGGATGGTTATGATGTAAATGCGTATGGCAGTGATAAAGAAGCAATGAGACCAAGAATATTTCGACCTAGAGTCAATTATTTTGAGGAATATGATGGCCATGACTCCTTGGTCTTTTTAAAATTTTTGTATTTTTCTTTCAACACCTTTACAAATCTGCGGCTATTATCTGCACATTTGCAATTAAATTCTTCTCCTATATTTTCCCAGGCGTTGTCTTTCTTGCGCCATGTTGTTGCACTTTTTGTTCTGCATTCTGTTACATGCCTGTACTTTTCTTCTACTAACGAAATGAACAGATATTCTTCATCTTTTGAAAAATTGTTTGCTCTTTTTGGTTTTTCCATACTGACATACGGGTACATGCACGGCTATTATTTGAAAAAGGCCAGAAACAACTACAACGCCAAGCAGTCCAAACACCTACCCAACCTAAAAATTTTTTATCTATGCCAAACATCAAATAACTGCGAATGAAATGAAAAAACGTCAGTGGAAAAAACCAAAATGTGGTTGGAAATCGCATGGAACTGATAACTCAACGAACTCATTCTTTGACAGTCTTGTCAGAAAAACACAAAACACCAGCACGAAACACCTAACGAAGGAAATAAGAAGAATTTTAAATATTGCGGACACAGTACCACCAACCGCTAAAAATAAAATATAACTCGCGGTCAGTTAACCCTACGTCATTTTGTGACTGTGAAACAAGTGGCGTGCCATTGTTCGAGTTAACTCGCAGGTCGAGGTTAGTAAACCGTCAGAGTGACCACTGATTGTGAAACTGGGCCTAAAGTGCACCAATTATTTCTTAAACTCACAGCACACTTTTCAGAATACTTTTTTTTATTGATATCTCCTGACAGCTAGGAAGTTGAATCTTTTCAAAAAAATGTTCTCCTCTATCTGTCTGTCTATGTTAAAAGAGATATATCACACCATTGAAAATGTTCGTAATAATGCGTAGTAACTGTTGTCATGTCAAATACCGCCCTGTAGCTACTAAATCTGGATAAATTTGGATAACTTTTATGATGCAGATTGTTAACCATGAACAGCTCTTTTGAAGGAGACCTAACCTGTTTAATTCCATTAACTTATACCAAAGTTATTGTCATTCATATATTTACTGTCACGTAGAAGAACTACAGACTGGCAAGATCGTCATATATGACTATTATTCGCCCTTCGAGACAGAATGCTGTCCACTCGAGCTGTTGCTGATGCTTGGTATGCAGTTATAGGGAGGCCCATTCAAATCCGCACGGTGTACCACAGATTGAGTGAAATGGGCTTAGGATCATATCGTCCATATCTAGTGCTTCCACTCACTGCAACTCATCGCCACCAACGGTTTGATTGGTGCCAAGAGTACCAACAATGGCATGATAAGTTGCATCAAACGGTCTTCTACGACGAGTCCAGGTTTTGTCTGGGGGCACATGACGGACGCCAACGCGTAAGACGACGACGGAGTGAACGACGTGATCTCCAGTTTGCTGTTGAGCGCCATGTACACCGTCCTACTGGTTTGATGGTTTGGGATGCCATTGCATTCAACAGCAAGTCACCTTTACTTATGATTCGTGGCACAATGACTGCGCAATGTTATGTGAATGAGGTGTTAGAACCAATTGCCATTCCATATGTCCAAGGCCTCGAAGAGGGTTTCTTTCAGCAAGATAATGCACTACTTCATATTGCAAGGGTATCGATGAGGTTCCTACAGGAAGCTGAGGTCAGGGTACTCTCCTGACCTCCATGATCACCCGATTTATCGCCAATTGAAAAAGTATGGGATTGTATGGGTCGATACATGGGCGATTTACCCATCCTCCGACCACGCTGGACGAACTGGAACATGCTATGAGGGCAGCTTGGGAGGCTGTACCTCTAGAGTTTATCAACAACCAGATTACGAGCATGCCGCGTAGGCTAGATGATCTACTTTTTTACAGAATTGATGGAATTAGTTGAACAGGCTGTTAGAATGAGGACAGTTTAAGTATATCTATACAGTTATAAATAAAAAACTCAAACGTTGCTGGGTACTATTCATCCTAGTTCTTCTTTAGCATCCTATTATAGCTGCTAGCCATTTGTTTTGAATGACTGCTTTCTCTCAGCTCACCTTTGGGATGCTATAAATATTCCACTATCTGTAATTGCTCTTTAACATGGAAATTAATTAAATTAATTAATAAAAAATCGTCGATTCATTATGCAAGCGTATTAATTGTTTTAATGTGTTTACGTAAATGTAAAAAATAGTATACATGCGCTAATCAAACTGTATTTTATACTTTAATTAAAATATTATGTTCAGGATAATTATATTTACAACAAATCGTAATGACATGTATGGAAATGACTTAGTCATGCGGTTTCGCATGCATTTGTAGGAAATTGGACCAACATTGTTTCAAATAAATATACGGGGGCACTAGGATGACGATATTCAAAAACCCACTTACCTGTGTTTTTTGTACTATTTCTTGACAATTTTTGAACTACAAAATGATTAAACAAATTGAGAGAAATACTGAATCACTATCAGTGAATGGTATAAGAATGGTAAACTGCAAACTAAGCATAAATAATATGCTAGTGGACTAATGCAATTTTTGCGTTGAAGTGTTCATTCATATTAATGCATTTATTCAAGAAACGAAGACATGAGGAAGGCTGCAGAAGCTTTGTTTCCAGTCTAGGCGAAATACAGGATAGAACGGATCAACCCTAACACTGAATACAAGCCAGGAAAAATCAATGGATGGGATAAATGCAATAGATTAGCTAAATTATCGTACGTATATAATATGCCTATGCCTCATACAAGCATCGCTTTCGAGGTGGCAATATTTGAACAAATAAATTGAATTGAATTGAAAAAAATAGTGAATAACAGACCGTGTACTCAGGCTCATGTTCCGCTGAAGGTATTTTATTTAATATTTGGCTGGACTTTTTTTTATAACTGAGCAGACCGCGCAGGCAGAGCCTAAATACCAGAGTACCGCGGCTGCTGTGGAAGGGTTATGTTAGGGGAAGTTTGTTAACGCGAGATTTGAATGGGCCAATACCCGCAGGCCCAATAAATACATCTTCTGGCAGTCCATTCCAAGTCTTGGACACCCTGGGAATAAATGTGCGGTTGTACCGCTCAGTTCTTGATGTATGAAGAACGACCGTCTTAGGATGAGATGCAGCGGTCGCACGGGTACATCTGATAGGAGCAGTGAGCGGCGGAACGATAGAGGATAGCTCAGAGGAGCAGATTCCGTTGGAATATCGGTAGAAGAGTGAGAGGTCACCAACAGCACACCGGTGAGAAAGTGACTGAAGGCGGCGCGTTAAGGCCGGATCGCCAATTAGTCGAATTGCCCTTCTCTGGACGGCATCTAGTATAGATAGGGTAGTAGGGGCAGCAGCTCCCCAGACATGAGAGCAATACTCCAGGCAAGGTCTTATCTGGGCTTTATGTAGCGTGAGGAGGTTACATGATGAGAAATACTTTCTGGCTCTAAATAGGTACCCAAGCTTCTTACCAGTAGCTGCTGCAATTGACGCGACGTGTTCGTGCCAGATCATATTTTCTGTAATGTTGAGTCCTAACAGCTTGAATGAGTGACTCCTTGGGAGAGCCTGGTTGTTCATTAGAACCTGGTGTTGGCTTGGGCACTTCTTGGTGCCTGCATGCAGCGTACTGTCATCCGCAAAACTGTGGATTGGGTTTGTAGTTCTAGATAGTAGATCATTGATATGAAGCAGAAACAATGTCGGAGCAAATACCGATCCCTGCGGAACCCCAGCATTGATGCTATGGAGAGAAGAGGAAAAGCCGTCTACCACGACAGAGATTTTCCAACCTGAGAGGAAGTCTGCGAGCCTACCGCAGAGCCTAACAGCAACAGAGAGCTGCATGCCACAGTTGATCGAATGCCTTTGAAATATCGAGAGCAACGACTTAAGCACATGTTGTACTGGAAGGAGTACTATTTAAAAAACACGCATGTGATCATATAATCACTTAGTTAGTTAGCTAGCAGTTGAGATAAAACTAGCGGTTAGCGGAAACAATCTCCACATATCTGTGTAGTGATTACTTGTTATTATGTATTTTTTTAAGGCATCTAGCTCCAGTATTTTTAATCCTACTTTTTGTTACGACATGAGTTATTTCTTTCACACTCCTAAACACCTTTGCATCTATATGTGACTTTTTGTTTGTCACTGTGAACTAGTTTGAGGCCCAGCACAAAATTTTTCTTTTTTGGGCATTTTTCAAATTTATTGTGAAACTTTTATCTATGATCGAAATCTATCCAAGTGTCTATATATTGATTCTTTCTCACAATAAACTACAACAACTATTACTAATCCATTTCATAATCAGCAGTTTACGTCAATAGCTCTGGTTAACCAGTAGTTAAGCGAATTCTAACCCTGAAAGGACCTCGCATCACATCAGGGCTAGCAATGGAATCTCACCAAAAATTAGCTCATGCTTCAGACAAAAACAATATTGTCCTAAGGTGAGTTAAAGGGCAGAACAACAACAAAGGTAATCGTATAGCGTACGGTCTAGCCAGGAAGGCTGTTGACCAAATAATTTTAGGACCATGTGACCATTCTGGAATGTCGACAACTACAATTGCGGAAATAACCAAAAGATACTCCCATGCCCTAATGATAAAACGATGGGAAGAACTACAAGTTTGCCGATTTACCAAGGAAACCCTTGCAGGTTTTGGCTTGGCAATATCCAAGAAGTACTTGGTGACGACCAGGTCAAACCTACGTCGCATAGTAGGATTCCTGACTGACCATTGTCAACTCAGGAAACACCTCCAAAATGTGTGAGAGCGAAGACGAAACTGTGGAATGTAGAAGTGGAACTACCCACCCTCCCCACTCTACGGATGCATAATTCACGATTTTTAGCATTCTTCGGATATGGTGAATGAGCCGGCTAATGTATTTGCCTTAGTCTTTGAAAATGGTGAATGGGCTAAGCAAACTGATTAATTGTTTGATTGGATGCTTAGACTCCGTTATTTTTATTAATCCGTGTCGAACGTAATCTTAAATCATACTGTATGATAACCTAAGCCAAAAACAGTACATCTTAAATGAAAAGACCCGCAGCATGTCTAAGAGTAGCGCGATTCTAATCTAAAATAAGTATTAGCCAAGTTTACATATACCTAACGCATATTAGATACTGATCAGTTAATAAGGCAACAATCAATCATAAGGAATGTAACAGGTAGTAACAGTGGGATCCTAATTACATGCGCTTACGAGGGGAAGATGAGAAATGGGGAACGAAACAGGGCTCATTGTAGCGTAATACATGAGCACGAATTATTGAGTGGTGCAATATCCAAAAGCTGCTAAGTACACTTCTGACTTTTTTGCACTGACCCCTCCAGTTGATCTCATTGTCCCTCCCCCCTCACACTATTATGGCAAAATTTATTATAAAAAATTATTATAACTGAATCTTAACCAACTCTTATAACGTTATTAGTCACATGTGAGATGAAAATTACCGCTCTTTATCCCATTGAAAATCTAAAATGCGTGACAATTTCATGAAAAATAAGGTCAAGTTGAATGACTCAGTACTTCCCACACATCACGCTGATACCAATTTATTATTTTCCCATGGCATGAAGCTTTAGTCTGAGATCCTTTGCATACAAATATTCGCCAGCCCCCTCAAAATTGTCTTATGCCGCTAGGTCTTTCCTTCACAGGTCAATGGACAGCCTATTATCGATACTACAAACTTTTCAGTTTTACAACCCTCCACTCCCCAACCTCCCCAACTCCACCCCACCCAAAAAACAGGTAGGAAATGATCAGGAACCCCTAAAACATCTAAAAACCAAGTTTGAGTTGTTTTCGTGCTTTTAGTTTTTTGATTATTGCTACGCTGCTACTGACACCAATTTTTAACTAACATACGCGTTTTCCATCCTCACCACGGTAATAATACTGTGTCAAAATTTCATTAGAATCAATTTAGTAGTTTCCACGTTACAAAATACAAAACGATTTAAACCAATAAATTCTCGTATGTATAGGCAATGTTCGGATGGATCTAAAAAGGTGATTTGTGTCGCTCGATCTTCCTTCACAGGTTAGTGGACAGCCTATTACGAGCACAAGAAATGTTTAAGTTTTTCAACCTCCCACCCCTCAACCACCCCAATTTCACATCCACTCAAAAAAAACGCAGAAAATGTTTAGGAACCTCTAAAACGCTTAAAAACGAAGTTTGAGCTGTATTTATATTTTTAGTTTTTTATTATTTCTGCGCCGCCACTGGCACTATTTATAAAAACCATACGCATTTTCCATCCTCGCCACGGTAGTAATACTGTGTCAAAATTTCATTGAAATCAATTCAACAGTTTCCTCGATGCACAATATAGAACGATCTAAAGCAATGCTCTCGTATGTATACACCAGAAAAAAATAAGTCCTTTGCTTTCTGTAATAGGCAAGACAATGTTCGGATGGACCTAAAAAACTCATTTATGTCGCTAGGTCTTCACTCAGAGGTCAGTGGCCAGCCTACTATGAAAGCAACATATTTTTCAATTTTACAACCACCCCAATTTCACCCCCACCCAAAAAAAAGTAGAAAATAATCAGTAACCCCTAAAACACCTAAAAACGAAGTTTGAGGAATATTTGATTTTTTTGTTTTTTGCTAATTAGTCCGCCGCCCATGCACCGATTTTCAAAATTATAAGGGCATTGCCCTATCGGTGTGGGAAGTAAAAATGGAAAACTGGGAGCAGTATATAGTTATCTGCCCTCGACAACTTCTGCAGTGTTTCTACCATACTCTTGCCATTTTTTTTAATACGATGAAAACTCCAACTTTCCGATGGCTGCTGAGGACTATATACCTATTAGTTGAAACGTCAAATAAAGAAGAATAAGAAATTTTAATTTTAATTCTGACCTAATCCCAAAACATAAAAACCAAAAACAGAAAGAGGATTTTGGCGCACCCTCGTAACAGGAGCTAACAGTAGGCTCTAATTATACAGGTATACATAACCGCTTCAATACGGGTTCTTTCAATCTCTCATCACGCGCATTTCAGAGCCACAACTCCAACAAAACCTTGACTTCTTCCGTTACGATAGTTGAATATCCATTTGCTTCTACTGCAGAAGCTGTTACATTAGTGGTCAATCAACTGGGCTTGTTTATTACATTAGTGTGATTTGTATTTTTGACTAATGTGTTTGAGTTCAATTATCCTTTGGAAATCAATCACTGGTCTATTGTGTTGCGTCCATTTATGGAACTAGACTAATGATGTAGTTCGCTAAACGGTATTCTGTATACATATACGTTATACAGTAGTGTTGCCAAACACTCTTTCTGCTTTGGCTCGACTAAAACTTATTTATTGTCTCAACACTCAACAGCATCTGCCAATAGGGTATTTTCCAACTTGCTAATGTTACCTGTTTAATGGCTGAAATGGATTGCTTGGCATTAGACACAATTAGTAATGATGTTACTGTTTACTCAAGTTTTTTCTCAGTAACGATTCGAAAATCATCCCTTTGAAGAAGGCTCATTTAAATATCTTGAACCTCCCGCTTAAGAAATCAACCAATCAAAAGTGATTTTTATGCCGGATGTAGATAGGATATATCTATTAGCGTTTTCGACTTACTGCACTGATTTTAACCACGATTGCACTACAGTGCACACTGAAAACTCGTCTGGTGCCCAGAAGTGCAATAAATCTGAACTGGTAAGTCGAACATACACCAAATTTCAATGCCATTCAAGTAACTGAACTGTCAGCCAACTGATGACAGTTATTCAACCATTTATTCTATTTATGGACATAAAAACTAACAGCATTATGGCTTTTGCACTACAAATTAATATCTATCTATATCAGTAAATACTTATGTATATCTTGTTGTATCTCTTCTTCCGTCAGTTTGTGAACAACACCTTCAACAAATATTCGTATTTTTGTGACATCCGCAGCCGTTGTTTGCAATTTAACTAGATAATGCTTCAATTTCCTCATCACCCGAAGGTGACGATATTCCAACTACACTTTCCGCACCTTCCGTAACCTATCGTAGCATCCATGCTACTACTATGTATACTACCCCACTACCCAGTTCTTAATTCAAAAATTATTTTCTCTGACAAATAAAATAGGTTATAATTAATATTTTATAGACGTCAAAAATGCACTGAAATCTCCACGAGATCAGAGAGTCCGTGGCGATAATTTGCACTCAAGTGCAATTAAGCGGATAAGTCAAAAACAAAAAACCACACTAGTTTTGCACTCAAATCTAAGACGAACATAATTTTGACACTCAGTTCCTCTGAGTGCAGTGATAGGGCAATAAGTCGAAAACGCTACAAGTTAATTTAGATTAAGCATAGATTCAAGGTTGTCACGTTGTTAAAGTGTTGCCTAGTTTTTCTATAAAGGATGTAAACTTTATTCTGTATTTATTTAGTTTCACTCTCTTTAAATGAAGAAAAGTTCATATTTGTAGACTGCAAATGTTATATTGCACTGCTGTCCTATTTTTTGCATTACTATGTAATTAGCTGTTAACTCTAAGAACGTTTCCTAGTTACTTTTTACAATTTTATCGTCATTCGTCAACACTCGTCTTTAACAGTCTGTCACTAATATCATGCATACATAACCTCCCCTTGGGTCACGACTGTCACGGTATCTAATTTAACCAAGATTATAGATCATGCAATGATGTAAACGGAGGTTATGTTTGTAGATGGAGAAAAGGAGGTCATACGACAAAGTAGAGTCACATTCTAAGGATAGCTCCACGAAAGACTTATTACGTCACGCTAAGATTTATTACGTCACAGCTTTGGCGCGAAATTTGATTTTGAACTTTCGAAGGGATTTAAAGCCACTACGCATTCCCAGTAAAAAGTAAAAATGTTCGTTACGTGGTTTTTGCAGACGCAACATCAATATTCCGTCATAAAATTTTGTTAGAAAAATATCCCATTACAGGGGGGTGGCACTACATGATTGTGTGAAAAAAGCGAACAAAGATTAGTGCCCATCGTTAATGCATTGGAGAGAAGGTACAAAAGCTAAAAAAAAACTTTTAAGCCTTCTCCACTCATCTCGCCCCAGTCTTATAGGTAATAAGTCATAATTAAGATCATTTGGAATATGCATTGATATTATTTGAGCTCAAACAAAATATACCTACTACTCGCTCGTGAAATCCGAACACTGAAAAAAAGGGTTGCGGTTTATGGAAAGCGGTAAGACTAAATACAATAATAAATATAATTAGTTTTTGAAAAAAATACAATAGATCAATAATGGGGGGGTCCTCCATGTTGATGAATGCACTCCTCTTATCTAGCCTACGTGGCATGCTCGTAATCTGGTTGTTGATAAACTCTAGAGATACAACCTCCTAAACTGCCGTCACAGTATGTTCCAGTTCGTCCAGCGTGGTCGGGAGATTGCGTAAATCGTCTATGCATCGACCCATCCAATCCCATACTTTTTCAACTGGCGATAAATCGGGTGATCGTGGAGGCCAGGGGAGTGCCTTGGTCTCAGCTTTCTGTATGAACCTCATCGATACCCTTGCAATATCAGGACGTGCATTATCTTGCTGGAAGAAACCCTTTTCGAGACCTCGGACATATGGAATGGCAATTGGTTCAACACCTCATTCACATAACGTTGCGCAGACATTAAGCTACGAATCAGAAGTAAAGGTGACTTGCTGCTGAATGCAATGGCACCCCAAACCATCAAACCAATAGGACGGTGTACATGGCGCTCCACAGCAAACTGAAGATCACGTCGTTCACTCCGTCGTCGTCTTACGTGTTGGCGTCCGTCATGTGTCCCCAGACAAAACCTGGATTCATTTGCCCGTCTGATGCCACTCAGCATGCCATTGACGGTGTTCTTGGCACCAATCTAACCGCTGGCGACGATGGTTTGAAGTGAGTGGAAGCACTAGATGCGGACGATATGATCCTAAGCCCATGTCACTCAATCTGTGGTACACCGTGCGGATTCGAGTGGGCCTCCCTATAGCTGCATACTAAGCGTCAGCAACAGCTCGAGTGGATCGCATTCATTCGGAAAATGGAGCACCCCCCTCGTTGCCCCAATTGCGCCGCTCATGAGAGACCGTCTGCCCCAATTTGGCCGCTAGCCGTTTCTCAGTTACGTTATTGCCGTCAAATTAATTTAACTTAAACATTAGAGATGCAAATTAAGCTTAAGTTAATTTAAGCTCGGGGATTAGCATGTCTTCAATTAATAATAAAATTAACTACCTTTGTGAAGACGGTCAGTGTAGATGTTCGATGACACCTTCTTATGAATAGTGTGGCTCGAGGCAGCGAGGTTACGAGATGCCCTGTCAATCAAAAAGAACCGAGCTTGACTCGTCAAATAGTAGTAGTAATAATGGGGAGTCGAAGCCTCTTTTGAACCTTTTTGCCTGGCTTTCAGAACCAACACTAGAATCCCTCGCGAACATACTTTTTTGTCGCACCTACTAGACTTCCCAACAAATGACTGAGTATAATGATCTATGTTGTGATGCCAAACATCTGAACCTTAAGGGTCCAGAGTGTAGGATGCGAACTTGAGAATCCAAGAAAATACGTATTCCCGTGTAAGCGAGGAGGCGTGGCTGCCTGTTCTCTTTCTTTAGTATGTGTGTCTAAAATGGGGGGAAGTAAGTTCAAAGGTCCATCCGTATGGTCCAAAGGTCCAAATAAAAATGCATTTCGCATGTAGAAGCTCCTGATGTTACCTTGAAACTTATAATAATGATTCAAAGAGCAAATTAAAGAATAAAGCTTGCGCGAGGGTTGATAAATTACAGACATTTCAAGAATGTATGATTTTGCGTTGCTGTTGCTTTCTTGCATATTAAAAAACTTTTTTACAAGTCGCTCTGTGTTGCCATTCATTAAGGCCTTCGCTAACACCTAAAATATTATGTATATGTAGTTTGAAAAACCAGTTCTGTTCTACATACGAATGCGTGTTTTACATGGCAAATAATTAATTATGTATAAATGTGTGAAGCTAGGCCCCTTAAGGCTGCAATACATAGCAGAGTGGGGAGTGAAAACACGTTTCATCTTTTTCTCAGAATCTGAAGCAAAATCTATTAATCACGAAGTAGGAGGCAGAACAGTGAGGCGTACTGTTCTAAAATATCTTTTCACCTCTCTTTGCTCTTTAACTTTCTTTCTTATGGTGTGCGCACATAAATCGGCATCGGACGGACAGTACGGATGGAACGGCCGGTACGGTACGAATTTTTCATTAGAGTATCGAACATATCTGATCGGAAGAATTGGAAATCAGTTGCAAATATGCAAATGATCTGCATGCAGTGTTGCCAGACAGATCAGATTGAAATTCGCTACTGAGCCGCCTTGAATGTCGCTACGTTGTCGTCCCACAAAAACAGCGCATATTTCAGCCATTTATAACTTTATTCGGGGGGGGGGGGGGGGGAAATTGATGTAAGGTATATGTATCATATAATATAACCTTTCATTCAAAAATAGTCGATTACCCGATTACCCGTCTCGACACAGCATAGTAAACAGCCAACAGAATATCTCTGAGAAGTTCCTATATAAAAATGATTCCCACAGAATTTGACCTTCGGATGGATAAAAATATCGATACCGGTACCAATTCGATATTTTTTAGACAAGTACAGAGCTGTACACGCCACTGGAGGCGCGTTTGGTTCGTAATTATTTTCGATACCGATACCGCTACAAAAGTAGCGATACCAGCTTGGAATCGCTCAAAAAGTATCTAAGACAAAAATACTCGATATTAGTGCAGAAGTATTGATACATTTCAAGTATCGAAGTATCTTTAGCATTCCTACAAATAATCATCCAAAAGGGGGGATGCGCGTGTAATTGCCGCCAACCTGAGATATTGTGCTGATTGTTGACTATGCGGTGGTCTCGACACCAATACAAGACAGTCTGGGCAAAACGGAAAAGAAGCATGGACAAGCAGTAATCAGTGGCGAAAAAAAGATAGCAACAGCATTTTTCAAAAAGTCGCTACAAATCGGTTTATTTTGTTAAATTGTCGCTACGTAATCAAAATGTCGCTATTTTCGCGACAAGTTGCTATGAATGGCAACACTGTCTGCAGGCAGTACAGGTAGAAACTTGGAAAATGCCGACGGTGCCTCGGCAATCGCCGATCAGCATCGCACATACGTCGGTATCGGCACGCACAGCACGCGTCGGCCGGCATTTAATACTAGTTGCTTTATTCTCGCCGGATTTTGAAAATTCGATGCCTACCGTCCGCACATATGTGCGCTGATCCATTAAATTTAATAGAAACTATTTTTCTCCGGTCTGTACCATTCGTCCATTGCCGATTTATGTGCGCGTACCTTAAGAAGACGACGCATGGCACGCCGGCATTGCGCGCAGTGCAGAGAGCAGCGTATTTTTTTTATGGTCGGCCTCCCGCAAAGGCTGAAAGCCTATGGCACTGTAGAAGCGCTGCGAGAGGATAAGTATCGTTTCGCGTTAGATTTGAAACGCTGCAGGTTGTAGCCGTCGGGAAACAAATTCCCCGACAGCTGATTCCACAGCGTCGAAGTTCTCCAAAAGAAGGAATACTGGAGGAGACTAGTTCGGGGAGTAAGGACCTCGACCTGGTAAGGCTGAGCTCGCAGAGCTTCTCTAGTGTTCCTGGTTCGGACGGCCTGTGGTGTTATTATCTGAAAGAGCTCACTTGAACATCTTCCGTGATAGAATCTGTAAAACAGGGATAGGTCAGCCACCCTCCTTCGATGTTCCAGGCTGTGGAGGTCCTTTGTGAGGTTAGGCGTATCGATTAGTCTAACCGCTCTTTTCTGGATAGTGTCCAGAAGCTTTAGAGAGTGCTTCGGAGCGCATCCCCACACATGGGAGCTATACTCCAGCGATGGTCGGATCTGTGCCTTGTAGAGCAGCAGCAGTTGCTCTGGTGTATACAACTTCCTACAGCGGAACAAAACTCCAAGCTTCTGGGATGCCGTTTTAGCAATACTGACGACGTGGTCGTGCCAGGACAAGTTATTAGTGATGCTGATTCCCAAAAGCTTGACGGAAGGTGTTGGTAAGCCACCGTGAGACTTCGTTGTAAGTGCTGTTGCCTGAGTTTTTTGTACGTTGAACTTTACTTTATTTGCTAATCCCCACTCGACAATTGTTTTGATATCTGCGTTGATCTGTGAGGCATGCTGCTGTCGCCGACGTACCGTCTCCCGGGATGATAGTGGCTTGCCTGGTTCCATGCACGACACTAATGTACTGTCATCTGCGAAGCTGTAGATTGGATTGGATGTTATTTCCAGCAGCTCGTTGATGTACAGGTACATGTATTATGACTATTATTAAGAAACTGTATTCTCCGTACGCCACTGTATGCTTCCGAAGCCGCTGCCCGGACCGCTACGCAAAAATCCGGGGAATGAAAATGACAATTTGGTTCTTCGTATCGAAAGGGAGGCAAAAAGGGGCATACCGTACCGCGACGCGCCGGCGGAACGACCGACGTTGACGTTGACGTGCGGCGGCGGTAGTACCTCTTCCAGCGGTACCACCGCCATTATGCGGCCTCAATTTAATTAAAACATAAAATAACCATAAGCCTACGTCGGCGAAATGGTTCGCGCACCCGGCATTCTTCTTTCGGCACCAGACGATGTCATTAAAGGCCGCTACATACATGCGACGCAATTTATGACGGTCGTCAGGTACTTCGTTTACTTGGCCGCCGCTTCTCAATTTTTTTTTGACGTCTCGAAAGAGTATTTTGAAGGGAATTCAGAAGCCGCTCGAAAATGGACCGCGTATTAAGGTCGAGTCAGAAGAAAACCATATAGATTTTCGTAATGTTATCATACCGAATAATAATAATATAAAAATAATAATATCGCGAGCGGTTGCTAGATCCCCTCAGTGGCGCCTCCCCAAGGTGGCGGATAGGGGAACGCCTCCCAGATATGGGTGGTACCGGGGAAATCAAATACCCGGGGCGGACCAAAACTAGCACGGTGGAATAGCGTCTGCATCCAGAGGATCGGCTATTCCTCAACAATTAGGACACGACGGATCTCCATGTGAGGAGCGGTACTCCGACAGCGTCTGACTCCATGTTAGGGGCGGCTGATAATACACCCGCAGGAAGCCACCCAACATCAGTAGGCTATCCGGTGCGTGGCGACACCGCAGGGTATACCAAAGCCTAAGGATGTAATCCAGCCGGCAACCTTCGCAGGTGCATCCTCAGGAGGCAATTTGGACGGCTGCCTCCGGAAATGTCGTCTGGGGGCCCTAAGGCCAACCACCTGACGGGCCCTATCTTCGGGTTCGACCACCCCGGAAGAAAAGCACCCACACCGAGCCGGTTTCGGAAGCCGGCGTTGGGCAAGGTGGCGGTGCTTCAGATCGCCCTGATGACGACCCCCGCAATGACATGGACCGCTTTAGGTGGACGACGGAGCTCAGGGATGACCTGCTGAGCTGCTACGAGAGCAGTAGCCCGCGCCGTAGGGGATACATGTCCCGCATGTGTGAGAGGTGGTGTGAAATGCACCCAGAGCATAGCACGCTTACCTCTCAGAATTTGCGAGATTATGTATCGTACCTCCGGAGGCAGGGATATGTTCGTGCTCCAGCTCACCCTGCCCCTTCGGTGGACGGAAGGCCTGTTAACCAGGCTGAAAGTTCGCCGGTAAGGCCCGCTGAGAGGGAAATCGACCAAGTCGTCTCACCTGGAGATTTCAAAGACCGAAGGGCCTTGCATAACAACGGAAGGTCCTTGAAGCTGGCAGATTTGAAGAGAGAGGATGAGGTTGTGGGTGAATGTCTATCGGAGGCCTCTGACATTTGGAGCATCAATTGCGAAATTTACGCTGCGGCTCTGAGGCTAGCTAGACAGGGGAGAGTGAGAGACTCTCCTGTTGAGAGAGCACAGAGACGGGTGCGCCAAATGGAAGCGAAAATCCAGTTGGCTTGCCAGGAAGCATCCCGTATCCAGTGTGTGATGGAATATAGAGCGGCTGGGAAGCCTTTTACGCGCCGAGTGCGCCATATAGCCTACGGGTAGAGGCGCTACCATCATACACTCAGTCAAGCGGTACTGGTTGTTGTCAAGCAACACTGTCTTGACAGGATACGGATGCTAATCGCTGCTAAGCGATCGTTGGTGGCGCGGGCGAGGGGTCTGGGGCAGAACAGAATGTTCTACGAAAGACCTTCTCGCCTTTTCCAACAGCCGCCTCCAGCCATAGAGCAGCCGCCAACTGCTGATCGCGTGTAGGCCTTTTGGAGGGACATTTACGAACAACCCAAACCTCTCTCAGCAGACACTCCGGCCTTGGCGCAGTTCGAGTCCGTTTGTAGGAGGACTCCTAACTTGAATGTACTGCGTCACCCGATAAACACGGAAGAAATTCTTGACGCCTTACTAGGCGCAAAGAATTTCGCAGCTCCTGGCCCAGATGGCATAAACACCTACTGGTGGAAAAAATTCCCCAGTTGCCACCGGCATTTAACTAGAGTTTTTAACTCGTGGCTAAATCAGGAGCAGCCAATTCCGGCTTGGTTTGTCGAGGGTCGAACCGTGCTTCTCCCGAAGACCGGAGATTTGTCTGATCCCAAAAACTACAGGCCAATAACATGTCTGAACGCATGTTACAAGCTCTTCACCAGAATCTTGTACATGCGTATCCTTCAAGCTGTGAATCCTATATTTCTCGACGTGTATGAACAGAGAGGGTCAAAGAAAGGAGTGGCTGGCTGCAAGGAGAACCTGTTGTTTGACCGATGTGTCACGCAGGACTTCGTGCAGTACAAGGGAAACATAACTTTTCGCCAGGATTATTTATGTTTAGTTCTTAGACTCGTTTTTGTCTCGTTGACAGATGCACTGCTGATTTTTAATTTTGATTTTTGACAATGCAGATGACCTGAGTTTATCAAGACCTCATAATAGTGGACTCAGACAAAAAATTAGTGCTTAAAACAAAAGCATGCCAATTATTTTTTATCAAGGAATTCCCGAAATGCTAATGCACAGTTTTAATTCCAAGGAAGTTTTGCTGAGCGTGCTTTTTTTGGATGTTCCAATTTGTAAGGCTGTTGATTGGACAAATTTCAAACAATGAAAAAACCATGACTAAGCTAAATTAATTTAATAATCCATAAATAATGCTAATGAATATCTTTGCGGAAGAAACTAATTTACTGAGAATTTAGAGTCGACCTAACTAGCTAACTATTTAATTGAATGATTCGATAGGAAAAAGGCTATCATACACATACACAGTGCCTTTTTCTCTAACTTTTATAATAAAGTCATCAAGAAGTAACAGTATTAAGATATTACCACTAATCGCATTAAGTATATTTAATTAATAATTTATTTTGAGTCCACTGGTTACGATGAACGCTCTTTCATCCATATTTAATGCCCTTGCCGAACGTGGTCAGTGGCGTAGTCGCCATTTTAGGGACGGTAGTGATATCACCTGCCTACTTGAACAAGTTTAAAGGCAGTAAATCTGAATCATCAATCGAAATATCAAGCCATTAACAAGCTTCTATTTAATTATTTAACGGAAGCTCCATTTTACAATTTTTAAAGACATTCCAGTTTAACACAGTGGCAAAAAAACTAAAGGTATATCCACAGCATAGTAAACAACTAGCAGAATATCTCTGAGGATTTCCTATATAAAAATGGATCTCACAGAATTTGACCTTGGGAACGATTTCACGGGTGTGAAGCCTGGGTAGAGATGCGACAATGAAAATATCGATACCGGTAACAATTCGATATATTTTAGCCAAGAAGGCCAGTTTGGTTCGCACAGAGAATTTTGTGCAATTGATTACACCCCTCAATAATTATATAATTATTTTCGATACCGATACCGCTACAAAAGTAACGATACGATTTAGTGCTGAAGTACAAGTATCGAAGTATCGTTAGCATCCCTACAAAAAAATCATCCAAAATTGGGGACGCGCGTGTAATTGCCGCCAACCTGAGATATTGGGCTGATTGTTTACTATGCTGAGGTATATCTATAACAAACAATATTTACTTAAACTAAGCAAGATATGGATAACATTGAAATTTGTATAAGAGAATCAACAGCAAGGAAAACGGTATATGAGATAAACAATACAACAAAATGTATGATAATAGATAAACATTTAAACGAAACACGAATTACCTTTTTGGTTAATAATGACAAAATTGAAGTAGTTACATCTATCAAATATCTGGGCATATACAGTGTGTCCCACGACGATTTAAGACAAGCAATATATCGGAACTGTGCAGTCGTAGCGAATTATAATTTTGGGGGTGTAAATTAGAGCAAATATAGTATATTTTCTTATTATTTTGTCACTCAATGAGGTGTTTGTTTTCGGTCACGTGACGTCCGATTCAAAAATTTTTATGGGACACCCTGTATACTTGTGACATTTTGTGTTCCTCCCGATAAAACAATTCCAACAAACTAGCACACTTGGGATCTAAAGTGATTAATTCAAGAGCTACAGGTACTTAAAGGACTGTACCACTACCATTATGAAACACAACCAAAATAATTTAACTGTAGGGGTACATGTTATAATCAATGGTAGTGGTACCATCCTTAAAGTACCTGTAGCTCTTGAATTAACCACTTTAGACCCCAAGTGTGCTAGTTTGTTGGAATTGTTTTATTGGGGGAACACAAAAAGTCACAAATATACAGGGTGTCCCATTAAACATTTTGAATCGGACGTCACGTGATCAAAAATAAATACTCCATTGGGTGACACAATAATAAGAAAAGATGCTACATTTGTTCTAATTTACACCCCCAAAATTATAATTCGTGTGTGTGTGTTCCAGTTTCAATATATTGCTTGTCTTAATCGTTGTGGGACACCCTGTATGAAGATAGTAATGGTTTCATGTTCTACTGACCGTAGATTTCAAACTTGGTTTTTTATAATGGTATTGGGGTCAAAGTAAATGAAACACTTTTCCTTCCCACGACGTTTCGGTTTATTATATTTAAACCATCGTCAGGTGTCTATAAAAAATTATAAAAACAGGTTAATATGTATAAGCCTGTTTTCATAATTTTTTATAGACGCCTGACGATTGTTTAAATTATAATAAACTGAAACGTCGTGGGAAGGAAAAGTGTTTCATTTACTTTGACCGCAATACTATTAGAAAGAATCAATTTAGATAGTAAATTAAAATTTGTAGATTACCTTGATTATATTGTTCCAAAAATATCCAAAAAGATAATACTTTTTAGAACTTTACAAAGCCTCAGTGTTTATTCTGAAAAAAATGTGTACAACACTATAGTTCTTCCGCATTTATTATACTGTTCGACTATTTTATATACTGTAAATGAAGCCATATTTTCAAAATTAAAAGTGTTGCAAAATAAAGCAATAGAGCAAATGAGGAGTAATTTTGAATAAAAGTAAATTCACAAAAGTAAGTTGAGAGAACTACAATGGTTGAATATAAATTGTTTTATATTGTATCTAGTTCTCATTTTCATATTTAGATAAAAAAACATATAATTTAATCACTAACATAATAAACTGGATAATAACATAAAATCAAGTACCAATTTGAAAGTATTCAAGACAAGATTGAAAACGTATTTCTTGGATGTACAAAATTTATGGTGATGCATTCTTATGAATGTACTCAGCGAATCTATATGGATGGACCATTTTTTTGTGTAACTATTTCTTAACCTTCAAAACCGCACAATCTTTTTTGACTGTCTGGTACATAGCATATACCTATTACACGGTATTATATCTCAATCTAATATTCATCTAGTATATGTGGCTTCAATGTCGACAATTTTTGATATTTCTGATACCCTTCCTTCGAGGCTACCACTGAACCTGTTCTAGATATAATTTCAGCTCTGGACGTAATATTTGCCGATACACATTTTGAAAGCATCCAGTAATAACTTATCCCTGGTTTGAGTTTTGAGCTTCCAATTAAAGGCGCATCTTACAATATATACGTCGCTTAAATTACATGTCAATTTAAGTGGATTTCGTATAATAATTACCTTATTTTTAAGGAGTATTTACACTGTCGGCCGTAAGTCTTTGATACGAGCCTGACACATCTTGTTATATATCTGAGTTGTGTAGAGATGGGGTAACAAAAATATTACGTCATCCTTTTTAAAGAAAGAATAACAACCATTAGAGACCACTCCAACCAAACTGATCTTTTCAAACCTGATAATAAAATCGCCTTTATTTAAAAAACCAAGAGAAATATGAGCAGCCTTGACTACTCTTACGCTTAACTGCTTGTCTGTTACAAGAAAGATCATCATCATAGTCACAATGTCTTAACAGACATGTTGTGAACCCGTAAAATGCATTAAGTCGGAGCTAGAGTATTGCCGACACGAATATTATCAATAGTTTTGAGAACTGTAGCTCGCCATCGTTCGCGATTTACTGTCAGATCAGTGGCGCTCTTGATACTCATATCTAGCAACTGTTTCGTTGTATCCACCCAGCTTGTAGGGGAACGGCCACGGCGCCGCCCACTCGGGGCTTGACCTTGAACTAGAAGTTTCTCCATATTATCGCTTCTGTGTATATGTCCGAAGAATGTAAGCATTGTCATCGACAGAATGGAGGATAGTCTCTTTGGATTACCGAGTTCATTCAGTATGAAACATTACGTTCGATGGGCGGTATAAGGAACTCTCAGCATTCTCCTCCACGTCCACATTTCAAAAGCATCTATGCGAGCTCGATCTGCCTTTTTAACAGTCCAAGTTTCCGAGGCATACAAAAATATGGAGAGCACAAGAGACTGAACCAGTGACATTTTGGTAGCTTTGGTGATGTTATGGTCACGCCATATTTTAGTAAGCTTTGTCATGGCCACCCGTGCCTGTTGAATGCACCGTCGAATCTCATTCTCACAGCTGCCTGAATTGTCGATTAAAGAACCGAGGCACACAAAAGTTTGAACTACCTCACAACGGCCTATTGAATTTACTTCTCGATGATTGTCATGATCTATATCTACGATAATAACCTTGGTATTGTTGTAGTTAATACCAAGCCCATATGTTGCACTGTGTTGTTCTAAAACGTTCAATAGAGCTACTAGTTCTCCCTGAGAAGCAGCAATAAGGGTTGTATCGTCAGCAAATCTTAAGTTACATATTTTGCTTCCGCCAATAGTTATACCGCTATTCCAGTTGTCCAATACCTGTCTCATCACAAATTCAGAGTAAATATTAGAAACACACATGTACAAGAAAGATGTGCAATGCAATAGATACAAAAATAAATGTGAAAAAAATACATAAAATAGTATTACGGTGACATAAAGTTTTGCTAAGATTTTGACCTAATGAAGAAGAAGAAAAATGTTTATTAATTTGGTAAAACTATACTAAACAGAGACGTCATTGACAAGCTACAGACAGACTGAAAGTCTACGTTTACCTCCACCTAGCAAGCAGCATTTTTTTAACATATTTACAGAAACATGATAGAGTCAGTATTTTGGAGGTTGAAAATTTAGGGCAACGCGTTGTAAATCAGAAACATAAAAATGATAAATAATTTGCGTACCATCAGCGAATGACTGTATTTCTAAATTTTACACATCTCAAAGTGTATATTAAAAATAGTGTCGGGCCCCAAATTGAGCCCTGTGGAACACCAGATGAAATTAAGGTCTTTTTTTAATTCTGTGTCATCGGCATCGACTGCTCTGGTAATTAGCCTCGTGTTCTGTCTAGGCTTAGACACCACTCTAGGAACAGCACTGTTTATTAGAAGCCAACAGTAAAGGCTCACGTGGGGATTCTTCGATGAGCTTTTTTTCATGGATATTTATTTTTGTTTAAAAAAAAATGAAGTCAAGTTGATTGGCTCAGTACTTCCCACACATGTCGCTGATACCAGTTTATTATTTTCCCATAGCATGAAGCTTTCGTCTAAGATCCCTTGCAACCAAATAATCCAATTTCACCCCCACCCAAAAAGACGCAGAAAATGATCAGGAACCTCTAAAACGCTTAAAAACGAAGTTTGGGCTGTTTTTATATTTTTAGTTTTTTATTATTTCTGCGCCGCCACTGGCACGATTTATCAAAACCATACGCGTTTTCCATCTTCGCCATGGTAGTAATGCTGTTTCAAAATTTAATTAAAATCAATTCAACAGTTTCCTCGTTACAACGATCTAACGCAATACTCTCGTATGTTTACATCAGAAAAAATTCTAAATCGTTTGCTTTCTGTAATAGGCAAGGCAATGTTCAGGTGGACCTAAAAAGGTGATTTATGTCGCTAGGTCTTCCTTCACAGGTCAGCGGACAACCTATTATTAATACAGCAAACTTTTCAGTTTTTCAACCCCCCATCCCCCAACCACCCGAATTTCACCCCCACTCAAAAAACTCAGTAAATGATCAGGAACCTCTAAAACACTTAAAAACGAAGTTTGAGTTTTTTTTATATTTTTAGTTTCTTTATTGTTTCTGCGCCGCCACTGGCACGATTTATAAAAACCATACGCATTTTCCATCCTCGCCACGGTAGTAATACTGTGTCAAAATTTCATTAAAATCAATTGAACAGTTTCGTCGTTACATAATATACTCGTAGAACGATCTAAAGCAATACTCGTATGTATACATCGGAATAAATTCTAAGTCCTTTAGTTTCTGTAATAGGCATAAGGCAATGTTCGGATAGACCTAAAAAAGTTATTTATGTCGCTATTTCTTCCTTCACAGGTCAGTGGGTAGTCTATTATGAATACAACAAATTTTTCAATTTTACAACCCCCCACCCCCCAACCACCCACCCAAAAAAAAGTAGAAAATGATCAGGGACCCCTAAAACGCCTAAAAACGAAGTTTCAGCAATATTGAATTTTTTTGTTTTTTGCTAATTACTCCGCCGCCTATGCACCGATTTTGAAAATTATAGGAACATTACCTACTACGACCCCACAGCATACCGCTGCCCAAATTTCATCGCAATTTATGCAGCGGTTACTGAGATTACGAGGGTAGAAAAACGCGACAGACAGACAGACCGACAGACAGACAGACAGACAGACCGACAGACAGACCGACGGAAATGAGTGACGTGGATTTTCGTTATGTACACATCATAACATGCCCAAAAAACGTATTATCTCAAAATCGAAAATTTTCGCGATCACAATACTCCCCTCACCTATCGGTGTGGGAAGTAAAAGAAATAAATTTCCGCCTATAACGAGAATCCAACCCGATCGTGAACCCTCGACCCCAACCACTGGGCCAACCCACCTCCAACTAAGGTTTATTTCAGATCTTTTGTAATTAAAAATGAATTTATACTTTTCCCGCTTTTTTCTTTTATTTCTTTTGTTGGGTACTTTTGGGATCACCTTCGTATGTTAGCATCCTGAGGGTAAGATTTAGACTAAATTATAACTGCTAAGTATAACTTTTAATACCCAAAGTGTACAACCAATTGCAAAACGTCAAAAACCACGCAATATATACTATATATACTAAAATAAAGAGAGAGTTTATATCGAAAGTGTCTAAACCCAACACTACGTAATATAAAAATGTATACTTCTCGACAGCATGCTGTTAAAATAATGATATACAGCAAACCCGTCGTTAAGAAGTCCCTTATTCTTGTTTTAGCGAAAAGCTGACAGTTTTCGTTCATATCATTTTGATATCTGCGCTGACACTTCCCAGAAGGTTGGTCATTCCCCTTTCACTTTTACGTATATTCAGTTAAAATAATGGTGTCCATTCTAAATACCTAAAATCGTTATCCGGCTTCCTATCAGGACAAAAACGCGTGTCGTGTATGGCTTGAGGGTACTAGGTACAAATTTGGTCGTTGTTTTGAGTTTCAGCTTCAGGTAACGAACATCGAACATTTTCAGACCCTAAGATTTTCAAGTTCACCCTAAAAATCTAAAATCGTTATCTGGCTTCCTATCAGGATGAAAACGCGTGTCATGTATGGTTTGAGGGCGCTAATTACAAATCTGGTCGTTGTTTTGAGTTTCAGCTTCAGGTAACAAATATCGAAAATTTTCAGATCCTAATACTTTCAAAATCACCCTAAGAATCTAAAATCGTTCTCTGGCTTCCTATCTAAACGAAAACTCCTGTGTTCTATAGTTTGAAGGTGCTAATTACAAATACGGCTGTTGTTTTGAGTTTCACCTTCAGGTAACAACAATCAAAAATTTTCAGACCTTAAGATTTTCAAGTTCACCCCAACAATCTAAAATCGTTATCTGGCTCCCTATTTGGGCAAAAACTTCTGTGTTGCATAGTATGAAGGTCCTCATTACAAATCCGGTCGTTGTTTTGAGTTTCAGCTTCAGGTAACAAAAATCAAAAATTTTCAGACTTTAAGACTTTCAAGTTCACTCCAAAAATCTAAAATCGTTATCTGGCTCCCTATTTGGACAAAAACTTCTGTGTTGCATAGTATGAAGGTGCTTATTACAAATCCGGCCGTTGTCTTGAGTTTCAGCTTCAGGTAACAGAAATCAAAAATTTTCAGACCTTAAGATTTTCAAGTTCACCCCAAAAATCTAAAATCGTTATCTGGCTCCCTATTTGGACGAAAAGTTCTGTGTTGCCTAGTATGAAGGTGCTCATTACAAATCCGGCCGCTGTTTTGAGTTTCAGCTTCAGATAACAAAAATCAAAAATTTTCACAACCTAATATTTTCAAGTCCACCCTAAAAATCTAAAATCGTTATCTGGCTTCCTATCTGGACGAAAACTTCTGTGTTGCATAATTTGAAGGTGTTAAATACAAATTCGGCCGTTGTTTTGAGTTTCAGCTTCAGGTAACCAAAATCAAAAATTTTCAGACCCTAATATTTTCAAGTTCACCCAAAAAATCTAAAATCGTTATCTGGCTTCCTATCTGGATGAAAACTCCTGTGTTTTATAGTTTGAAGGTGCTAATTACAAATCCGGCCGTTATTTTGAGTTTCAGCTTCAGGTAACAAAAATCAAAAATTTTCGGACCTTAATATTTTCAAGTTCACCCAAAAAATCTAAAATCGTTATCTGGCTTCCTATCAAGAAAAAAACGTGTGTCATGTATGGTTTGAGGGCGATCATTACAAATCTGGTCGTTGTTTTGAGTTTCAGCTTCAGGTAACAAAAATCAAAAATTTTTAGACCCTAAGATTTTCAAGTTCACCCTAAAAATCTAAAATCGTTATCTGGCTTCCTATCTAAACGAAAACTCTTGTGCTTTATAGCTTCAAGGTGCTACTTACAAATACGGCCGTTGTTTTGAGTTTCAGCTTCAGGCACCAAAAACCAAAAATTTTCAGACCCTAATATTTTCAAATTCACCCTAAAAATCTAAAATCGTTATCTGGCTTCCTATCGAAACGAAAACTCCTGTGTTAGATAGTCTGAAGGTACTCATTACAAATCGGGCAGTTGTTTTGAGTTTCAGCTTCAGGTAACAAATATCAAAAATTTTCAGACCCTAATATTTTCAAGTTCACCCTAAAAATCTAAAACCGTTATCTGGCTTCCTATCTAAACGTAAACTCTTGTGTTTTATAGTCTGAAAGTACTCATTACAAATCCGGATATTGTTTTGAGTTTCAGCTTCAGGTAACAAAAATCAAAGGTATTCAGTCCCTAGGATTTTCAAGTTTACCCTAAAAATCTAAAATCGTTATCTGGCTTCCTATATGAACGAAAACTCCTGTGTTCTATAGTATGAAGGTGCTCATTTCAAATCTGACCGTTGAGTTGAGTTTCAGCTTCAGGTAACAAAAATAAAAAATTTTCAGACCCTCAGATCTTCAAGTTCACCCTAAAAATCTAAAATTGTCATCTGGCTTCCTATATGAACGAAAACTCCTGTGTTCTATAGTATGAAGGTGCTCATTACAAATCTGGCCGTTGTGTTGAGTTTCAGCTTCAGGTAACAAAAATAAAAAAAATTTCAGACCCTCAGATCTTCAAGTTCACCCTAAAAATCTAAAATCGTTATCTGGCTTCCTATATGAACGAAAACTCCTGTGTTCTATAGTATGAAGGTGCTCATTAGAAATATGGCCGTTGTGTTGAGTTTCAGCTTCAGGTAACAAAAATAAAAAATTTTCAGACCCTGAGATCTTCAAGTTCACCCTAAAAATCTAAAATCGTCATCTGGCGTCCTATCTGAATGAAAACTCCCGTGTTCTATAGTATGAAGGTGCTCATCAGAAATATGGCCGTTGTTTTGGGTTTCAGCTTCAGGTAACAAAAATGAAAAAATTTCAGCCCCTCAGATCTCCAAGCTCACCCTAAAAATCTAAAATCGTTATCCGACTTCCTAACTGAACAAAACTGCTGTGCTGTATAGTTTAAAGGTGCTCACTACAAATCTGGCGTGTTGTTTTGAATTTCAGCTTCAGGTAACAAAAATCAAAAATTTTCAGACCCTAGGATTTTCGAGTTCACCCTAAAAATCTAAAATCGTCATCTGGCGTCCTATCTGAATGAAAACTCCCGTGTTCTATAGTATGAAGGTGCTCATTAGAAATCTGGCCGTTGTTTTGGGTTTCAGCTTCAGGTAACAAAAATGAAAAAATGTCAGCCCCTCAGATCTCCAAGCTCACCTTAAGAATCTAAAATCGTTATCCGACTTCCTAACTGAACAAAACTGCTGTGTTGTATATTTTAAAGGTGCTCACTACAAATCTGGCGTGTTGTTTTGAATTTCAGCTTCAGGTAACAAAAATCAAAAATTTTCAGACCCTAGGATTTTCGAGTTCACCCTAAAAATCTAAAATCGTTGTCTGACCTCCTATACGAACAAAAACCCCTGAGCTACATAGCTTGAAGGTGCTCAAGTAACAAAAATTAAAAATTTTCAGACCCTAGGATTCTCCCTATTGTTTGCTGGGTATCGTTAAGGACCGACATATGTATATCATCTTTCACCACATATTCGTGTCTATCCACTATATCGAATAAAATCTGGTTTATACCAACAAAAAAAAACTGAATAAAGTCGGGCACACCGAAAACGACAAAATAAATTAAAGAGATAACAATCGGTTCGGTGTGCGGAACCTTGTTCGAATATAACAAACACAAACTTAATTCCATCGACTAAATAATTAAAAGTTAATTTCACGCGTCGGGTGCGGCTGACAACTGAAGACTACAAAAGTATGATTCAGTACAATTAAATCATTAAATAAATGTGAATTTTCATGGTGTCTAGCGACGACAGAAAAACGTCGGTGTAATTTGCCTAATTCACCATTGTTTCATATTGACATTCGACATTAATCTAAACAGTCAACGATGCTTTTTGTTACCAGGTCAGTGGTGGAGATGTAAGGTTCAGAAAAATGCCAGACATCAATCTGATATAAATATGTGCCTTACAGAAAGTACCTGCTTGGTTTTAACGCTGTCTAGGTCTTAAACTTTTTCAGATGATATAAAAAAATTTAGTCCAGCTGATTGACTCAGTTTTATTATTTCCCTACAGAATGAAACTATAGTCTAGATGCCCCTGCAACCAAATCATCGCTCACCCGACCGCAAAATTTTTTTGAGTTTTACAACCCTCTACCCCCGAACCACTCCAACTTCACCCCCACCCAAAAAAAAGTAGAAAATGATCAGGAATTCCTAAAACGCCTAAAAACGAAGTTTTCATATTTTTGGTTTTTTTAATATTGCTGTGCCGCCACTGAGACGACTTCTAAAAATCAGATGCGTTTTCCATCCTCGCCAAAGTAGTAATACTGTGCCGAAATTTCATGGACATCAATTCAGTAGTTTCCACATTTTAAAATACAGAATGATGCAAAGCAATACTCGTATGTATTCGGAAATTTTTCTAAATCCCTTGGTTCCTTTAATAGATGTTCGGATGGATCTAAAAAACTATATTATACCGCTAGGTCTTTCTCTCTCAGGTCAGTGGACAGCCTATTATGATTACAACAGTTTTTTTCAGCTTTACAACCCCCCACCCCTCAATCACTCCAATTTCGCCCCCACCCAAAAAAAAAGTAGAAAATCATCAGGAACCCCTAAAATGCCTAAAGACATAGTTTGAGGAATTTTTGAAATTTTTCGTTTTTTGCTAATTATTCCGCCGCCCATGCACTGATTTTCAAAATTGTAGCAACATTACCAACTACGACCCAACACCATATCGCTACGCAAATTTCGTCAAATTCCATGCAGCGGTTACTGAGATTAGGAGGCTAGAAAAACGCCAACAGACAGACAGACAGACCGACAGACAGACCGACGGAAATGAGTGACGTGGATTTTCGTTATGTAGACATCATAAAACGCCCAAAAAGTGTATTATCTCAAAATCTAAAATTTCCGCGATCACAATACTCCCCTCACCTATCGGTGTGGGAAGTAAAATCAACGAGTTTTGCATAGTTTTAGAGGTAAAACCAAGAATTTTTTAGTAAACAAATGTAGGTACAACTCAAATCAATTTTTGTGATATTTCATCACATCATAGCCACAATGTCTTAACAGACATGTTGTGAACTCGTAAAATGCATTAAGTCGGAGCTTAGGATATTGTCGACACGAATATTATCAATAGTTTTGAGAACTGTAGCTCGCCATCATTCGCGATTTACTGTCAGTTCAGTGGCGCTCTTGATACTCATATCCAGCAACTGTTTCGTCGTATCCACCCAGCGTGTAGGGGAACGGCCACGGCACCGTCCACTCGGGGCACGATCCTGAACTACAAGTTTCTCCATATTATCACTTCTGTGAATATGTCTGAAGAATGTAAGACTTCTCGTCGACACAATGGAGGATAGTCTCTTTGGATTACCGAGCTCATCCAGTATGGAAACGTTAGTTCGATGGGCGGTATAAGGAATTCTCAGCATTCTCCTCCACGTCCACATTTCAAAAGCATCTATGCGACCTCGATCTGCCTTTTTAACAGTCCAAGTTTCCGAGGCATACAAAAATATGGAGAACACAGAGACTGAACCAGTGACATTTTAGTAGCTTTAGTGATGTTATGGTCGCGCCATATTTCAGTAAGCTTTGTCATGGCGAGACGTGCCTGTTGAATGCGCCGTCGAATCTCATTTTTACAATGTATGTAATGGCCTGCTCTATATTCCCCACAAGATTTTGTAAGGCTGTTTCGCAGGATTTTCCACTTTGATAGGCAAGTTGGTTAGGGTGTAGGGGTTTGGTCCCTACAGGCATATTCCGTATGTGTCTATCACCTTCTCCATGGTCTTGAGAAGGAAGGACCTAAGGCTTATCGGAAGGTAAGCCTTTGCAGTGTCATAAGATGGTCTTGGAGTGGGGTGCCTCGAGTATAGAACCTTGAGTCACCCCATATGTTATACAGTCTGTTGGAAGCCATTGAATGACACATATTGACATCTATCACTGAAATAGCTTGTCATAAATGCCACATTAAGATGATCAAAGCCCACCTTTTGTAGAACGCAGTTTGTGGGTCAAAAGCGTTAGATCATAGAGACACCAGCATTTGGATGCGAATGAGGGATGCACTTTTTTGAAATAAATCAATGTTGGTATGATGAAAAAAAAATGTTTGCTTGAAAGACTGCGACAACTTATTCATTTATGATGCTTTCGAGATGTGGTGTACGGGGTTTGCCATTAGACCTTTTTGAATCATATTTGTCTGAGCGGAGGCAATATGTCTCCGTAAATGGCAGCTACAGTGATGCGTCAGTGTCCCAGAGAGGTGTTCTGCAGGGATAAATCTTGGGTCCCTTCCTATTCCTGCTGTACGCAAATGACTTACCTCAATTTATAACCGCCAGTAGTGAAGAATATAGTGTTATATCTTATGCAGACGATACAAATATTTTAATAAGAAGTCCTACTATATCAGATTTAAGCCTACAATATGGTTCTTGAGTGGTCTGAGAACAACGGCCTACTGCTAAATACGGATAAAACTGTTGTAGTAAAATTTTCAATGAAAGATGAACAAATTTCAAATAGTATTTTCAGCAACAATAACGACATAAATATTCAAAACTCAGAATTTCATATAATGTTAGGTATCTCCCTGGACCATAGACTTAATTGGGCGTCAAATATCGAACTTTTATGTAATAAACTACAAAAGAGCTGCTATGGATTAAAATTCCTATCTAACCATTGTAGTCAACATAAATATTTTAATTTCATTGTATTATATCACTTTTCATTGTCACATCCGATATATGCCATTTTAAACTGGCGATGTAGCTCGCATATTTTGAGAGTGTTCATGCTACAGAAATACGCGATACGAATAATTAGCAAACTTCATTGGCGTACATCATGTCGTAACCATTTTAAAAACCTAAAAATCCTGACAGTAGCTAGTGTCTACCTATATGAAGTAGCACTATTTGTATACAAAAATAAGTCAGATTTTGTTAAGATTAAGCAAGAACATGAATACCCAACGAGAGCTGAGGATCTATTGATTCCACCTAGACATCGTTCCGCATTATATCAGAAATCTTATAACTATATGGGTTGCAAAGTCTTTAATAAATTGGAGGACCATATACAGAATGCACCCACAATTAGTATTTTCAAAACACGGCTGAAGAACTTTTTACAAGAAAAATCATTTTACAGCTTGGATGAATTCTTTGCTTAGCACAAATTTTAATTTTTACTTATTTTATCGATGAACCCACCTAGTGTGACTATTTTTCTTGTTATGGTGTATACTGGCATCATTCAACCAAGAAATAAACGAATTATTATTATTATTCATCTTTCTAAGTTCCTCTCGCATAATTGCGGTAGCAACAAGTGTTGACGGGCTGAGCCAAGTCAACACCCGGACTATTATTGATCGGAATTTAGGAAGGATCGTACGATGTTACAGGTCTTCAGAATTATTATTTAGTTATTATTATTATTATTATTATGTTTTTTTCAAGCTTCTCTCGCATGACTGCGGTAGCAACAGATGCTGACGGGTCGTGCCAAGTCAACAGCTGAACTGATCGGAATTTAAGAAGGATCGTACTATATTACAGGTCTTAAGAATTACAGACTTTTGGAATATTTTGTGTAACTTTTCGTCCAGGCCTAGCTGGTGTAGGTGTGGTGTGAATGTGTTAGGTGTAAGGCCTGAGACCGACATAATTAGGGGGACAGTAACAACTTTGTTTTGTTTCCAGAGTCGCTTTACTTCTATGGCAAGGTCTGTGTATTTATTATTATTATTCTATATACAACTGACTAACTCCTTTTTTTCGCTTGTTGCAGACGCACCTCCGCCGCTAACGACGCCCGACCCCCAGCAGCAGCACCACCCCTCCACCCCCGCCAGTCCGATCACCGCGATGGGCGTGGTCCCCGATGAGCTGACCGCCGCGAGCGCCGTCGTGACCGCCGGCGACCCCCACCACCCGCACCCGCACCCCCACCCCCACCCGCAGTCCGAGGACCCGCCGGCGCCGCCCTCCACGCCCGGCACCGCCCCCGACGGTGGGGGCGGCGGCGGCAGCGACGGGGCGGGCAGCGACCCCGAGCACGACGAGTTCGCGCCCAAGCGGAAACAGCGCAGGTACAGGACCACCTTTACCAGCTACCAGCTGGAGGAGCTGGAGAAGGCGTTCTCGAGGACGCACTATCCGGACGTGTTCACCAGGTGAGGTTGTTTGTTTAGTCTATTTGTTTATTTTCGGACTTTTTTAACAGAAACGGAAAGAAAATGCAATCTCAGAATGTACAGCCCCACTAGCTGTGAGCAAAGGACTGTTCAGTAGTAAAATTGTTGTACTGTTGTTTTATAACCACTAATTTGGTGCTTAAATGCCGTCCAAAACGTCATTTTGCTCCCTGCAGCAGTGGCGGCTCGTGACTTAAGAGACCGGTGGAGCCAAAATACAGGGTGTTAATTAAGTATGTTAACAAGCTCTAACCACGAATAAGGGAGCTACGCTCCTTTGCATGGGGCACCCTGAAGACGGTTTTCCCTCGATATTCTCGGAACCATTCATAACAAAATTACAAAATTAGGTACGATGGGTAAACTTTTCACGCTGAATCTGATTCTGAATTCAGAATTTCATAATTTTAATCACAGACGTATCATACGGGAGGAGTTAAGGGTAAAAATAACCCCATTTTCTAAATGGTGATTTTTTTGACATTCTAATTTTAGAGTACGGTATTTCAGAAATTTCTACGTAAAAATGGTCTCTTGGTACATCGCGATAGGGCTAACCGTTTTCGAGAAAAATACATTTATTTATTTACAATAGCCTGCATCGATTCAATAATTTGCATTTTTCTCGAAAACGGTTAGCCCTATCGAGATGTACCGAGAAACCATTTTTACGTAGAAATCTCTGAAATACCATATTCTAAAATCAGAATGTCAAAAAAAATTACCATTTAGAAAATGGGGTTATTTTTACCCTTAACTCCTCCCGTATGATACGCCCCTGATCAAAATTATGAAATTCCGAATTCAGAATCAGATTCAGCGTCAAATGTTTGCCCATCGTACCTAATTTCGTAATTTTGTTATGAGTGGTTCCGAGAATATCGAGGGAAAACCGTCTTCAGAGTGCCCCATGCAAAGGAGCGTAGCTCCCTAAGCATTTCCGGATCCATGTTGTTGATGACATTTTCTTTCTATTTTTCGGAGTACTATTTGTGGTTGGAGTTTGTTAACATAATTAATCAACACCCTGTATAAAAATAACCTAAATTTATCGGCACCTTAAAAATACAATAAAACAGTAAAAACACTTACCCGAAATTTTAACTGAATATAACCTATGTACAAACAAAAAAAAACACTTTTAAATTGTCTGGTATGTAAAATCAAACCGTCTTTCCTTATTTTTGCGAAAGTGTCGTTAACTTGTTTGTTAAAATTGTCAATGTTATTTAAAAACTTTTTCTCGGCCGATAACATTCCAATAGCACTGAGTTCTTTCATAGAGCTTCTTAGAAACGTCCTAATGGTTTCTAGAATGGAAAAAGATCGTTCTGCTTCCCATGAGGACATTTTTCTTCCAGGTAGAATCGCCACCAAATAAAATAAATGAGAAACAAAAAAATGCGTCTTTCTTATCACATCCATAAGTCCAATTGTTTTTATTGTATATATTTCGATTGAACTTCCGTACTCGACTTTTAACATTCGACGAACTAGACACATTTTGCGTTTTTTGAGTATTTAAATCGGTCTTCCCAATTCCCTGATTTCAATTTTTTCCTCAATCGAATATGTGGAAAACGGCTTTAAAAAAAGATTTCTAATACTATTTATTTTGGGAATAGCCTCTTACTTATTACGAGTCACCACTAAATATTATTAAAATAACTTTCACGTCGGGGCGCGAAACAGACAGCAGAAATTAATCCGAATATTTCCAATCGACAACGACAACAAGATCTAGTCTTGGTGAGACAGCAGTTACCTGGCTCCTTTCTCTATTAAAATCATGCTCTGCGCATGGCGTTAATATGATATCATTTAACCTTTCGGCTGGATGTATTATACCAGAATTGGAGCCGCTGTCTGTTTGGCTCCCACACTGCACGCTGTGCTTTCATAGCGATAGTATGGGCGTGTTTGGTGAGAAATTAGGAATATATATTGGATTTTTTGCAATCTTTAATTTTTGCTATATAATTAAAAAAATAGGATGCGATATAATATTTAAATGTAGCACAAAAAAAGTGAATACTCGATTTATTGTGGTGATGCCATGGCTCCTTGGCTCCTTAAGGCGAGCCGCCACTACCCTGCAGCTTTGTTAATGTACAGTGCCTGACTGCCTGCAGCATATTTGTTCTTTAACGAAGTGCTTAGAACCTTCCTGTAGCTACGTTATACAACATAGTATGCGATAAATTTGGAACTTCGTGTACACGAGAGGCACAAGCTAAAATCGTGTCGATATATTTCTGCTTGAAATACCGTGGTGTATTCTCCAAGAGAGAGGGAGAGCTTGAATTGAAACCTGTTAACAGTATATTGGTACGCACCTTTGCATATTTTTCTTTGTTGATTGCTTGTAATACTTGCACTTTGTAGATGTAATATTTTGTTTGCCGATATGAATTCTAAACATGTATTTTATACTACGTTAAGCTATACACCACTTTGACGTGATATGATGTATTATTATGTGCAAAAATAGTCAAATAAGTCTACTCTTCTCTGTATATCTGTAGCTAGACTCCAGTGGAGAGGTGTAGAAGACACACTTAGCATCAGTCGTAATGAACACTTATGTGTAAAAGATAAAGTGGCTCCCACTTTGGGAAAACCAATCGTAAGATACATGCCCATTATAGTTAATGTATCTACAATCCTCAGAAAAAAAATCTGTCCCAATTCGTTGACGAATTCGTCGAATGGGAATTAGTGTCGTGCAAAAGATACCGTTAATTGACCAAATTTAAGCTGTAGATGCTAGGGATGTTGCATGCTGTACGATATTCAGCCTGGCAATAGTATATGTATCGATACTTCAAAAGTGATGAGTGAACGAATGAAAGAGATGAAAGGCTTTCTGGTGGCAAGAACCACCAGTGCATAGGCCTACAAGCGGGCCTTTCTGCACCTCTCCTTATCCTAGTTCCCAAGTCCAGTCCTCATTATAAAGATGAGGATGGCCTTGGGTCCTCCCCATCTTATATCCTCAAGTTCAAGAACCCTTGAACCGAGTATAGTCTGCCTGTGATAGCCTCTTCCTTCTTGCCACAGCATGCACGCGTCAGGTTGTTTGCCACCCCCATACAAATATGAAGGAAACGGATCAATTATTTTAGATAACTAATATATACTCCATCAGCAAACTTATCTTCCATTTTGTCTATGAATATACAGTTATACTCTTCAACTGTGTATATCAGCTCTAGAGAATACTTTTACCTCACTTTGATTGCCCATATTTCTCTCAGTTTCGCTTAGAGCGATTTATTTAGGCCAATCTTGGGTATAAGCTTTACTTAAACTTTATTATTAATCCTTTTACTTCCGCTTAGAGAATTACTATGAAAGTGCGTCTAGTCGGACCAAATGAATAACTAGGGAAGTAGGGCTCGGACAAAAAAATAGCCAAGACAAAAGTCGTGGGAATGTCTAATCGATTTTCCATGACATCAAGCTCCCATCAGGATCAACACGATTTTCTTAAATAGAAACCCCTACTTTTGACGCCGGAAGTGAAAAGAAAGGTTAATTTTACGTCAAGATATGAACTTGACTTTTCGAAATATGTGAACAGCAGAGTATCTTAACTAGTACGGGTTGCACATTAAAATAGCCAAGACAAATGTCGTAGGAAAATTTGCTGGATATCAGACGGTCAACCTTGTGATGACCTTGATCTTGTTATTCAAGGTCACATCAACGTCTAATCGATTTTCTTATATGGAAACCCCTACGTTTGTTTCCGGTTTACATTCAAGAAAATAGATTTTACTTAGATGTGACCTTGAATGTCAAGGTGACCATAAAGCGTCACTCTCAGATATCCAGGAAAGGTTTCTACAAATTTTGTATCGACTATCTTTTTGTGCAACCCCTACTTCTCAAGATATCCTGCTGGTCACAATTTGATCTTGACTTAACCATCGAAGGTCAAACTTTTTAAATTGTCAAGCTTACCATTCAAGAAAATAGATTTGCCCTTGACGGGACTTTGATGTCAAGGTCAAGGTCATCATAAAGGTCACCATCATGTAGCCAGGAGAATTTCCTACGACGTTTTTCTTGACTATCTTTTTGTGCGAACCCTACCCCCTACCCTATTCATTTGGTCCGGTAATTTTTGGAACACGGTGTGTGTCTTTATTGTTTCTTTTCTTCACAAAATTCTTCCAGATCTATGTTGAGTTAGGTTGAGTTGAAAGACAACCATGATAGTTGACACTTCGCCTTTCTGTCATATTTGTTGTCAGGTACTTTCTGATTTTGTTTCTTTTTTTTTCAATATGAAGAATAAAGACCTAATCTTTTTATTATTATTATGTTATACCTTTAAATTACTTTAGTTTTAATCTCCACTTCAGTGTGTAAGTCGTCAATTTCCTGTGCCATTTTGGCCACATAACAGCAAGTAACCTTAACCAGCTTCTGTCCAATGAGAGACGGAACCGACCCACCTTAGCCTTTCTAATGTGGGGCTGGCTCAGAACCAAGGAATTATTTCTCGACCAACGCCATGCGAGCGCGTCTGCCGTTTCATTACCGTTAACTCCAGCATGAGGCCTCTGAATTTCATGAGTACGAGAGGTATCGAAACTAGTTTCGATAGTATGAGGTATCGATATTTTGCCTGCATCGAAACATCTCTAGCAACGAGGGCCACAATTCTACCAGCGGCGCTGCGCGACTTGTGTACGATTAGAAACAAATTCCCGAAATTAGCGTCCTTATCAGGAATATGAAATGCGGATACCGTGTTTGGGTTTGCAACCCGAGATAAACGCCTGATAGAGTTGAAATCTAGTCGGCGACAGACTGATGGACAAGCGAGACACGCAGAGTGGCAGACAGGGTCGGATTAGGACATATGAGATATAATAATATTTAAGCCTTTATTAAATTTATCTCTTGTTTATCCGACGTTCTAGGTCCCTGCCTCGGAGGTTAAGAACAGAATGTCCAAATCTTAATCCAAAAATTGAACCCTGGGGGACGCTGGTTCTTTCAAAGACTTTCAGGAGTCCTTTTTTGATTAATTTATAGCATAGCATGGCATACTTTGTCAAAAGCCTTCAATACACGTAGAAGCAAGATACGAATGCCTTTGGTAAATCCCATGGTTATAAGTTCCACTAGCCTGGCTGCCTGCAGCTCATTGCTATGCTCAGTCTGAAATCCGAGATAGACGTTTGATATCACGTTCCAATCGAAATATTATCAAGGTGGCGAGAAAACTTTGACTTAACTCAACGAGCTTTAAAGGTGGTAACTGCAAACTGACAGGACGACAATCCTGCACCTTTTTTGGGATTATAATAACTTAGGCAACCTTCCATGCCCCAGCGAAGTGTTGACTTCTAAGCATAGCATTAATTATTGCCAACTGGTCACGGCTTTTGGCGACAGTAGCTTCAACGCCTTGCTAAGGATTTGGTCCTCTCGAGGTGCTTTACGCAGGTTGATGTTTTTTTGATATTCACACCTTATTTTGGACATTATCAGGCGATTAAAATAATCGCACGTTAACTCCTTAGTTAGGCCTTAGCCTAATGTATATGAAACTCAATATTATTTCTTTAACCTAGTACTTTAGTTCACTCACGAGAGATCACATGCCGGATAGAAAAAGCCAGAGCCGTTTTTAACCGCTTTAGAAAGGTCCTCTGTAACATGCACCTTAATATCGGCATAAGAACACAGGTCCTAAGATACTATGTATTATCTACGCTCCTTGCACCTATATGGAGTGGAAGCCTGGTCACTGACAGACGCTACAGCTAAACGTTTGGAGGCTTTTGAGATGTAGTGCTATCGTCGCATGTCCAGGATCTCATACACTTACCAACACCGTGGTTCAGAAGAGAGCAATTAGACTAATGGATACGCCTAACCTCACAAAGCACCTCCACAACCTGGAACATCGAAGAAGGGTGGCTGACCTGTCCCTGTTATACAGATTCTATCACGGAAGATGTTCGAGTGAGCTCTCCCAGATAATAACACCGCAGGCCGTCTGAACGAGGAAAACTAAAGAGGCTCTGCGGGCTGATCCTTACCAGGTCGAGGTCCCTACTCCCCGAACCAATCTCCTCCATCAATTCTTGTTTTGGACGCTGTGGAATAAGCAGCCGGAGAATTTGTTTCCCGACGGCTACAACCTGCAGCGTTTCAGTTCTAACGTGCACTGACACTTATTCTCTCGCAGCGCTTCTACGTCGCCATAAACTTCCAGCCCTTGTGGGTGGCTGACCATAAAAGAATATCCATTCTGGAGGTTGCAAATCATCAAGGCAAATCGAATTTTGGAAGCCGTCGCTCTAAACAGCAATTATACTACTCCCTCAGATTTTTCAGCTACGAATGTCTTCTCCTTCCTAAAGTTCTTTTTGGTACGATTTTTCCTTCTATTTAGTTAAAGTAGATGATATTTCGCCCCTCTTACAATGTGTCCCAGTTGCTGTAGTCTTCTGCTCGGTATAGTTAGGTCACTCTTATTAGTACTATATGTGTTTGCTGTATACTGTGTACGGCTTTCACGGCCATCGTCCAATGGGGTCCAAATGGGGCGCCAACATGTACGAACAAATTGAAGGTGTAGCCATGGGAAGCCCTCTAAGCCCGATAGTAACGAACTCTGTAATGGAGAAGGTCAAACAGGCAGCCTTGAAGAGCGCTCAATACAAGCCCAAGATATGGCTCAGATACGTGGACGATACGTTCGTCATTTGTAATCACGGAAGAGAAAAGCTCGAAGAATTTCTAGAACACCTGAACAGCGTGCATGAAAGCATCAAGTTAATCATGGAGGTAGAAGAAAATAAAAAAACTCGCCTTCCTTGATGTTCTTCTAACAAGAAAAGGGGTTACATTAGGACACAAGGTATATAGAAAGCCAACGCATACTGACCGGTACTTACATAAAGAATCAAACCACCATCCATCTCAGAAGTACGGAATTTTTAGAACTTTGACAGAACGGGCTAGAAAAGAGTTCGAACTAGAAGAACTCGACACCGAACTGGAACATCTAAAGAATGCTCTTAGGGCAAATGGTTATACAGAAAAGGTAATAACAAGAGCAATGAGAAGAAATAGGGCAAAACCAGATCCTAAACCGATAGCAAAAGCTTTTCTACCCTATGTGCCTGGAATAACAGACAGAATAGGAAAAATGTTACGAAAGGAAAACGTCAGGATCATCTACAAGCCTACAAGAAAGATACAGGAATATTTGAGAACGGTGAAGGATAAAAGAGACCCACTCACAACACCGGAGGTTTATCGCATACCATGCACATGTGGGAGTGTATACATAGGAACAACTAAGCGATCTATAAACACAAGAATTGCAGCACATAAGGCTAGCTGTTGACTAGGCCATACGGACAAATCAGCGGTAGCCGAACATGCGATTAAGGAGGGAAGTCACAGGATCAAGTTTGAAGAAACTCAGGTTCTTGCCGCAACGTCTTCATACCATGCAAGACTTCACAGAGAAGCCATCGAAATACAAAAACATCATAATAATTTCAATAGGAAAGAAGAAACGCAGAAAGTCAACCGACATGGGTACCCATCCTAAAGGACCTGAAGACACTACCATATCGCGAAGGGGCGGGGCTACCAACGCTACCTGGTTGGGCCACGTCACCATTAGCAGGTATAAATGCACATCCACCAGCCGTCAGTATTTTGGAAGTCGCCGAAGTGAAATAGCTTCTGAAGATGCCATCCACTCGTGGTGGCGAAACGTCAAGCTTCAACGCTAAACGACGCCGGCCTAAAAACCCAAGAACCACAAATTCATTGTTTGCTGTGTGTTTAAAAAAATTACATATACCCTGCCATCTAAAAGAAACTAGATCCATGCCTGGTGGGTCGTCGGGTGGAATCGTGGCATTCCGAGATGTCTGCAATTTGTCGAAGGGAAGCGGCAACCGGCGCGGCGAGCCGAAGAAGCGAGGCAGCTCGGGCTGGCACGGCGTTACCAGAAAGGACTCCAATTAGGCGATTAGCCCGCACCAACAAAAACAAAATTATGTCTTTCTTATGGCTGACGGACGATGCGATCACCGATACCGCGCCACATCCACTTTCCTGTGCTATATACGCTACTACTGCTCCACTGTCTTGTATGTTTGACCTGCTCTTCTAAGGAAACAGGATGCAACGGCACCTTTGGTGGGTGTAATCGTTTCTTTGTCGCCAGTAAATCATTGGGTATCGGTATAGTAAGGGTGGTCCAGATTAAGGGGTTTCGCAGGGCTAGGTGGTACAGGCTTTACAAGACTATTTTTACAACATCAAAGCAATGTAGAAAGGTCTTGAATGATATCTGGGAAAAATACCAGGCCTTGGTCGCTGTCCCATTCTGAGGAAGCAACAGATACTACACATAGTGATTTATTCACATCTGACCTTACTCTTTTTGACTGTTTCAATCCCAGTTTCACTGAAGATGTAGGTACAGTCGATAAATTTTGTTTGTGTATAAACATTTCTACGCTTCCAAACCTGGATTGCAATGGATCAACAATTTTTTGTTGCCGTATCTTTGCAACTGTGACCCTTTATGAGCACATGTGGATACACTTTTAAACACAGATGGCGTATCTTCTTCTTTCATGAGCCTAAATCTTTTGTTCGAAGATGCTTGGGGGTTTTCATTTCAGGTTCATATAAATATTCATGTAGAATGACTCCTTTTTTAAGCCAAAGAGTTTCATCCATCATTTTAATATACTGCCAATATTCAAAATAAGCAGGAACCAGGAAGTATAGAAAACTAAAAATCCATTTTATAAATTCTACCTCTAAGCTCAATCAAAATATTGTTCACAGAAAAACAGAACAGAATATGATTCCAAAGGCTTTCCGGCGTGGAAAGTCTGTAGGTACTGAAATCAGATAATTTCGAATATAGTGTCTTTTTTACAAGTTAGATAACGTGATAACAGACAAACGTCGCCGTCGTAGACAGAAATAATAATAAACCAAAAATGATTCGAAATTCGAAGACTATCAAGATTTGTCGGTTTGACGTTTCAAGCAGATGAGAGGACGTGTCGAGTCGTGTTGGAGTTTGAGGTAATGAAGCGGAAGACGCGCTTGAAAGGTGAGGGTCTAGATTTTCCCTGAGTCCTGGGTTGGCTATGAGGCTGGCAGCAGCACCATTAGGAAGAAAACAGAAATGTGGTTGCAAAATTAACGTATTTTGAGATGATTTCCATCAAGCTAAAGAACTTATTTTAGGACCTCTTGCCAAGGTTCTGTCTCTCATCGAACAGAAGCCGCGCGGCTAAAGTTAATTGTGGGCCTGCTATCTGGTCATTCCACTTTTAGACGTCACTTGTATGTGATGGGGGTGGCAAGTGACCTGACGTGTGCACGCTGTGGCGAGGAGGAGGAATCCTCGACATACATATCATGTTTCCGTGACCCTTGGTTATCATAGGCAGATTATACTAGGTTCAAAATTTCATAAGATAGGTAGGATCCAATGCTATCCGCCAGCTTGCACTTGTAGATTTTGCGCAGACAAGTGAATAGTCATAACATACATATTGCTTCATGCACAATTACATATATCCCTTCTTCCGGAAACTCAGCTTTTAAGTTACGTCAAAAGACTAATGTTTTAATTGATCCATTCCTTGAACTTGCCCTTATATACATATAAAACTAGCAATTATTACCTACGAATAGACGTTTTTGCTACTTTAACATCGATTAAAGGTGTAACAAAGGTGTGTTTAGTTGACCTCTGCACTGTTGGAAATATTTAATTTTCTTTTACTCACCATAAACTGAATAAATATAAATGTTATAACTCTGATGTCTATAGGCACACCAATAACATCCGGAACTAGCGCAACCAAAATCGACCAAACGTTTGCCACTGCAATGAACTACTTCACAAATAAAATTTTAAGTAAAGAAATGCATTTACTTCGAGTATCAAGTTTTATCGCTGTTGTTACATACTGCCATTTCCAAATTTCTGATAGTATGTTATCAATTTTCACGAAAGCATGAGAAAATACTATAAAAACGGGATGAAAGTAAGCAAAACAATGCTATTCAAATGGCACAGATTCGATTATTTGTCCAACATTAGCGGATTTTCCATAGAACCAGGTCGCAGGTTTTAATCTTTTTTCTTGTCGCCACTAAATCACTGGGTTCCAGAGTAGTAAGGGTGGTCTATAATACTTAGGGATTTTCGCAGGGATAGATCTAGCCCTCTCTTCCCACTTGCAAACGACCAATGGACGTTATAAAGAGTAGTTAGTGGATATCAAAATCAATCAAACATTAATATCAAACCAATCAATCATATATGGCATTATGAGTGCCAGTATATTTTTTGATTTTATTTGCATCGCTTGGCAAGTTTAAAAATTTTGAAGAAAATTCATAATCATGGAAATTTTGGAAATATGGGATTTTACAAAACAATTATTAAAGATTTTAATTTTTGTTTCAGAGAGGAATTAGCTATGAAAATAGGATTAACAGAAGCTAGAATACAGGTAAGTCTTTGATTTCCAATAGTTTTTTTGTTTGATCTTTGGCACAATTTTTTGCTAAGAGGAATATGTTGTTGAATGTTCTTTATTCTTGCTCTTGTTCTTTCTACAGTCTGATGCATAGTATACAATAGAGAGTTTAAAATAACTGTGAACCAACAGGATGTTTTAAAGAAGGTTTTAGATTAAAAAATATGGTTACAATGCTTTCCTTGATTTTTTCATAATGTTGATTGTTCGTCAGTTTATTTTTTAAACTTCTAGAGATTGTTAATTTCTATTGATTAATTTGACTTTCTATCGCCTTTGGATGAAATATCATCATTTAAATTTGTTTTGTTCTGCTATGAAACCGAATTTTTGTAGTTTTTTAAACTTCTTATTTAATATCACTTCATTCACTTTCATAATGTGAACGATATACAGGAAATAACAGAAAAATGACGATGCTAATTTCACAGTAACATAACGGTTACAATCATGGAGCACAAGCCAAAATTGTTGCTTTTAATTTGGTTTTAATTTCCATCTAGCAATCAATGCTCGTATGAAAATTTCCTGTTACCAGGCACTTACTGTACAAATTGTATATTGGCTATGAAACGCTGCCTACAAAGTATTCAAATCGATTTAACCTTAGGAAATCGTAAAGCCAATTCCACTTAATTGGTTAGCTTGTACATAATTGATCACGTTAATTTAATATATTACTTTTCACTTAACTCCGAGTAAAAATGATAATTATTCTGTTTATTGAGAGAATCTGTACTGTTATTTAATTAAGTGTGAGTAATAAAATTACCTATGGAACAGCGTCATTTCCTTCTATGCATGATATACACTCGTGAACAGTTGAAGTGGAGATACTAGAAACCTTGAATAAAGGCCCAGTCAAACAGAGGGCGTTCTGTCGTGCAATCGAATAACCTATACTGCATTCACTGAAGAAAAGGAGTAAAAAATTATTTCAAACCCATATTTTGGGGCTTTACTCGGATGAATCGAATTTAATTTTTCTGTTTATAATAACATCACTGCTCTCAGTATGCAGTTTTGTAGACAGTGTGCATATAACCCTTGACCACACAGTAAAAATGTACATATATTGTGCATGGTTACTCCATTTGCTGGGTGGATAAGGTATAGTAATTTGAGCTACTAGGTTTTTGCTTTGTTTGCATATATTGAGCCACTAGCTCGAGCTCTATCGGTAGCTATTTATAAATTGCAAATCGGACTGCTAGTTTCGGAGACATTGAGACCTCAGTTTTAGTAAAAAAACATATTAAACATATATATTTTCATATATAGAGACACTTGAATTCATTGGGATACTTGAATGAACGCAGTCATATGTGCTATCGTAAAACCAAGTAAATCTTAAATAGTAAACTGATCTGCTGATTATTCAAATTCTTAGTTAGAAACAAAAAACATAGCAACCTCATTTGTATAAGGTATAATGCAACATTATTATACCTGCAGAGGATAGTCCTATTTTGTTGGCGAGGAGCGATATAGTTTCTCCTACGCATCGCTTCAATCGCAAATTTACGGTGGTGTTTCCGTCAAGGGAAGAGTGGGAGTCTAGGGAAAGACAGCTCATCGAAGGAGGAGGACAGGTCTGGTACACAGACGGTTCACTCGCTAGAGAGGGCTCGGGCTCGGGCGTCTACGGACCCCATACAAGACTTTCATTCCCTCTTGGGGGGCACACCACAGTATTCCAGGCTGAGGTCTATGCGATACTTGCCTGTGTAAATCGTATTCGGGAAATTGACGGGTCTAGGAGGCGGATTACTATCTGCTCTGACAGTCAGGCAGCCATCAAAGCACTGAGTGCTTGGGAAATAACGTCGGAACTGGTCCTGGAGTGCAGGATGGCTCTTGACGACATCTCAGCTAAACACAAGGTACCACTGATGTGGGTACCTGGGCACGCTGGGGTAAAGGGTAATGAAATGGCGGATCATCTGGCTAGGATGGGATCCGGAAACAGTTTTGTGGGCCCGGAACCAGCCTTAGGACTGTCTGCAAACTTGATAAGGAAAACAACTGGAGAGTGGATCCAGAATCAACACTCACTGAGATGGAACAACATCTCTGGTCATCTCTGTCAGGCTCGGGAGCTATTAGCAGGGCCTGCAGAGAGAATAGGACGATTTTGTCTCTCTCTGGATAGGAGTAACTTGAGATTGCTAGTAGGCCTACTAATGGGTCACAACACCTTCAGGCGTCACTTGTTCGTGATGAGGGTGGTCAACGACCCAACGTGTACGTGGTGTGGTGAAGAGGAAGAATCCTCGGCAAACATCTTGTGTCGCTGTGAAACCCTGGGTTATCACAGGCAGACTATGCTGGGCTCAAGAACCTTGGAACCAATAGAGATAAAACGGATAAGACCTAAGAATGTACTTGCCTTTGCCAAAAGGGCAGGTCTTAGGAACTAGCGCGGATAGAGGCGCAAAAGGGCCCATCGTGTGGCCTATGCACCAGCCACATTTCGTGCTGGATAGCGTCTGGTCCTTATTCATTCATTATACCTGCAGGGGATTGAGAGATGAAAGGACTATTAGTGAAATGTTTGTTATAAATGAGAAACTGTGCCTAAAAACGGCGACTGAAACAAAGTGAGTTCTAAATAGGTAAAAGGAAAAATGAACGAGTTGTTACCCACTTCAGCTGCAAAAAATTATGGCGAAAACTCCTACATAAATATCGCCAAACAATATTCGAGTATTTTGCTGAATCCCATGGAATCCGTGAATTTCATCTCGACAATACCCATGAAAGCTTTATTGTGGCACCTTATCAGTTTGCAAGAAGATGTTTATTCATATATTTGGTTTCATCAGAAGAAAGACCAATGATTTGCCAAGTTTAAGGGAGAATGGAGGAAAAAACATGCCGATGCAAGCAAATATTTTGGACCAGCTGGCCACGTTGAGATGAGGTGGAAGATTCAGTTAAAATAGCAGCCATCACTCAACTTAGTTGTTATTTGCCAAATGAAAATATGCAAAATTGTTAGCTTTTACTGTTTCCTTTAGGTTGTTGCATACTTATTTTAGGAGTGCTTTTCACGTTTATACAGTTATATCGAGTTTTAGTGGATTAGCGGTTTTCAAGTGAATCAAGGCGTAGGTTTTTTTTACCCTATTTAGGACTATTTTGATGACCTTTTGTTGAATAAATGTTATAAAAAATAAATATATCCTTACGTTTGCACGATAAAGTACTAGCATAAGATTTTAGTTCAATAAAAAAATAGTGGCACGTTTTACCTTATACACATAGTCATGTTAACAAGAAAAGCATTACACTAGATTTGGATGGATTTTCTGATAAATTATGGCGTGTAGAAGATTCAGTAACCTGACCGATATCATCACGTTCAAAATTTTCTTTTGTGTACTGAGCATCATGGCAAAAGGTGTCATAATTTTCTTTGCACCCAGGTCTCACTGCTTTCCTCTATTGTTGGCCCATACACTGTTGGCCGGTAAAGCTAGCGATTTAAGTGAACTTTATTTCATTTGTCGACATGTATAAATCCTGCATCTCTCAATTATTACAAGCACCGCCTTAATACAGCACTCGAATAATAATTAAATGTAGAATTTTATGTATCATAAATCTGTGTTGTGCGTGCGTAACGGTAATCGCAGAAAATGCAGAAAAAGCAGACACGCAATCCGTTTTGCAGAAATGATATTTATGCAAGTTGCGTTTAGCCACGGCAAGGAGTTCCACCGACTTGGCATCATGTGGAGTTTCCAAAGTTCATGCCAGGGCTGTACCTGCTTCTCCAGATGCTCTCTGCATTGTGATTTTTTTTTTAGTAGTAAGGGGGGTTAGGGTTTAGTTGTCCTAATTGTCTTATTGTGCACACACTGTCAAAAGGATCAAACATAGTCCCATTCTAAGTTCTTTGAGAAATGGGATCGCTAGAGGAGACTAATTCGGGGAGTAGGAACCACGACTTGGTAAGGATGAGCTCGCAGAGCCTCTCTAGTGTTCCTCGTTCGGACCACCTTTGGTGTTATTATCTGGGAGAGCTCACTCAGACATCTTCCGTGATAGAATCTGTAAAACAGAGACAGGTCATCCACCCTTTTTCGATGTTCCAAGCTGTGGAGGTCCTTTGTGAGGTTGGGCGTATCGATTCGTCTAGTTTGATTACTCTCTTCTGGATAGTGTCCAGAAGCTTTAGAGAGTGCTTCGGAGCGCATCCACACATATGGGAGCAATACTCCAACGATGGTCGTATCTGTGCCTTGTAGAGCAGTAGTAGTTGCTCTAGGAGTAGTTTCAACATAGTTTATTATTATTGAAGCTTGATTATAGCGATATTTTGACACTGCATTACCTCAGAGAATGACATGTAAAAGAATTATCATAAAAAACACAGCATAAAAGAAGGGATGGGATTAGGAACGGGGAGATTAGAGGGTTCGAAAAAAGCAAATATTTTGGTGGATAATTGACTATGAAACCTTGAAATTTGATCGCAATAAAAGTTAGATGCCAAACATGTGTGCGAAGTACTGAATCAGTAATGTTCAAGAAATTTGCATATTTATTAAAAATTAATGAAAAATTAGAACAAGGATGAACATGAAAAAATTGTTAATTAAATTATGTTAATTTCAGAATATTTGCTACCAGATTTGATCAAGCAATTTGAGCGTATACATTATATAATTATGCTATTTTTGCCTCATGTCAATAAAAACCCTGATTTTCAGTGTCAACTTATTGTACATCCAAAAAGTGGTGCCAGAACAAAAAACAGCAACTAGATTTTAATTTACAATTACCATTAGTTCTTAGGTAGGATAATTCAATATTGTCCTTGATTTTGCGAGACAAGTGATCAAGCACGGTGACAAAATCTGTTATGGCACAGAATGAATCACTATGGATTTAAAATATTCCGTTTCCTTTTTTCCACTTGATTTCCTTCAATAAATTAATCCCATATTATGAATCTATTAATTTGTTTAAATGCGTTTCTATTCTCCTAACCTCAGTCAAGGCCGATTGCGGTGTGGTCTTAAACTTGATTTGTTTAAATAAATAATCGATTTGTTTTTGCATAATCTGCACGACAAATTCTGACGAAATCGGGAAACCTTTCTATCTCGATGCATAGGCGGACCAAAAAATAATAAGGGGCGTCTCACACATCCACATACTATTTGTATTGATAATATAATAATAAATATAGTTTAAGCAAACTCGCTTTTACAGCACATCACACTAAAATGTAAAAAATAATTCTTAATATAAGCTAAAAATAATAAAGAACGAAAAATACTGATATTATTGTAAACAAAGCCACTGTCTTCAAATGCTTGGTACGTATTCTTAAGCTATTACTTCAGAAATTTCAGAATGGGGAAACCATTTCATTGCTGCAGAATTTCTGTTTTTAACAAAATTACAGAATTCTTAGTCTTTTCTTGGTTCGGATACTTTTGGGATCAATCTTGTATAGGGCAGAATATGAGTGATCTCATTTATTACGAGGCAATGAACACAAAAAACTGATTTTTTTTAAACCATGTTTTAATACAAAATCAACATAAACTTGACAAATTAGTCACAAATTTAGATAAATGTTACATGGTTAAGTAATGATTTAACATTTCAAGTATAACCTAATACTGCCTTTGTCAGCGTGATAATGTGATCGTCATTCACAAAAAAGTTCGGTGACTTGTAGATGATGGTATATCCATTGTCTCGGCAGCAGTGTAAATTCTCAGATTCTCGGTGTAGGTACCGAACCGTCGAAATTGACATCTTCCTTTTTGGTATTAATCGCAATTTAATCATCGCAAAAACCACAAGACGAACTTCTCGAAGACCCATCAGATACTCAGAGACAGTGGCGCATCACAGTTTCTTGGGGGTCTATAATACAAAGATCTGGTTTCTCTTTATCCATTTGCGACAAAGAGTCAACGCGTGATGTCAACAATAGCTTCACTGATTTCGATAAAATTTGGGAAGTAGGATGATGTGAGGTCATAGCAAATAATGCTACTATATTTTTGAAAAGTTCGTGAATTGGCGGGTGGAGTAATGAACAAAACATAAAAAACAATAGAATCGCGTATCCTGCATAGAGGTTGAAATTTGCTAAGATTTTCTGGGCACAAATACCCTTTGACTCTAATACCAAAGTTTATAGATGATATTCATTCACATTTTAATGATACTATAGATCCTCAGTCTTCTGTCATTGTCAGTCATTGTCTTCTGTTTGGACTTCTTTTACCCTTAATTTTGTCTTCAATTATTAGTCTTCTTCTTCTTTTTCTTAAGGTACCAATTTCATTCAATGAAGGGAGTAGAGTTTGAGAATCCAGTCCCGCCAAGCATGAGTTTTGTCTGCGCCTTGGTCTTTTTTGTCCTCGGTTTTGCCTTCTATTATTAGTTTCAGAAGGGCATATTTATTGTTTCTCATGACATAGGGGCTTTTTCCTTGATTTACTTTTACCCTCTATTTTGCCCTCCGTTATCAGTCTCAAGAACTCATATGAAGGACCTCTGTATATGTGTTCCAAATAGCTTGTTTTTTTAGTCTCTGATACTGTCGTCTCCAAAGCTGTAGATTGTACTAGACATTATTCCCAGCAGCTCGTTGCTGTACAGCAGAAACAGTGTAGGGGTTAGGACAGATCCCTCAGGAACAAGGGCGTTTATTAAAAATACGTCTGATGAACAGCCTTCGACTACAACAAACAGAGATCGGACATTCAAAAAGCTATTCAGGTGGTAGTTTATGAGCAGCAAGCTTGACCAGAAGTCCCTTAGGCCACACCCTATCGAAGGCTTTTAGTCCAATGGAATGTTACATTGGACCTTGCGTTTTTCAGAGGACGCAATTTTATTGAATACATGTGTGGGGGGTCAATGAGAGCTTAACTCCAAGTTTGTGGGGTTGCTACCCTTGTCCCTCGGCCGCCATCTTTAATAAAGGGGTGTAAATGTGTTTTTGACGATATCTCGGAAACTATTGACGACACAAAAAATTTGTAAAGATATAAATTGTGGCAAATCGCTTTGCCTACAATTTTGTTTATGTAATATTATATGATTAATTGTAAAGTTTAAGAGTTATGAGCAAAAAAATGCAAAAATTTTGTAAAAAATTTTCTTTTCTGCTCTATAACTTTTTATTTTATCATTTTACAAAAAAAATACTTCTGTGCAATCTTTTAGACCGTTCTCTGAGGATCAGTTTTTGTATAAGGTTTTATTCAATTTCATTGATACTGGGGGTTATACATCGCTCCAAAAGTGCCGGGGCGCGTCAAAACCCACTACTTGAGTCAAAAGACAAAACATTTTATTTCATGTAATATTTTAGACCGTTTTTTCATAGCATATGAAAATGCTGAAAAAGATTTATTTTGCTGAAACTTGGAGTTAAGCTCCCATTGACCCCCCCTCCATACATGTATCCTATAATTTTGCATCCTCTGACAAACGCAAGGTAAGGGTTCTGAAATTGTAACATTTCAATGGACTATTTCGATATGTCAAGCGTACCAGCACGGGATTCGCCATGATTTTCAATTGTTCTGTTCCACAAGTGAGTTACGTAGGCCAGGAGGTTGCCCGTAGACCTATGCTTATGGAATCTATGCTGGCGACCATTTATGATGTTATTGTTGTCTAGGTATTTCAGGAGCTGTGTGTTAACGACAGTCTGCATAACCTTGGACATGATGCTAAGAAAAGCCACAGGTATATAGTTGATGAGATCGGTCTTTTTGCTTTTCTTTGTTGTACGCAGTTAATCTTCTGTGAAGTGGGAAACACGCCTAGCTGATTCGATAGTTTGAAGAGCTTACGGAGATTAGGTGCAAGCTCAGCAGCAGAGCTTTTAAGGACAATGGCTGAAATTTGGTCAGGACCAGTGGCTTTCTTCATGTTTAGTTTTTGACGAGTATTTGACTAACAATTTTGGTGATACGGCTCGAGCTTCTTGTTTCTCTACTAGAATGCTGTCTGTTTTTGTGACTGTTTGCTAATTGTTAAAAGTTTGTGAATGGGCCTATACCACATTTTTGGTTTATTGGCTTAAACGAACCCTGACACCATGTAGATGCCATAAATAATTTTACAAAATTTTTCTATCGTATTGATAACCGAAAAAAATTGCTCTAAATATTGCATTTTTTGAATCCATACACTTCCCGCCCAGGTCGTGACGACACGTGTAGGGAACCAATAAGAGGTCAGTGGCACAAAGCAATAGCATTTTCTCTCTTTCCTCGCCTAAGGCCACCGACGTTGACATTCTAAACTATTAGGTTATTATATCTATAGGGCTGTTTTCCAAATTACGATTCTATCACCGTCCCATTTTACAGTTCTAAAAACGGTGATTGGTTGGTCCGCCAGCGTACCAACCAATCATCGATTCTAGAATCACAAAATAGGCGGGGCATGATGAGAACAGTTTTGCGACGAAGATAGAACCGTAAATTGGAACAGCCCTTATGGGTACAGCACAACGTTCAGTCAGTATGACGTTTCAAGCATATAAACTGTCAAAAAAATGTGTGCTACATCAAGTGTTCTTCATGTCCTGAGCAAAGAAAAGAAGACTGTTCAGAGTGACACATTGTCGCAAATCATTTACTGGGAAAGGAACATGGAAGGACGCTTCTCATTGGTTCCCTACAGGTGACGTCATCAGCAGCTATCTCAAATTACAGTGAAATTTTCTTTTTAGTGTTATTTTCATTTGGATCAAGTTTTCTGCTAACTTTTTGCAGTAAACGGTTCGATGTATCATCAAAAATGATACCGTAGTAGATAAATTGATCAATCTGAGATCACGGTATAGGCCCATTGTTATCTACCATGATTTAAACAATTTTTTGTACGTTAGGCTAACTATTAGAGTAGTATTATTTTGTTCATATTTATATTAATTCTATTGATGATGACCTGTGTAAGCATTTCTCTGTATTGACACCAATAGATTACTACTACTACTACTATGGTGGTATTGATTCGAACATGCAGTAAAACAGCCCCGTGAGTAAGTGAGGACAGTAGCGCTACTGGTCATAGACATTCGTATAATTTAGCTAATTAGGGCTAATCTGTGGAGGCCGTGAGTGGTCGGCTAGCGTCCGTCGGCCGTCTCTTGGTATCGTCCAAAAAATTTACACGAAAATGACTCTCTTCCTTCGGCGCTATGTCATTTCCAGCGCCCGAACTGCCCGGCCACTGCGCCCAGTCTCCCTTCTCTGTCGGGCACTCTCAACTCTCAACAGGTGTGTGACCACGGATCATTATCCGCGATGGGGGTTTTTTAGACCGCTCTATACCCGATGCTTTCTTCTAATTTAACACGCTATTAGATCATATACAGGGTTACTGGTAACTCGACCACTTTCCTGCAGGAAGTGATAGAGGGACTCAAATGCAATAGATTTAACCCCTCATATGTAATTCCGAAAACCGATAGTTTTCGAGATAATTAACATTTAATGTTTTTTAGCGATATTTCCTAATTTCCACACTACATCCCACACAGCACAATTGGCAACATAGACAACAAAACAACTGTCGAGTGGGGATTAGTAAATAAAGTACAGTTTAACGTACAGAAAAGTCTGGCAACAACACTGACAATGAAGTCTCACATTGGCTTACCAACTGTGGAAATGGAGGGTCACCTAATAGTCGAGTCACCTTCACGCTTTTAGGGATCAACATCTATAATACCATCCTGACATGACCACGTCGTCAGTACTGCTAAAACGGCATCCCAGTAGCTTGGAGTTTTGTTCAGCTATAGGGGGCGGGTTAGAATATCTCCCATCGTAGATCCTGCGTGTCGTAAAAGGCGACTAAAAGGAACCGAACTACTGTCGGTATAAGCAGTAACCTCTTCTCAACCAACAGCTTTGGGTGGACGAGTTGAGAAGAGTCAGGACACCTTCTTGTCCTTGGGGTGAGAAATTGCCCCTAAAGGCGGATGAACCAGCAGATACACCTGGTCAACGGCATGAGGATGCAGAAAGCAAATGGGATACTAGTGCATTAAAGATCTTAAAGATATCACAAGAGAAACTCGTAAAATGAGTAAATGCATTTTGCAAGTTCACAACATGTCTGTTAAGACATTGTGACTATGATGATGATGAGGAACCTGTATCCACCATAGCAACTACTGCGGCCATAGGACACTAGCGCGCCGCGGTCAGATTTGTCCTAATCCCACCGGTCAGAAGCGCGCAAAATATATCGATCACCAGATGGACCATAGGACACTAGCGCGCCGCGGTCAGATTTGTCCTAATCTCACCGGTCAGAAGCCCCCAAAATATTTTGGATAATAGGCAGGTATGTGGACACCAGAGCACGCGGGGCGGCGAGCTAAACTTATGTATTATAATTTTAATCGATTTTAATTCCGTCAGAGGTATCGTCACTTTTGACTTGGCAGAAATGAATTACTTTTTTATATTATTAAATGCGAAATTTTGTTCTGAACATATTAAGTTAATTTGATCACTATAATAGATGCAAATAAAAAAGCTGGTATTATCAGCAGACCGAAATGTCTTTATAATACCCCAAAAAATTTTAATTAATCAGAACGTGTTCTAATTTGTCACAAATTTGATCGATTTCTTGACGATGTAAAAAAAGTCCGAGAAATTTACCTTCACAGCTTGTTTTGTGGGAGCATCATGCTTGTACTCATTATTTCTTTTAAGAACAATCTCTTCCAATTGATCCATCAGCAAAGATGCTATGCATCCTCTTCTAGAGCATCTGTAGGCTACACCACGGGTGGTTTCTTTATTTCTTCGGAACGTATACTCTCTTCAAGGACTATTAATTTCTTCCCTTTCACACTCAACATAGTCTCCATGATGCAAAAGTAGAACACAAACAATACTCACAAAAAGCAACTAAAGATTGCAAACTACTGAAATATGTTCATTAAGGGTAGTTTTATATACCTACAGAAGCCGAATAGTCATTTAAATAATCTAAGAAGTAACTGTAAGCTACCGCAAGTCGTAAAAAGACAGCTGAAAGGTCGCAAGAATAGAAGGGATGTGGTCATTAGGAATAACCAAGCTTAATTTTGTTTGGGCGCGCAAGTGAACGGTGCCGATGAAGGTACCCTTTTTGTAAACAGGTAAAAATCAAACCGCGCGCGCTCGTGACCGATCACGACTACTGCTGCTCTACAAGCACAGATCCTACCATCGTTGAAGTATCCCCATATGTGGGGATGCGCTCCGAAGCACACTCTAAAGCATCTGGACACTCTCCAGAAGAGAGCAATTAGGCTGATCGAAACATCTAACTTCACAAAGGACCTCCACAGCCTCGAACATCGAAGAAGGGTGGCTGACCTGTCCTTGTTTTACAAATTCTATCACAGAAGCTGTTCGAGTGAGCTCTCCCAAATAATAACACCGAAGGCCGTCCGAACGAGGAACACTACAAGGCTCTGTGAGCTCATCCTTACCAGGTCGAGGTCCCTACTCCCGAAATCAGTCTCCTCCAGCATTCCTTCTTTTGGAGAACTTCGACGCTGTGGAATGAGCTACCGGGGAATTTGTTTCCCGACGGCAAGAACCTGCAGCGTTTCAAATCCAACGTGCACAGACAGTGATCCTCTCGCAGCGCTTGTAACCACCTTTTAGCATGAAAATCGCCAGAAACACGAAATGAAACTTTTGAAATGAATAAAAAAGCATGTCCATATGATAGTTTATTATGATCTTTGAGTAGCATAAGTCACCTAAAGACGGTTGCGGTTTTTGCAAGAAAACAGTGACTCAAAGAAGCTCTGGAAGGAATGGAGTATGGAATTAAGGTCAACGGGAAAATAATCAGTAACATCAGATATGCGGACGACACCGTTGTGTTAGCTGAGAATGTGAAGGACTTACAAAGGCTGATAGATAGTATTGTACGATACAGTGAAAACTTTGGCCTACTTATAAATACTGCAAAAACTAAAGTCGTTGCCTTTGCCAAGACACCTGTACAGGCTCATCTGATTATCAATGGTAGTACGGTGGAACAAGTATCGTCATACAAATATCTGGGGTGTATTGTAAATGAGGCATGTGACCCGAAGAAAGAAGTAAGATGCCGCATTGAAAACAGGCCAGAAAGGGATTTATGAGTATGCAAAGATTTTTCATAAGGTCAGATCTCAGCCTAAAACTTCGGATACGCATGGTCAGATGCTACATTTTCTCGGTTCTCCTGTACGGATGTGAGAGTTGGACCCTAGATGCTACATTGGAAAAGAAAATTGACGCCTTTGAAATGTACATTTATCGCCGTATACTCAGAATATCATCGGTTCAAAGAATAACGAACGTTGAAGTCCTTAATCGTATGAAGAAACAAAAAGAACTCATGCTTACCATCAAGGAACGAAAAACGGCTTATATAGGTCATATTATGCGAGGGGAAAAATACGAACTTCTGCGACTGATTATAGAAGGAAAAGTCCAAGGTAAAAGGTCTGTCGGTAGACGACAAAATTCTTGGTTGAAAGACATCCGAAGATGGTTTGGTTGCTCATCACTTGACATTTTCCGCATGGCCGTATCAAGGACTACGTTAGCTATTTGGATCGCCAACCTTCGAAAGGAGACGGCGTCATAAGAAGAAGAAGTGACTCTAAATACTCTTCATAGGTAGAATAGATGCAAGCATCATGGAACGAAAAAACAAGAATAAAGACAAATAACGTCCATTTGTAATTAGCTATAAAATACACTGAATGCAGTCGTTTCAAAATACATTGATTTCATTTCCAGTTGAATAGATCTAATCAAAGTTTACGCGCTGCAAGTATATTAGATTTGCACTTTCTGCGGAAATGAAACTTTGGATTTTTTTAGGAGTGAAAGAGATAATTTGCATATCGATGGTACCGCCATTGGTTCATTTGCAATAAACAATACGGCATACAAAAACGCTGATACTGCAAAGTAATGTTTATATAAAACCATTATTAAAATGTAATCAGAGCAGAAAGGAATGTACTTAAGGAGTCAGATTAATGTACTTTCTATGAAATTTATTTGGGACTTTAGAAAAATTGCAATATATAATAATAATCTTACAATCGAAGACACAAGTGGATAAAGGTGTCGTGTTACATTTTTTCAAAAATGTGTATTTTTCATTCAATAAGCTTGAAATATGCTTCCGTTTCAATCTTAAGTCCCTTTGTTATGTTATTTTCATAAATAACATCGATATTTAGGTGACAAAAGGTGTTATGTACAATACTTTTGACTTTTAACAGTGGATAAGTGTTAAGAGTGTTAAAGAGTAAAGTTTCTCTCTAGAGTTTGCAGCATGACACATGAGTTTGAGGTTATGTCATACTGTTTTGTTATGCTTTAGTGTAAGGGTGTTGTTGTTGAAACAGTTTTTTTAGTAAGATGTAGTCAGTGATGTCTAGAGGAAAATACATTTGAAGACACAAATGGATAAAGGTGTCATGTAACATTATTTTCAAAAATGTGTATTTTTCATACATTAAGCTTAAAATGTGCTTCCATTTTATTCTTAGGTCCCTTTGTTATGTTATTTTCATAAATAACATCGATATTAAAGGTGTTATGTAAAATATTTTTACTTTTCACAGTGGATAAAGGTGTGCAGGTAAAAAGAGTATAAATATGGTTCTATGAAAAATTATTGAAGACAACGAAGGGCATCCAAAGAAAAAAAGAAAAACCAATTAGTTACTAGATTAGTTTCAAGTTTTGTGTTTTTTTGCAATAAAAAGCACCAATCTTTGTGTACGTAGTTTTTTTTCCATATGCTTTTAATACAGGCTATGCCAATTTTTCATGTATAAAGGTGTCATGTACATTCAAAGTCCATTTTCCCGTGAAATATAAAAGTGTCTCCAAATTAAAAGAACAGACGAAGAAAACCTTTAAAAATGCTTGAACTATATGCCTCAAATGTGGTGCATAAAGAAGTTCCAATCGAAAATCTTTAGATTGATTTTTCTCAGAATAATTATTTTGTGACATGACACCTTTATCCACTTGTGTCTTCAATTGTAATAATAAAAATAATCTTACTTATTATTTTTAAATTATTTTTATATAAACTAGATATTTATTTTAGAATATCAGTTAATTAAAATTAGTTATTATTTTGACTCCATTGTAATTACTTAATCAATTTGTCACCAACGCGTTTCTCAGCATTGGTATCTTAGACGTAAACTGTTCTCAGATATATCAAAATATGACAGACAAACGATAGTAGTCAACAAAGCAACCTAACCTAACCGACAAACATTGCGCGCTTACGTCACTGTCACTATGGCTGTTTGTGAAGAGAGAGACGGCTGTGGGTGTGTAAAGCAGCACACTGTTGCCAGTTTTCAATATAGTCTCTTAATTTCCGAAACAGTTTCAACTACCATGACCAAAATGATTAATCACTAATTCAAACGGTTATCAATCCTATTTTTTAATGCAAAAGTATATACTACATTTTTTTTGTAACTGAGCAGACCGCGCAGGCAGAGCCTAAATACCAGAGTACCGCGGCTGCTGTGAAAGGGTTATGTTAGGGGAAGCTTGAAATACATCTTCTAGTAGACCATTCCAAGCTTTGGACACCCTGGGAATCAATGTGCGGTTGTATCAGTTCTTGATGTATGAAGTACGACCGTCTTAGGATGAGATGCAGCGGTCGCATGGGTACGTCTGATAGGAGCAGTGAGCGGCGGAACACAACACGTCGGTGAGAAAGTGACTGAAGGTGGCGCGTTAAGGCCGGATCGCCAATTGATCGAATTGCCCTTCTCTGGACGGCATCCAGTATAGACAGGGGGCAGCAGCTCCCCAGACATGAGAGCAATAGTCCAGGCAAGGTCTTATTTGGGCTTTATATAGCGTGAGGAGGTTACATGGTGAGAAATACTTTCTGGCTCTAAATAGGTACCCAAGCTTTTTACCAGCAGCTGCTGTAATTGACGCGACGTGTTCGTGCCAGATCAGATTTTCTGTAATGTTGACTCCTAACAGCTTGAATGAGTGACTCCTTGGCAGAGCCCGGTTGTTCATTAGAACCTGGTGCTGGCTTGGGCACTTCTTGTTTGATAGCGTACAATACTGGGTCTTGGAGGCATTAAATTTAATCATATTCGTAAGCCCCCAAGCGGTATTGGTATCGAGATCCTTTGAAAGTGAAGCTGCCACTGCCAGTCTTCTGCGTTCCAGCTCGACCACAGAGATCGGTCTATTGCTCATGATGCCTGCATGCAGCGTACTGTCATCCGCAAAACTGTGGATTGGGTTTGTAGTGCTAGAGAGTAGATATATTCTAAAGAATATGGACGTATTCTAAAGAACATTTTTAGCCATTATTTTTGTTTTTGTATCTACGCTCAAAATATGTTTATATAGTTTATTCTACCGATAAATGCAAAAACGCTAGTCTGTGAAAAGGGCCCATGTTAAAATTATGATTTTTTATCGTCAATAATTTTCTGAAATCATCGTCTTCGAATTTTTGATGGGGATATTTGAGCTCCAAGATAGGTATATATTACGCAGCCAGATTCTATAGACGATCTCCACAGTGACTCCGTTAGATTTGAAACGCTGCAAGTTGTAGCCGTTGGGAAACAAATTTCCCGGCAGCTCATTCCACAGCGTCGAAGCTCTCCAAAATAAGGAATGCTGGAGGAGACTGGTTCGGGGGGTAGGGAGCTCGACCTGGTAAGGATGACAGCACAATTCTTTAAACAAACTTCGCTCAATGTTCCCCCCGGATCACCTGCCACTCGGAGATCCGAACGGCCAGGTATTTTACCTCCGGAATCTTTTGCCGCCGCCTATTTCCAGGAACCCGGAAATCTTCCGATGTGAGTGTGATTGCACCGCGGGCGAAGCGTAAGTCACTGCACTTCTTCCCCCTGTGGCTGATTGCAGAGCTAACAGTCCACGATGCACCGTCGTCGGTGCAAGGCGTACCATCACCTCTGGGCGATGGGGTCGCCACATCCTAGGCCCAAGTTGGTATGTCCCATTTACTTTAACATAGAGAAATCATAGAAAATTTTTCTGAACCTTTTCTATTTGGTTTTAGATTTGCCCACCAAACTCATAGCATATAGGTTCAGTACTGGAACCAGAGACTCCAAATCAAGTTGAATGCATGCATTTTTTTTTAATAAGGACCAGAGGCTATCCAGCACAGAATGTGACTGGTGCATAGGCCACACGATGGGCCCTTTTGCGCCTCTATCCGCGCTAGTTCCTAAGACCTGCCCTTTTAGCAAAGGCAAGTACATTCTTGGGTCCTATCCATTTTATTTCTATTGGTTCCAAGGTTCTTGAGCCCAGCATAGTCTGCCTGTGATAACCCAGGGTTTCACAGCGACATAAGATGTGTGCCGAGGATTCTTCCTCTTCACCACACCACGTGCATGTTGGGTCGTTGACCACCCTCATCACGAACAGGTGATGCCTGAAGGTGTTATGACCCGTTAATAGGCCTACTAGCAATCTCAAGTTACTCCTATCCAGAGAGAGACAAAATCGCCCTATTCTCTCTGCAGGCCCTGCTAATAGTTCCCGAGCTTGACAAAGATGACCAGAGATGTTGTTCCATCTTAGAGAGTGTTGATTCTGGATCCACTCTCCAGTTTTTTTCCTAATCAAGTTTGCAGATAGTCCTAAGGCTGGTTCCGGGCCCACAAAACTGTTGCCGGATCCCATCCTAGCCAGATGATCCACCATGTCGTTACCCTTTACCCCAGTGTGACCAGGTACCCACATCAGTGATACCTTGTGTTTAGCTGAGATGTCGTCAAGAGCCCTCCTGCACTCCAGGACCAGTCCCGACGTTATTTTCCAAGCACTCAGTGCTTTGATGGCTGCCTGACTGTCAGAGCAGATAGTAATCCGCCTCCTAGACCCGTCAATTTCCCGAATACGATTTACATAAGCAAGTATCGCATAGACCTCAGCCTGGAATACTATGGTGTGCCCCCCAAGAGGGAGAGAAGGTCTTGTATGGGGTCCGTAGACTCCCGAGCCCGAGCCCTCTCTAGCGAGTGAATTGTCTGTGTACCAGACTTGTCCTCCTCCTTCGATGAGCTGTCTTTCCCTAGACTCCCACTCTTCCCTTGACGGAAACACCACCGTAAATTTGCGATTGAAGCGATACGTAGGAGAAACTAAGTTGAATGGAATAGAAAACCCTACTCTAAAAACCATTTCCTATTTCTACCTGAAACATCATGAAAAACACCTTTGCTTCCTTCCAAACACTACAATTATAATCCATTCACCTCCGCTACAAAGATGTTTGTGTCATCCCCATTTACTACCTGAACGTAATTTATCAAAAAAATTAGTAGCCGCTCGATTACAATAATATCTAGTCTGGCAGCAAATTTGGCGCTTAATTTTATTTAATTTCGACTCGGGACGAAACAAAAAAATCAATCCGGACCGAGTTTTTCTGAGGCCCGAAATTAGCCGGGATTATACGTCGTAATAAAATAATTTGAAGTTACGAGACTGATTACGAACGTAAACAGTCATGTCAATGATATCCGTTTATTTTTTTGTTGTGCGTCTCTGTCATTAGACGCTATTAGGGATGCCCGTCCCAGGTAATCAGTGGCGTACCGGATGCCGTCATCATGATAGTGTAGGGGATAAAAAACGAATTAATGATTAAATGATCATTCTGGGCGTGTTTTTAAAACAAACATTTAATAAGGTAGTAATTCAATCAATAAACAAATGATCAAAATAAATTAAGTAAGATCACAATTAAATCTTTAAACAATAACTTACTAGAACTACCTAATTCAACATCGATAAGAGGCTGGGCCTGTATCAGGAAAAGCGCTCGAGACGACACATCTGCAAATTAAATTAAAAGATACCTGAGTAACCAATTCATTGAAGAATGATAAATAAAAAAAATGTATTAACATATGTTAAATTAATGAACATGTCGTTATTTTATACTGGGGTGATTGATAAAGCAAGCAGAATAAATAAACACACAAATATACATAGATAACTCAGCAAATATATCTTTTAACCCCAAACGGACAAAATCATATCCACATATTATGTGGTCATACAAATTACACGGAACACAAATCAAACATCATATAACAAAACTCGAGAACAGCACTTGGGTCTTTGGTATTAAGGGTCAACACGCGAAAAACCTCGCCAAGAGTTCCAATAACTAGGGCGGAGAATTATCATGATAACTGTGAGGCCAATTCACTAAGATACTAGGGGTCCACTCGCAAAGTATCCACTCCTTTGTACTAGTTCAGCACGAAGGGTCCACTCGCGACGTGCTTCGAGATTGTTATCTGTTTTCATATCGCAGACATCCAGTAGTTGAATTATAGAACCATTAATGATAGAAATGTGTGAATCAAAGTTTATCAATTGTCTAATAACAAGTTCTCAAATGAATTAATGAAATAAATCAATGTATCAATCAACAAAGAGACAATTAGTAGAATTGGGTACTCTGTGAGATAAACTCACCCAAGCTGTTGCTCAATCACCAACAATTCACAAGAACACTTTATTGTACGAAGTATAACTAGGTACTAAATGAAATAATTTTTGCGGTCGACTAGTCTGAAGGGATGGACATATTTGCATGCAGGTATCAAGTAAACATTATCCAACTTTGGACTTTATTCTAACGTGACGAACCGCCTAAATTACTGTGACGCTCTTCAAACTGTTTAGAAAATAATAAGGGCCAAATGTTTAGTTGTTTATCTTACATAGGATTGAAATTCCGTCTTCCTAGCATTTTAAGGCATCGTTTTTACGTTGTACTTTTAACTACACTCTTGGATAATAGTATTTTCGAATTATAAAATTTTGTCACCCTGACAATAGTCACAATGTCTTAACAGATATGTTGTGAACTAAAATGCATTAAGTTAGATCTAGAGTATTGCCGACACGAATATTATAAATAGTTTTGAGAACTGTGGCTCGCCATCGTTCGCAATTTACTGTCAGTTCAGTGGCACCCTTGATCCTCATATCCAGCAACTGTTTCGTCGTATCCACCCAGCGTGCAGGGGAACGGCAACGGCGCCGCCCACTCGGTGCGTGACCCTGAACTACAAGTTTCTCCATATTATCGCTTCTGTGTATATGTCCGAAGAAAGTAAGCATTCTCGTCGACACAATGGAGGATAGTCTCTTTGGATTACCGAGCTCATCCAGTATGGGAACGTTAGTTCGATGGGCGGTATAAGCTCTCAGAATTTTCCTCCACGTCCACATTTCAAAAGCATCTATGCGAGCTCGATCTGCCTTTTTAACAGTCCAAGTTTCCGAGGCATACAAAAATATGGAGAACACAAGAGACTGAACCAGCGACATTTTGGTAGCTTGAGTGATATTATGGCCACGCCACATTTTAGTAAGCTTTGTCATGGCCACACGTGCCTGTTGAATGCGCCGTCGAGTCTCATTTTCACAGCTACCCGAATTGTCGATCAAAGAACCGAGGTACACAAAACTTTGAACTACTTCACAACGGCCTACTGACTTTTTTGCTCGATGATTATCGTGCTCTCTATCTACGATCATAACCTTGGTCTTGTTATAGTTAATACCAAGACCATACGGATGCCGTAGAGCTGTGCTAAAGTGTGATTTTCCCTGTCTCAGTTCCGAGCTGTGACTGTTCCATATATGTGTCACTGTGATAAAAACCTATGACTTTGTCACACCAAAACTTAGTACATGCAACAGTCGCAATAAAATCAATCACGTTATCAATCAAATCCACGTTAGTGTGTCCTGTGACTCTTGTCACACCTGCATCTCCGTAGTCACGGCTACCTTAGATGTGATTTGCGTTTCGAGTGTGTTAGACTTAAAGAAGTTTGGTTTTGGTCTGTAAAAAATATTTGTTTTGTGTTTAAATAAAAAAATATAATACTAATAATTAATATCTAAAACGAAAAGCGAGTCCAATGTGGGACTTTACTTAAGGGCACCTTAAGTATTACTATGAATACGGCCCTAAATTATTGATAGGGTTTCAGCGGTCAGTTTTCATGTATCAAGCTAGAAAAAAGATTATAAAAATTATTCCAATTCTTTATGTTTAAATCCAAATTGTTTTGACGTATATGTGAAGATCCCTAACGCCATAAGTCTGGAATGATTATCTGTATTGTCTCATATTTCTTTCAAGTTTCTGGCACACTGTACTGCCGTGTCACTTGCTTCCTATAGGTCCTGCATTGTGCAAGAGGTTTTAAGGGCAAGATAGGAGAGGCTCTATGGTCAATAGTCTTAGATGTATCCTCATGTCACTAGGTTATCCCTAGACCTGCCCATTTGGCATATAATCGTTACAGCCTTTCCAGGGCCCATGGCGCTATAGAAGCGCTGCGAGAGGATAAGTGCCTGTGCACGTTAGATTTGAAACGCTACAGGTTGGAGCCTTTGGGAAACAAATTCCCCGATAGTTCATTCCACAAAGTGGAAGTTCTCCAAAAGAAGGAATGCTGGAGGAGACTAGTTCGGGGAGTAGGGACCTCAACCTAGTAAGTATGAGCTCACAGAACTTCTCTAGTGTTCGTGTGTTATTATCTGAGAGAGCTTCTTGATAGTATCTATAAAACAAGGACAGGTCAGCCACCCTTCTTCGATGTTTCAGTCTGTGGAGGTCCTTTGTGGTTAGGCGTGTCAATTAGTCTAATTGCTCTCTTCTGGATAGTGTCCAGCAGCTTTAGAGAGTGCTTCGGAGCGCATCCCCACACATAGAAGTAATACTCCAATGATGGTCGGATCTGTGGCCTGTAAAGCAACAGTAGTTGCTCTGGTTTATACAGCTTTCTACAGCGGAACAGAACTCCAAGCCTCTGAGATGCCATTTTAGCAATACTGACGACGTGGTCGTGACAGGACATGTCACTGTTGATGTTGATCACCAAATGCTTGATGGAAGGTGACTTGACTACTGGGTGACCCTCAATTTCCACAGTTGGTAAGTCAACGTAAGACTTCTTTGTCAGTGTTGTTCCTGGGGTTTGTGTATGTCAAACTGTACTTTATTTACTAATCCCCATTCGACAATTGTTTTGATATCTACGTTGATCTGTAAGGTACGTTGCTGTCGTCGACGTACCGTCTCCTGGCATGATGGTGGCTTGCCTGGTTCCATGCACAATGTTGAGGTACTGTCGTCTGCTAAGCTGTAGATTGGATTGGATGTTATTTCCAGCAGCTCGCTGATGTACAGCAGAAACAGTGTAGGGGATAAGACAGATCCCTGAGGAGCACCGGCGTTTATTCATTGGCTGATGTCATTCATAAATGAACGTAGGTTCACCGTTAAAATAAATGACTCTCAATCTACACCGTTTACCTTAGACCTTGGTGTGCCCCAAGGCTCAATTTTAGGTTCTTTAATATTCTTTTTATTTATCAATGACCTGCCGCAACATGTATCAAGTAATAAAATAATCCTATATGCAGATGACACTACAGTCCTGGTATCTGCAGATACCGCAGCTGATCTACAGCAAAAGCTAAACAAGGTGGCCTCCGAATTTTCGTGAAGGTGTGCGAAAAATTCCCTTGTTATTAATCCAGATAATGATGTGATGATGATGATGTGTTTTGGAAATCGATGTCGTTACCCAATGCAAATAAGTATTTTAATTGACGGTGCTGCAACCCACGAAAGCACTGACGTTGAATTTCTTGGCACAACCATTGACAGGGACCTGAGATGGAAAAATAATATTGGTAACATATGCAGGAAAATTAATCGAAGCTATTATTATTATTATATTGAAAATATGTCTGATGTACAGCTTTCGACTACAACAAACAAAGATCGGCCGCCCAAAAAGCTATTCAGCCACTGGCGCACGCCAGGTGGTAGTCCATAAGCAGCGAGCTTGACCAAAAGTCCCTCATGCCACATGGACTTTCAATTGCTCTGTTCCACAAGTTGGTGACATGGGCCAGGAGGTCACCTAGTAGACCTATGCTTACGGAAGGTAGGAAATGATAGACCTGCCCATTTAGCATCTTGGGCGTAGTAGCTTGTAGCATTCGGCCTTTCCTGATGGGGCTTTATTTGATTTCTTCGATGTCTTGGGATCGGCACGTCATAGGCGTATATGAAACTGGCCGAAATGAATGATGAAAAAATGATCCTTTTGAATCAGAGTTCTAAATCTGGGCTATGTTCATTGGACTATAAGCTGGGCAATAAATTCGTTGGAAGAAACACATGCAGAGAGTTAATTAAAAACAGTTATTCTGATGCCTTTTATAGGTGGATTTTTGAGATGATATTACTTCATGCGAAGAATGCCAGAGCCGGCATAACTCATTTTATTGCCACTAATGACGATTATATACTGAATAAGTGTATAATTATCGATTGTAATTAATATCTCTTTTCTTTGAAGTCGCAATGTTTCACGGAACGGAAAAAATCGCTCCGCCGACCGATTTGTTTATGCAATCTCTAAATTAAAAATTTAATTAGTTTGTTTTACAGGTACGACAACAGTTACTTCAATTAAATTTAATTTATTTTACATAATGAATAAAATTGCAAACGCGTGTGTCAGAAAAAATTCATGCAAGTTTTATTAGTACTCATTAGAAAATTGCTATATGAACACGTCAGTTTATAGCATGCATGTATTGTTTGTATTTATTGTTCTGACTGCGAGTTGGAATTTATAAATTAGTATTACAGTGATATTTCCATTTGGAATTATATAAGCGTGAGATTTGCTTTATCAGCCTTAAGAGCTTTTTTTTAACTGATCAGGCTGAGAAGGCAAAGCCTAAATACCAGAGCACCGCGGCTGGTATGAAAAGGTTATGATAGATAAAATTTGTTCACGAAGCAGTCTGGATATTCTGGGAATACCGGTAGAAAAGTATCTAAGAGGTCACCAACCGCCCGCCGGTGATAAAGAGGCTGCAGATGGCGCGTTAACGCCTTTTCACCTGTTCTAGCTTTATTTGGCTTTGTATTAAGTTAAAACCTCGCGGTTGAGGTATTTTGAGGGTGCTGATTGCAAATCTGGTCCCAGTTTTGAGTTTCAGTCTCGTGAGATGAAAATAAAAAATTTCAGATCTTTCAGATCTCCAGCTTTGTCTAAAAAACCCAAAATCTTGCTGATTATATCTGGTCCAGTTTTGGGATTTAGTATCGTGTACGACAATAAAAATTTCAGATTTTTGAGATCTTCAGGTTTGCCTAAAAAAGCGAAAATATTTATTTGACTTGAAACCTCGAGTTTTAAATAATTTGAGGGTGCTAATTACAAATTCAGTTCCAGTTTTGAGTTTCAGTCTCGTGTAATAAAAATAAAAAATTTCAGATCCTTCAGATCTTCAGGTTTGCCTAAAATACCGAAAATCTTTATTTGGCTTTCTATCAAGATGAAACCTTGTATTTTGGACAATTTGAGGGTGCTGATTGCAAAGACGATCCCAGTTTTGAGTTTCAGTCTCGTGAGATGAAAATAAAAAATTTCAGATCTTTCAGATCTCCAGCTTTGTCTAAAAAACCCAAAATCTTGCTGATTATATCTGGTCCAGTTTTGGGATTTAGTATCGTGTACGACAATAAAAATTTCAGATTTTTGAGATCTTCAGGTTTGCCTAAAAAAGCGAAAATATTTATTTGACTTGAAACCTCGAGTTTTAAATAATTTGAGGGTGCTAATTACAAATTCAGTTCCAGTTTTGAGTTTCAGTCTCGTGTAATAAAAATAAAAAATTTCAGATCCTTCAGATCTTCAGGTTTGCCTAAAATACCGAAAATCTTTATTTGGCTTTCTATCAAGATGAAACCTTGTATTTTGGACAATTTGAGGGTGCTGATTGCAAAGACGATCCCAGTTTTGAGTTTCAGTCTCGTGTGAAGAAAATAAAAAATTTCTGAACTTTCAGATCTTCAGGTTTGCCTAAAAAACCGAAAATGTTTATTTGGCTTTCTATTAAGATGGAACCTCGTGTTTTGGATAATTTGAGGATGCTGATTATCAAGACCATTACCATTTTTGAACTTCGGACTCGTGTGACGAAAATAAAAAAATTCAGATCTTTCAGATCTACAGGTCTACCAAAAAAGTCAAATACTGTTGTTTGGCTTTCTATCAAGATGAAGTTTTGTGTTTTGGATAATTTGAGTGTCCTGATCACAAATCCGCTCCCAGTTTTGAGTATCAATCTTGTGAGACGAAAATCAAAAGTTTCAGATCTTTCAGTTCTTCACGTTTGTCCAAAAAAACCGAAAATCTTCATTTGGCTCTCTATTAAGATGAAACTTCGTATTTTGGATAATTTAAGGGTGCTGATTATATCCAGTCCCAGTTTTGAGTGTCAATCTCAGTGTGACGAAAATCAAAAATTTATGAACTTTCAGATCTTCAGTTTGCCTACAAAACAGAAAATCTTTATTTGGCTTTCTATTAAGATGGAACCTCGTGTTTTGGGTAATTTGAGGGTGCTGATTACAAAGACGATCTCAGTTTTGAGTTTCAGTCTCATGTGACGGAAATCAAGAATTTCTGAACTCTCAGATCTTCAGGTTTGCCTAAAAAACAAAAAATCTTTATTTGACTTTCTATTAAGATGGAACCTCGTGTTTTGGATAATTTGAGGGTGCTGATTGCAAAGACGATCCCAGTTTTGAGTTTCAGTCTCGCGTGAAGAAAATCAAAAATTTCTGAACTTTCAGATCCTAAGGTTTGCCTAAAAAACCGAAAATTTTTATTTGGCTTTTTATTAAGATGGAACCTCGTGTTTTGGATAATTTGAGGATGTTGATTACCAAGATCATTACTATTTTTGAATTTCGGGCTCGTGTGACGAAAATAAAAAATTTCAGATCTTTCAGATCTACAGGTCTACCAAAAAAATCAAATACTGTTGTTTGGCTTTCTATCAAGATGAAGCTTTGTATTTTGGATAACTTGAGGGTGCTGATCACAAATCCGCTTCCAGTTTTGAGTATCAATCTTGTGAGACGAAAATAAAAAGTTTCAGATCTTTCAGTTCTTCAGGTTTGTCTAAAAAACCGAAAATCTTTATTTGGCTCTCTATTAAGATGAAACTTCGTATTTTGGATAATTTAGGGGTGCTGATTATATCCAGTCCCAGTTTTGAGTCTCAGTCTCAGTGTGACGAAAATCAAAAATTTCTGAACTTTCAGATCTTCAGATTTGCCTAAAGAACAGAAAATCTTTATTTGGCCTTCTATTAAGATGAAACCTCGTGTTTTGGATAATTTGAGGGTGCTGATTACAAAGACGATCTCAGTTTTGAGTTTCAGATCCCAGTTTTGAGTTTCAGTCTCGTGTGAAGAAAATCAAAAGTTTCTGAACTTTGAGATCTTCAGGTTTGCCTAAAAAACCGAAAATCTTTATTTGGCTTTTTATTAAGATGGAACCTCGTGTTTTGGATAATTTGAGGATGTTGATTACCAAGATCATTACCATTTTTGAATTTTGGGCTCGTGTGACGAAAATAAAGAATTTTAGATCTTTCAGATCTACAGGTTTACCAAAAAAAATCAAATACTGTTGCTTGGCTTTCTATTAAGATGAAGCTTTGTATTTTGGATAACTTGAGGGTGCTGATCACAAATCCGCTCCCAGTTTAGAGTATCAATCTTGTGAGACGAAAATAAAAAGTTTCAGATCTTTCAGTTCTTCAGGTTTGTCTAAAAAACCGAAAATCTTTATTTGGCTCTCTATTAAGATGAAACTTCGTATTTTGGATAATTTAGGGGTGTTGATTATATCCAGTCCCAGTTTTGAGTGTCAATCTCAGTGTGACGAAAATCAAAAATTTATGAACTTTCAGATCTTCAGGTTTGCCTACAAAACAGAAAATCTCTATTTGATTTTCTATTAAGATGGAACCTCGTGTTTTAGGTAATTTGAGGGTGATGATTACAAAGACGATCTCAGTTTTGAGTTTCCGTTTCGTGTAACGAAAATAAAAAATTTCAGAACTTTCAGATAATCAGGTTTGTTTAAAAAACCGAAAATCTTTATTCTTATGAAGATGAAACTTCGTGCTTTGGATAATTTGAGGATGGTGATTACAAATCTTGTTAGGTTAAGCTACATGCAGACTACAGCAAGGTACTCATACAGGAATGGTAATTTGCAAATTCGATACATCTTTCAGAAGAAGCCTCAGAGATCACTAAACTTGATCCTACCTGACCACTTCATTATCCAGCTTCCTCTTACAGCTAGTTCAATCGAAAATTAATATGATTAACAAGTAGTACTACGCAGGTAATTGTAAACTGCTGATATCTGAACGAAATAACTTATACTTTTCAGGAAAACTGATTTACAATTACGATACTGGACCAGCTGAAAGTTCTTATTACTTCCAAGAAAATTCCAATTACGAACCACTTGATGGAACACATTTTTCTTGGAACCTTTGCAGATGGTTTCGATAAGATTGCGAATAAAATAGATGTCTCACGTTATTGATTATACAGTTGGGTGGTACGTTGGTGACAAGAACCCGAACATCATTCCAAGAGACACTGATAAAATCAACTGTGGTTCTGCGTAAAACAAAATCATAGTTATTTCGTGTTTAAGTACCGTGTAGATAAAGTGCAGTTTGCCGATCGAATGAAAATTGAGACGTCTCAATTAAAGAAAATGAGTACTGTTTACTTAATGCTAAATATGCTTATTTGGCCGAGACCTAAGGGCAATATGCTAATCCCAGATATTTACATGAGGAATTATAACCGACAGCAGATAATGACATGGTTAACTCAGTATAGCGAAAATGATGCACTATATGGGATGAAGTACTACTTTGTTGTAGTACCGGCCAACTATACAGGGTGTCCCTGAATTTTCTTGACACGTGGTATTCTCGTATTAAAAAAAAAGTTCAAACGAAAATTGAGTGGAATTTTTTATAGTAGTGTATATCATCGTCATAGTCACAATGTCTTAGAAGACATGTTGTGAACTCGTAAAATGCATTTACACATTCTACGAGTTTCTCTTGGGATATCTTTAAGATCTTTAATACAGTAGTTTCCCATTTGCTTTCTGCATCCTCATGCCGTTGACCAGATAGTATCTACTGGTTCATCCGCCTTTAGGGGCAATTTCTCACCCCAAGGACAAGAAGGTGTCCTGACTCTTCTCAACTCGTCCACCCGAAGCTGTTGGTTGAGAAGAGGTTACTGCTTATACCGACAGTAGTTCGGTGTTCCTTTTAGTCGACTTTTACGACACGCAGGATATACGATGGGAGATATTCTAACCCGCCCCCACACGGATCATACCATGCTTTTAAAACTTTTTTTTGTACCTAAAACTCACCCTCAACTTTTGTTTTTCAAATAGCACCAAATAGTTTTTTCTACACAAATTAAGCCCCATAGATATTATTTAAAATCTTGCAGTATATTCGATTTTGCACGCAATTTTACTTTTTTCGTAAAATCAGAAGCATAACGTAAATAAAATAAGAACCTGCTTGTCGCAAAAAACGGATAGAGGTAAAATTAATTAGGTTTCTAAGGGTACTGGGTATACCTATAATACATGCTTCCAAAAACAAGTCTTTTTTATGATTTTTTATTACCAAAATATTAGGCATCAAACAAATGCTCATCTTTTTTTGCCTTTTTTGTATTGTTGATTTTCATTTTGCTAAAATCGATTGTGGTGTTGACATCAGTGGTTAGGTGTAAGAATAGCGCCTCGCTAAATTTCGACCCTGATATCTCCACTTGTACTTTGTATGTAGCGTATAAAAGACGATATGATTATCATTAATATTATTTTATTTATCTTATGATTTTACAAAATTGGTTTCTGCATGAAGTCAGAGGCACTACAAGATATTAAATAAAATAACCTCATTAATGTAGGAAAAGTTGTGGGGTGCTATTGGCGAAAAGGTAGAGGGTAAGTTTCAGGGGTTGAAGTAAAAAAAATGTTTCGAAACCATGGCACGATAGGTTCTTCGGTACCCTTGAAAGGCCCACTTAGTTTTCTTTTTTATCTATTTATCTTACGAAAATATTACTTCTCAAACAAATCCTTAATTTATTTATTTTATTTATTTTATACTTATGACTTTACCAAAATAATAGGTTTTTGTATAAAATTAAAAATTTTAAATGAAATAAGGACTTGATTTGTGTAGGAAAAACTATTGCATGCTATTTGAAATAATTAAGTTGGGGATGAGTTTTGAGGGTTGAGGTACAAAAAAATGTTTTGAAAGCATAGGTTGATAGACCATGTTGTTTAAATGGAACAAGCGCGAATCCCAACGATGCGACTGTGGAGCGGAACGCCAAACTTTCAGGCAAAAATGTGGCTTTAGATCATATCCAGGCAACAATAAGGACTTCCTTCACGGCAAGCCATCAGCCATAGAATGGACTTTTAGGCTCGAAATATATAAGTCATTATATCGGAGTTAGTAATTAGATCGCTATTTTTTTAGTTTACTGTTTTAGACTTTTTATGACTTTTTTCATGTGTACTGCAACCATACGCTAAATACAATAATGGTCATTTTTCTAAATTTATTATTTCTTGGTAATAGTAAGTTATTCTACAGAAGCTTTTATCCAAAAAAATTCTAAGTTACCAATCGTTGTCAATTTAAGCTTTTGCCTTATCGGAAAGCCATAAAAATCTAGGCATAAAAAATGGGCATAAAAATTTGTCTTACCTTAAATTCCGTAGACAGGTTTTACGACCCATGTTATCACTAGTAGTGATAGGAAGAAAATGTAAACAAAAGTAGCCTGCTGTCTTCAGATAGTGCGCTATATAATTATTTTCTTCGTAGAGAAAGTATTGATGGAAGATATTTGAAGTATGCTGGGGATAAAGGATACATAAACACTGATCTAGATTATACAGGGTATCACGTACATAGACGTAGTTAGGGGGGGCTCGGGGGGAGGGGCTTAGCCCCCAAGAATGAAATTAGCCCCCAAAAATAATTCGTTCTTTTAAGTTTATTATACGTAGGGCGGAGACTTAGGCTCCCCCCCCCCCCAGATTCAGGGACTTAACTACGCCTATGATCACAGAAAGCATTGTAAATGTAGAACATGCTCGTTTTCTGTCTGTTTCGTACTAAACTGATATATTTCTGTGATTTGTATTTGGTATAGTTTTTTTTTTCAGGAGCCGTCCGACCTTACTGTCCCCGTCAATACTTAAGCCTTAAGGCCTATTGTATTATTGCTCCTCTCATTTACAGTATCTACTCCAGCAATATGGATCCCTGCATAAGTTTATGCGGTTTACCTACTGGTCCTGGTGCTGCGCTGTACTCCATTGGTTCTAGCTTGGTCTTCCCAAAGAGCTGTTGTCTCTTGTGATCTAGCGTTTCGCACTCACAGAGCACGTGTAGGGCTGACTCAGTTCCTCTTCCACACAGTCTGCAGTTGAGGTCTCCATTGTAGAGTCCCATCTTATTCAGGTGTTCCTTCAGGCCACAATGTCCTGTGAGGAGACCCGTCGTTATTCGGAGCTGATTCCTACTCAAGGAGAGTAGTGTTTCAGCTGTTTTCTTGCAGGGAGCTTTAATGAATGTTTTTCCATGAACACATCCTGGCAACAAGTTCCACTGGTCCTTGTGCTGATGTTTCATCCATTCTCCGACCTGGTGTCTAATTGTGCTTTTAGGTACCCCCAGGGCGGGTTCTGCTCCAACGTATAGAGCAGACGAGCCTAGTCTTGCTAGCTTGTCCGCCTTTTCATTGCCTCTTATACCTGAGTGTCCTGGCACCCACTCCAAAGTTACTTTGTTGTGTTCAGTCAGTCTTTCCAGTTCTTGTAAACATTCCCAAACTAGAGCAGATGTAACTTTGGGCGCTTCTAGTGCCCTGAGTGTAGCCTGACTGTCTGTAAGTATTGCGATCCTCTTGTTTCTGTAGGATCGCTCATTATTGATCCTTGCACATTGCAGGATGGCGTACACCTCTGACTGAAATACCGAGGCGTATTTTCCTTGCGGAATGCCCTGTCCAGTTCCTCTTCCAAAGATTCCCGCTCCTGTGTCTTGCTCGGTCTTTGATCCATCTGTGTACCAGACTATTTCCCGATGCAGGTTGTTTACTTCACAGAGTTCTCGATCTCTTATTATAGTTTCGAATTTCTTGTTGAAGATATATTTCGGAGTTATGTGGTCCTTTCTAGCATCCATTATGGTGTGCCCCACATATTCTGCGATTTGGTTGTGTCCAAGATCCTTGTAAATTCCTTTGGTATAGTTGGTTATCAATTGATATTTCTAAAGAATAGGTGTGGGAGGTAGGGGATTTGTGTTCAACCTGCAATATCGGCATTCAAGATGCCGTCTTGCCAATCCTGTGTATGAAAAAGACTAGCTTTGGATACCTGTTAAATCCAGCAACTTCCACTTCAAGCTTGCTTGACAGTGTATGTCTATTAACGACGTTAATAGGTATTGATACGAAAAAAGAGGGGCTCTATCAGAGGATGATGCGCCTGAATTGGTTCCGATTGTGTCCCGTGACCAATTTAACAAAACAAAATTATAATAATGCGAAGAACAGCTTATTTTCGAGCGTCTGCTGAATTTCACGCCACCATTCTACACCTATAAAACTGATAAAGATCGTGGCAGGCTGGTAATTGGAAAAAAACGGTAACAATAGCCCGCCAATTCATTATGCTATGATACCCAGGACAGTGGCGTTACCATGGGGTTTCAGAAAGCACACATGGGTGTAGAATACGCTTTCAGAGATCACAATTCTGAACTATAGAAAGAAGCTTTCCTGTAACCTAGAGCTGCAGTACCAAACCAAACCCTAGTTTTTAATGGTCAGCCTCCCGTAAAGGCTGAAAGCTTATGACGCTGTAGAAACTCGTCACCACTCTTGTACCTCTAAAACGTCTAAAAAAAGGCTTCTGTATGATATATTTTGTCACCAGGTCGATTTTTAAAAACACTAAAGCTTTTTCCTTGCTTGTTATACTGTTAACAACATATTATCTCTGACATTAAGGGGCCTGGATACACACATTTATACATACATATCTACCACCCAATACGAAGCCCGGTATATACAAAAGACCACCCGAAGCCCACCCTTTCTAATTGTGTTAGACGAGTGTATTTTAGCTGGAACCACTCTTAATGATGTTCTTATCATGAGCAACCTGAGAGGAGTAAGCTTGCTAAATTATACAGATTTGAAGATTTTCTCCAGGTTTTACGATGCCTCGGTACATTACACGTATGATACGAAGCCCGATGTATAAAAAAAATATATTATACGGCTGATGCGAAGCCATGCAACGTTGCCAATGTTGTTCTGGCAGCGTGAGATTTGAAGTCCTGAAAAAAGCCTCCAAATAAGTATCTTACTATCAAGTACACTTCCTGACTGTAAAAGTAAATGATCAAGTGACAAAGTTCCTGAGCTCCGGTCAAAGACAAGGTGTTAAAAGAAAGCCTTTAAAAAGGTATTTATACCTCGGACGCCGACTGAACCTAAGATTTTACATTGGAGACGCACAGTTGTACCGTATGTGTGTATATACATATATATACATACGTATTTGCCATGTAAAACGCGGACTCACAATTTCTCGCGTAACACACTCTATTTTCAAACTACATATATAATATTTCAGAAGGCGATAGTTAAGACCTTAATGAATGACAACTATTTTCGATTTTCTCAAAAAAGTTTTTTCATGTGCAAAAAAACTCGTAATGCAAAATCATACATTCTATAAATGCCTGTAATTTAACAACCAAACACGATATCAAAAAAAGGCTAAATAGTTACACAAGCGCAAGCTTTCTTCTTTAATTTGCCTCTTTGAGTCATTACTGTAAGTTTAAATGTAACTTCAGGAGCTTGGAAATGCGAAATTCATTTTTATACAGACCTTTGGACCTTACCTTTGGACCTTTTGATCTTACCTTTGGATTTTTGGACTTATCTGCCCTCATCTTAGACACACATACTGGAGAAAGGAAACAGGTGGGCACGCCTCCTCGCTAACACGGGAATATGTCTTTTCTTGGAATCTCAATTTCGTGCGCTATACCCTAGACCCTTAAGCGATAGAATTATAGACATGATATCTTATTTTTTTCCTACTGTCACTAGATGAAATTTCTAAAATCATAGAGCAGCTTTGGACTTGCTGGAAACCCATATTTTGTTCTGATTGGTTTAATAGTTTCCAAATTACAATAGTAAGGTTTGATTTGAAACGCTGCAGGTTGTAGACGTGGGGAAACAAACTTCTCCGCAGCTGATTTCACAGCGTCGAAGTTCTCCAAAAAAAAAAAGGAATGCTGGACGAGACTTCTTCGATGTACCAGGATGCGGAGGTCCTTTGTGTGGTTAGGCGTATCGATTACTCTAACTGCTCTTCTTTGGATAGTATCCAGAAGCTTTACAGAGCGCAGTAGTAGTTGCTCTAGTGTATACAGCTTCCTACAGCGGAACAAAACTCCAAGCTTCTGGGATGCCGTCTTAGCATACTGACGACGTGGTCCTGCCAGGACCTGTTATTGTTGGTGTTGATCCAAAAAGTTTGACAGTAGGTGACTCGAATATTGGAGGTGCTCCATTTCAACAGTTGGTGAGCCAACCTGAGACTTCTTTTTCAGTGTCATTGCTTGAGTTTTCTGTACATTAAACTGTACTTATTTTACTAATCCCCACTCGACAATTATTATCATATCTACGTTGATCTGTGATGCGTGTTGTTGTCGCCAACGTACTGTCTTCTGGAATGATAGTGGTTTGCCTGCTTCCATGCATGTAATGTATGCGAAGCTATAGATCGGATTGGATGTTATTTTCAGCAGCTCGTTGGTGTACAGCAGAAACAGTATAGGGGATAGAACAGATCCCTGAGGAATGTCGGCGTTGATTGAGAATACGTCTGACGAACAACCTTCGACTACAACAAAGCCTATGGTGGGTTCATAAGCTCAACTAAACCAAGAATGAAAATCACAACTAAGAATTAAAAAAGACAAATACACAGAACCACCATCAATAATCAACTGTTCATATAATTCTACCTGTCAGTTAAGCTAACCTAAGAAGATGGTAAACTTTTATCTTTTCAACTAAAAGCTGACAATTTTACAAAATGTAGCAATACAAAAAATTGGGTCTAGTACACAATGGCGTCCCACTTAATTTGGGAAAGTTTCATTTCTAACGTAAGGGGATGTTCTACTATAATAATAATAATAATAATAATAATATTTATTTACTCAAAGTACAAAAAACAAATAATTGAAAAAAATGAGTAAATAAATATGTTAACATCCATAGAAGGACTAGGCCTGTGCATGGACGAATTCAGTGTTACAATGTATACGTACATAAATATTACAATCACATACTTACGTATGTATAAGATAAATATGGTAGAGATTAGATAACATGGCTATGAGTAATTTGAATGAAATTTGTTTATAAAATTATAAGATTACTTATGGATTTAGTTATAATATGATTTATTTATTAATTCATGTATTTCTTTCCTATCTAGTGTATTCAACCATTCTTTAAGATATTTTTTAAATCGTTTAGTGGACTGTAGTTCCTTTATATCATTAGGTACTCTCTGATATAATTTTGGCGCTAAATAAATGTATGATTTCTGCATAATCGATTTTCTTGTTTTAGGTATGCCTTTTGCATGTAATTTATATCTTGTGTTATGATCGTGTTTGATGCTGTCTTGCTCATTTGAATTTTTGTGATAACGAGAGATAGTATGTAAGAAATAAAGTTGCCTGACATCGTATATTAGAGCTTCCCTGAACAAATCGTCACTAGGATACAGTTTTGGTTTTTTAAACATAGATTTTAGAATTGCTTTTTGGAGAATATCTAAATCATTTATGTATGTTGTGCATGCAGCACCCCATGCCGATATACCGTAAATGAGATGGGTTTCAATTAATGCATAGTATACTGTACGTAGATGCTTTTCTGTTAAAATGTTTGTTAGTAATTTTACCTTGTATGAAATGAATCTAATTTTTTTTAATAGATTATTAATATGTACATCCCAACGTAAGTGTGTGTCTAAATAGATTCCTAGATACTTTATACTGTTTAATCTGTCAATTTTGATTATTTTATTATTTATGTTTAACGTAATATTGCTGAAAGAAGGTAAATATCTAGAATAGGAAGTAAACGGTAAAAAGTGTGTTTTAGAAAAGTTTATTGTCAATTTTTTTTGAGTAAGCCATTGAATAATTTTGACAAAATCGTGTTCAATAATGTTTTTTAGCTTATCCCATTCTTTTTCTTTATACAGTATGGCTGTATCGTCTGCAAAACTGATTATTTTACCAACACAATCAATTTCGAAAAGATCATTTAAATATATATTAAATAAAAGTGGTCCCAAAACTGTTCCTTGTGGAACACCACACTTAACAAACATTTCCTTACTTATTGATTTTGCTATCTTCACGGATTGTGGTCTGTTAGATAAATAATTTTCAAGCAATTTATACATCGTGCCACGAAATCCAAGTCGTTCTAAGGTGTTCAGAAGTAATTTATGATTCACTGTATCAAACGCTTTTTGCAAATCAACAAAGATACAAATGGAGGGTGTTTTTTCATCTACATTTTTATAAATTTCATTCACGACCGTCAAAATTGCATCTGATGTAGATCTACCATTTGTAAATCCAAATTGATTTGTATGTAATAAATTATATTTAGTCAGATATTCCTGTATCCTAGTAGAGAGTAGTTTTTCAATTACTTTTGATAAGCTTGATATCACAGATATAGGTCTATAATTGCTAACCTCTGTTTTATCGCCTGCTTTGTAGACGGGAGTTATTATAGCTTTCTTAAATTGTGAAGGATATGTTCCTAACCGAAAACAGCTATTAATAATATGGGTAAATGGTTCTGTTATTTCATGTGCTATGATTTTGAGATGTTCAGCTCTAATTCCATCAAGTCCGGGAGATTTTCGATTCTTTAATGACATAATTATATTTAATACTTCATTGGAATCTACTTCCCTCAAAACAAATGTGTTTAGTGATCTTTTTTCGTTACTTTTTCCTATGTTCGGGACTGTTTGTAGAAGGTTTGCCAAATTTTCACCAATTTCAGTGAAAAACTTCACAAATTCGTCACTAATGATTTGTTGATCTTTTGTAACTTTCCCAGAGCTCGTTTTTAATTCATTAATGGTAGTATCTTTGACTTGATTTGTTTTATTTGAAATTTCATGGATAGTTGACCAAAGTCTTTTCGGATCATTGATATTGTTATCTATTTTTTTTAAATAATATTCTCTTTTGGTTTGTCTAATTAGTTCTATGAATTTATTTTTATATCTATTATAACTATTTATATTTTCTTCAGTATTTGTTTGTTTCATTAATATGTAAAGTCGATTTTTTTCATTTGCAGATTTGATAAGTCCCTTAGTTATCCACATACTCCTACCTATTTCATTGTGGCTGATTTTAACTTTATTTGTGCTTGTGCTTATTAAATTTATAATTTTATCTACAAATATATTTGTAATTTGATCAATATCGTTCGAGGAATATATTCCTTCCCATGATTCTTTTTTAGCATTGGAGATCAATTTGGAATTATCTATAAAAAATTTGTAATTTTTGTTGCCTGTATCCGTTATTAGCTTATTAGATATATTTTTGTATGAGCATATGAATAGTATAGTGGAAAAGTGGTCCGTGATATCGGTTTCAAGAATAAATGGAATATAGGAAAAATTTTTTGCAAAGTTTTTAATAAAACAGTGATCTATGCATGTCCCGTTGATTGCTCTAGTCGGTTCATTAATGTATGATAAATAGCCGTTAGCATTTAAGATGTCTAGGTATCTTTTTGTAATTGAATTTTCTTCCAAAATGTTGATATTAATATCACCTATAAGTATATGTTGGTTTAGAAGGTTATTATCATGATTATTGATGAAATTTTCTATATCGGTTAGGAACTCATGAGGTGCTAAGGACGGAGAACGATATATTGATGATATTTTAATTTTTTTCTTATCAAAAGTAATGAATAAATTTAGAATTTTGATCCCATTGTTCAACGAAAATATTTCGTGATTGTAGTTGAGATTGTTTCTTACATATACTATCACCCCGTCATTCTGGTTATATGTGCCAAAATTGTATAAGGTGTCATATCCCTGTAACTGAAATAACGATATATCAATCAGCTTCCATGTTTCAGTTAAAACAATAATGTCGAAAGTATGATCTATTCTAGTTAATAAAATTTTGAATGAATCAATATTATGACTAATACTTCTTATATTCATGTGAAAAATCTTGAGACTAACATAGGAATTTATTGAAAAATTATTAAATGCATCAACGTCTTGTAAAATATTTGTCTTGATATTTTGAATTTGGAAATTGTTTATGTATTCAAACATACTTAATACTTGCTAAGTAGTTACTGTAGGATGACCTAAAACTTAGAATTTAGAAGAGTATTTTTGTATTGTAGAGGTATTGATAATACCTGTAGGATGGACAATCTGTATTTGTTGGGCAATGGTTGACATTGTGATTTTTGTTGAATTTCTTATTCATATATATACAATTGCAACACTGAATTTGTGCATGCTTACAATTGTCGTTGTTTTCGTGTTCGATGCCGCAATCTCTACAGATCCTCTTGTTCCTGCATTTCTTTTCTGAGTGGTTGAATCGAAAACATCTTCTGCATTGTGTTACCTTATTATTTTCATAAACATGTAGACACTGCCAGCCAAGAAGAATTTTGCCATTGTTGTATTCAAAAATATGTTTGTATAATTTTCCTGAGGTCTCTGCATGGATGGTGTACGAGTTCTTTATTGGTATGTACATCACGTATGTAATTTTGATATCCCCATCTTCAATAAAGTGATTTTCTCGTATTAGGTCCTCTTCGATTTCCTTTTCGTTGGGTTTTTCTTTGGATTTATAATTGACAATTTTGATTTTTGGAAGAAACATCTTTGGTTCTGAGATTTTGTAGTCGGTATCCAATTTTTCGTTCAGTATTTTTTTTAGTTCACTGTGATGATTTTCATTGATTTTAATTTCGAGACCACCACTTTTTGAGTTCTGAATACTGGCAACGTGGATTTTTAATTTTGAAAGTGAAACTTTTTTTGATAGATCTTTTCTCGTCTCATCACATGATTGAGTATGAGTAGGTGTTATAATTATACTTTTATTTGAATTTTGTTTAATTTGTACAGCTTCTTGTTTCAATACCTGGGCATATGATTTTTCTCTTGCTGTTTGATTTTTTTCTACTTCATTTAGTCTCATACTAATTTTATCTAACGTGGTAACTATCGAGTCTTTTTCTACTATATTCGATGCTATTAAATCATATTGTTGTTGGAGTCTGAGGTTTTCATTTGTGAGTTGGTATATTAATTTTTCTTTTTCTTCAAGTATTTCTCTTAATTGTTTGTTTTCTTCTATCAGTTTCTCAGCTTCGGATTTTTGTGTTGACTGTGTTGTAGATTCAGTTTCACTACATGATCCTACTGAATCGAGTTTTTTCAATTTTTTCTTTTTGTTCATTTGACTTTCAGTTTAACATCCAGTATAATATGTGTATAATCTTTTGACCTATTGATCTACTTGTCAATTTAGTTGTCAAATGGATTTGGAAATAGAAAATTTGTGTTCGAAGCACGTTTTTTAGAAAAAAAATTGTTAAAACCTGGTGTTTTCACTACATTTTCGTAATACCCGCACTGAACAAGGCGATTTTAGATGATGAAAATACCGAGCTTCAACATTTTAAAAAATTCATAGACCGCAAATTTTTTTCTTGAAAAATACATAATAGATCATCCTGTTTACGTTGAATATGAAATTTTCACAAATTACATGGGGCTTTATTGTGTATTGTAGCACCAAAAAAGTGTATATACAATAGAAGATATTTGTTTTACCGAACCATAAAGGGTATTTTAAAACAAAAACCTGTGCTTGGCACGCCTATGTGCATGGCTTGTCTGTTTTATTTTTCACCCTTATAGATTTTCGCTATTCATCGCGTTCCAATTTGTAAGGCGCGTTTCAGCACTTGAACCAATTTGATTAACTAATACTCGATGTTTTTTCGGGTTTTTGATTAAATTGGTAGCGTGCTACCTGGTGGTTGGCAGTTGATTGGAAACAGGTAGTGGCGCCCTTACTTGCTTTTCTGTACGCCATACTGTGGTCTGTGGAGTAATTTTTTTCATTTATTTGAATTCACGACTAACAGATAAACCAATAATTGGTGTTAACACATTGTTGGACACTCTGCTGGCCGGGAGGCTTCGTAATACGGCACCTCAAAACATTCCCATTTTTTTGCGTTTGTAACATGATTTGCGTTATCAAAATATTTTAGGGGTATTCATTTTTGACTCTTTTTTCATTTTTGAGGTTTTTGGTGACAAAAAAAAGACGGCTATATCCGTCGTGTCATATCACAGCAGACTTTATGTTCTAGAATGGCAACCTCGGCTATAGCCGTCTGATGAGTGTAATCGTAGAACACATCTTGTGGGAAGAAAAGGACAATTATCGAGACAAAAGCTAAAGCAAAAACAATATTTTATTGTATCAAATTTATAAACAAAAACGCATCTCTCAGAATATAGATGGTATAAAAACAAACAATCAAATTTATTAGCAAACAGAGGTATCCCCGAACAAAACAGAATTTAGGCACAAATTTATGTTTGACGCCACTCTTCAAAGCAGTCTGGACACAAAGCAGGTTTATTTTCACAACACTTGCATCTATAGCTAGTTTCTTTGCGTTTTCCAGACTTGAAACATTGTTTGCATCTAAGAAAATATGATTTTATTTTATGCTCTTCTGGTAGGGGCAGCTTCTCTGGAAAACGTTTCACACGTGCTTCGAGCTTTGTATTGACATGAAACAATATATTCTATTATGTTTAATAGGTGGACGACAAAAATTTGTTTAGGATGAAAATATCTGGTTACCTACCTCCCATCAGTACTAAAAACATGAAAATCAAACAAAAACACACTTGCAATATGGCAGCTATATACATGGTCAATGCATCACATTGGAGGTTATGGACGGTTATAGCCGTCGTGCCGTTTTACCCATGCACCTTTAAACATGAATAGTTGAGATAGCGTATAGTGGGTTAGAATTTGGCAATTTCAGAAATGACGAGCTTCACGTTACGGCACTAACATTGCTTAACAGGGCAAGTATGCCGAAATTCTGACGGTTGTCGCCGTTCTGCTGTAACAAGCAGATAACTTTTTGACTGATATAGCCGTCGTGGCGTATCACGATCACTCCCCGCAGACGGCTATAGCCGTTGTATCCAACAACGTAATAATTTATACAAAAATATAGCTCAGTAGGATAATACATTAATTACAGCTTAACTATAACTAGGGTTGTCAAGTGGCTGGGACTTTTCCGGATATAACAAACTGGGTTCATCCCCTAAACAAATATATTTCATTGGTCTTACTAAAGAAATAAATAGAATGTCTGTAGACCTTGCCAAGAAGTAACTATAAATTCTCCTTAGCTTGAAATTCAATTGTAGTTACTAGTTAGTTTATAGCTTTATATACCTAGAACAGGAATCGGCAACCTGCGGCTCTTTTGATGTCAAGATGCGGCTCTCCAGTTCTACTCACAAAAATTAATAATTATACAATTATTTCATTTTCAAAATACTCATATGCTTTGCAGTATCACTAGAACTTGCATATTATTTAATTCAATGTTATTTGATTCAATGTCGTTATTCTAGTTATTCTATTCTATTCTCTATTCTTCTATCACAACTCCGTCTTTTTATTAATTTGTTTTCAGTGTGAAAACTACTGTTTCTGAACATGCTTTGATCCATTTATATGTTAATATATAGTTTTTATATGAATGTCTCATATTATGTTATATATTAGTACGTAGAAAACATACGTTTGATGTCTCAGCCAGTAAGTGGTATGTATACTATTGGCTGATATATGAATAAATAAATAAAATATTCTATACGTTTTACGTCGAACATCTATATATTTTATAATACAATGCCATTGGTAAATACAGCCAAAGTTCACAGAACACATATTTATCACTTTAATGTAGTTTCCATTTATACCAGACCTCTAATTATAATACATTATTGAAACGATGAATCCTGGCAGTTAATTAAATTAAAAATCTGTAGCGATGATTTGGTGTGGAGTGGCCGAACAAAGAAGATGCCGCCACATGACCGGAGTCGAAACAATGGCGCGTTTGTTGCAGGGTTGTCAGATCTTCTGGAAGCAATCATCGTACAAATGCTGAAGGAATGGGGCTTTACCCAATTCTTTATTTTCGAATCACTATGAAACCTTACAGTATACAGATGCGACAAATAATGTCATACAAGCAATCCATCAATCGATCATCATGCGCATGTGACCTCACTAATAACCAATTTACACGATCAAGAAATCAATCGATTTTGTGACCTTGAAGAAATCGATATATTAGAACTTGTTCGTTTTATTGGGGAATTCTAGGGATATTTGGGCTTACCGACAATACCAACTTCACGTAGTGACAGGTCATTGTTTGCGTCATTTATCTGTGGTGCCTTTGACGTGTCTTCTATTGAGGTTAGCGTCATAGTGACAATTTGTTTTCTGCATTCTGGAGCATTATGAGTTAGCTGTGTATATTTTGTGATCATGATTTAGTTGAAAAGTTGTGTTGAAAAGCTGTGACTAATTCATAATTATGACGGCACCATAAAATTAAAAAAAATAAGAAATGAGTTGATCCACTGTCAATCACAAAACACATTCATTGCACAGTCAACGACAAAACACATAGATTGTGAGACAACCACTGAACAACAACATTATTGGCATTATTACTACATTCCAACATAGTATGTTGATTGTGGTATGTTGGCAGAACTTTATAAATGAAAATAAATCGTCGGATTCTCTCTGTCAATTTCTTTACCGATTTCTTCAAGGTCACAAAACCGATCGATTTCTTGATCGTGTAAAGTGGTTTTAAGGTCCTTGATTTTGCATCGATATAGGCATATTAATAAAAAAACTTGGATTGTACGGAATCAGAGGTAACCAGTTAAAGTGATTTAAATCGTCCTTGTCAAACAGAAAACAATACGTATGTTGCAACAATAATGAATCACCGCTTTTGACAGTAACCAGTGGCATACCACAAGGATTATTGCTGGGACCGCTATTATTCCTAGTTTATATAAATGATCTACCACTGTCCATTCCAGATAAATGTTTTCTTTCATCTCAAACTAGTTCAAATGAAGGAACCGATGAATGTGCCCCAGCTAGGTTGCTGAGAATTGTTTTAGATAGTTCTTTAACTTGGTCACCCAATGTGGATTACCTTTTTGCTAAGCTATCATCGCAAATATCAGGCAACTTTTTTTTTATGGTCAGCCTCCTGCAAAGACTGAAAACCTATGACGCCGTAAAAACGCTGCGAGCGGATAAGTTTTCGTGTACGCTGCAGGTTGTAGCCGTCGGGAACAAAATTCCCCTGCAGCTCATTCCACAGCGTCGAAGTTTTCCAAAAGAAGGAATGCTGGTGGAGACTGGTTCGGGGAGTAGGGACCTCGACCTGGTAAGGATGAGCTCGCAGAGCCTCTCTAGTGTTCCTCATTCAGACGGCCATCGGTTTTATTATCTGGAAGAACTCACTCGAACATCTTCTTTGATACAATCTGTGAATAAGGCTGAGGAGGTCCTTTGTGAGGTTAGGCATATGGACTAGTCTAATTGCTTTCTTCTGGATAGTGTCCAGAAGCTTTAGAGAGTGCTTCGGAGCGCATTCCCACACATGGGAGCAATACTCCAACGAAGGTTGGATCTGTGCCTTGTAGAGCAGCAGTAGTTGCTGTGGTGTGTACAACTTTCTACAGCGGAACAAAACTCCAAGCTTCTAGGATGCCGTTTTAGCAATACTGACGACGTGGTCGGGCCATGACATGTTATTGTTGATGTTGAGCCTCAAAAGCTTGACAAAAGGTGACTCGACTATTGGATGACCCTCCATTTCCACAGTTGTTAAGCCAACGTGAGACTTTTTTGTCAGTGTTAGTTGCCTGAGTTTTCTGTATGTTAAGCTGCACTTTATTTACTAATCCCTACTCGACAATTGTTTCGATATCTACGTTGATCTGTGAGGCATGTTGGTATCGCCGACGTACCGTCTCCAGGGATCCTGGGAGTGTCATGCACTGCCTCTGGTGTCATGTCATGCTGACATTCTAGTGCCCATTTGCACCAACTCTTCTAAGGAAGCCTTAAATTTTAAGCATTCTTAAATCATGCTAATGTAGAAGATTTCATTGCACCAACATTTAAGGGATACTCAAAGTCTCCTTAAACCTCCCTTTATAAAGTGCTCGATTTTAGCGACTTAAAAACGACTTAACTGCCTTTTGCATTTAATTATCGCATCATTGTCATCTGGTGCTGTCTTTTTATCGTGATTATGGAAGATTTCGATTTTTTTGATAATGATGTGGACGTTGCCAATGTCGTGGCTTCTGGAGTATGGAATTCCTAGGCGTATTTACTACAGGCCAAATTGCTTTGAGGAGCTAGATGAATTAAGCTTTTCCAAAACGTTTAGGCTTTACAAAAATACTGTGGCATCTATATCTTGGTTAGATTCACTCATTTTTCTTTTTTTCTAATATATATTCCAATGTACAAAAACGGTAAGTTTTAAGGTTAACTTCAATACTTCAAAGTTCAAACTCCAATCCATCCCAAGGAACCACGGAATTTAACAAGAAGAAATGGTGAACACGAACACCATACACAAAATAGGGGTGCTAAAACACAAAATAGGCGTGACGGAACCAGTGTTGCCACATATAACAAGTACTTAACTAAGTAAGGTTCGATTGACGTCTGTGCAAACGATTGGAACTTTAAGGTCATCTTAAATGGTGAGGTTTCATTTGTTAATCGTTCCTTGGATCAACTAGGCATAGATGCATTTTAAATTCAACGGGAATCTCAGACTTCTACGTCGCTTGGCAACGCCGCCTGGAGTAGAAACAATGTGCGTTAGTTGTCGGTGGTAATAGATCGACGGGCGGTCACCAGAGGGCCAGCAGGCCAGCATTGAACCAATTTCGGACGCGGCGGGTGACCTTTTCGGCCTTCTTCCGACCAGCCGACTTTGTTGTTACGATGTGCGGTCAGAGTAGTCAAGCATTCGTCATGTTTACACTAAAAATAATCGAATGCTCGCTGAGTTATGGACCGGCCACAGTCTTCGTCGATTGCCACTCACCGACCACTTTTTTCTTCTTCTAATGGGATTTATCGTTCAGATCACGATACAATCAGGGGCTATTTCACATAGGGTGACTGGTTACAATTATCCATTCAATAAAATGATTGTAGCCAAAAAATTAATTGTGAAGGTCCAACTAAATTGGTAAGTAACCGAAATGACTCACGAGCATCGAAGTTAATCATAAATCGGTTGACTCAAACCTTGTTGAATGAAAGAGGGAGAGAGGCTATCTGGTGGCTGGAACCACCAGTGCTTAGGCTTACCAACGGGCCCTTTTGCACCTCTCCTTACCCTAGTTCCCAAGTCCAGCCCTGATCGCAAAGATGAGGATGGCCTTGGTTCCTGCCCATCTTATATCCTCAGGGTCAAGAACCCTTGAACCAAGTATAGTCTGCCTGTGATACCCAAGGGCCTCACAACGATAAAGAATGTCTGCCGAGGATCCTTCCTTCTCGCCACAGCGTGTACACGTCGGATCATTCACCACCCTCATCACATACAAATGGCGTTTGAAGGTGTTATGGCCGGATAGCAGGCCAACAAGTAGCCTTAGTCGGCTTCTGTCCAGCGAGAGACAGAACCGTCCCACCTTAGCCAGAGGTCCTGAAATAAGTTCTCTAGCTTGACGGAGGTGTCCGGAGATTCCTCTCCATCTTATAAGATGCTGATTTTGCAATCACACCTCTGTTTTCCTTCTGATGATACATGCTGCCAGCCCCAAAGTCGGCTCAGGACCCAGGAAGTTACCCCTCGACCCTCGCCTTGCGAGCGAGTCCGCCATTTCACGACCACTAACTCCAGCATGACTCGGCACCCACATAAGTGACAGCTGATGTCTTGCCGAAATGTCATCCAAGACCTTTCTACATTGCAGAACGAGCCTTGATGTAAACCTACAAGCACTTAATGCATTTAATGCTGCCTGGCTGTCAGAGCAGATGGTGATCCGCCTGCTTGGCCCCTGAGTTTCGTAAATGTGAAAGAGACAAGCTAAAATCGCATATATCTCTGCTTGGAATACCGTGGTGTTTCCCCCATTCATTCATTCATTCACCCCTTGTTGGTTGGCGCCGGATGTCTTCCCCAGCTGGGTACTGCGTTGCTCTATCCAGATTCCAGAGTTAGCTAAGCGATGTGAGCTGTGGTCGCCCTAATTGGAGGTACACGCTACACATGGGGTGAAGGATATCACGCACACGCAGACGTCCGTTCATCTAGGTGGTTGAAGTACGACTGTTTTTTCCTTCTTCCACGTCAACTGTCAGACTTCAAAAAACTCGCAAGTCAAAACGCGGGAGAATCGAATATACAAATTTAAATGCTAAATACCAATCGTAACCAGTCACCATCCGCCCGGAAAATCCCAGACAGACGGAAGTTTGGAGCTAATTTTCGTGTCCGGGCGGAATTACAAAAATCGGTAAAAAGTCCGGAATTTGAGCCCCAATCGGACATAGTTGGCACAACATACGGCAAAATGAACAAATGCAGCTAATGGACAGGCAAAAAATCACAAAAATGGGTAAAATGTCCGCAATTTGAGCCCCAATCGAAAATAGTTGCCAGAACATACAGCAAAGTAGCCAAATACAGTTAACGGACAGGCAAAAAAAGGCACTACACTATGTCAAGTGCAACAACACGGGATTCGCCATTATTTTCAATTGCACTGTTCCACAAGTGAGTGACGTAGGCTAGGGGGTCACTCGCACACCCATGTTTACGGAAGCCATACTGACGATCACAGTCTCCATAATCTTAGACACGATGCTGAGAAAAGTGACAGGTTTGTAGTTGGTGGCATCGGTTTGTTTAACTTTCTTCGGAATGGTTTGTGCGCAGACGATAGTTTGAAGAGCTTGCAAGGAATAGCGGCACAGCGTTTAAGGACAATGACATGAATTTGCTCAGGACCAGTAGCTTTCTTCGTGTTTAGTTTTTGGAGGATGCTTTTTACATCTCGATGTTGAAATTTTACTTCTGCCATTGTCCTGTTCACGTTTATGGTGGTGGTTGGAGTACTTCCTTGGAAGTCTAAAGTAGAACTGGCTGCGTATAATCTAGTTTAAGTAAAAAAGAAGGCTTATGCCCAAGAAACTAAGCAAAGTCACACAAAGCAAGATCTAGATTATAGAGAGGGTACATGAGAAGTTTCAATCCTGTCGTGGACAAATATTCGGTACAGACTGTGGCGCGGTGATCTGGAGCGTTATCGGGATGGGGGAATCTGGTGTTCATTCTTCATATAGATCTAATGACTTCAAGCAGGCTCTGTCTTGTATACCATTTATCTGAGTCTGTTTTCTGTATATCCAAAATGACACGTTCTACAATTCACAATAAACTTTATTTTGAGCCTTGGTCGGCAAATCGGTAATAGTACATCAAAGTCTCGTCACCTCTCATCTTGTTCACACCGTATGGCGGGAGTGTATACTCACATGTAGACTAAATTTAAAGTGTATCATAAAGTTATGATAGGAAGACTAAATCAATGCTAAGCTGTTTATTTCCGAGAAATATTGAAATCAAAGGCTGAAAATGGTTTTAAAAAAATGTTCAACTAGTTCAGTAGTCGACCTTTAACAGTCAATTTCAACAAGACTCACTTTACGACTCACTTTGTTCCATTCGCGTGGTACGCAAACGGCTTACCGAAATACACCAACTTATAAATCAAGTGTAGACAGGTAGCTCCTATATCAATGGTCACCAGTATCAAGTACTTAGGAATATATCTAGATTGCCATATCAAATGGAAGGAGCATACAGAATGTGTTGTCAAAAACATACGTTACGTTATAAGCAAATTTGAACTCCTTTCCACTACACTTACCTATGAACAGAATGATGATCATTGTATAAGAAGCACCTGTTCATAGTCATATACGATATTGTATTGTGGTGCGGGGCGCAGCATGTAAAAATACAGTCTCTGTTCACTTTATTAGACTCATCCTGGTTTAAAACAATGGATGGTAAATAATAATCGCATTGAAATTCACCAACCTCTAGACATATGTAATACATATTATTACTAATATCTATAGAATACAAATATTCGTGAATTAACCCTTATTTGTGGTTTGTATTTTATAACAATTACCTTGTACCCAAGCACGAGTTTTTAACTTTTTTGGGACACTTGTTGTTTATTGTATTTTATTTATTTTATATTTACAATAAACGCTATACTATATCATACAGAAAGGTTATACTCAACGTTATGATAGGAAGATTAGGTCAATGCTAAGTGAAGTATTTTGTAATATCCTCTATTGAACCTGAAATATTCTTAGATTAGTCCTGTATCTGATTATTTCAATTATATTGTAGTGCCAGATCGAATTTACTGATTGAAGTATAATATGGTTGCTTTAAACCTATTTAAGGCTTTACTTGAGTAGTGTATTATTTGAGTTAATGTTATTTTCATAAACTAAGTGAAGTACAAGTAGTTGTAGTTGAATTATATCTTAAGCTCAGTTCTAGCCTAACTCGCTCATAATAACTTATCATCAAATTTGATGCTACATTTTTCTACATTTTTTTGTTTGTACTATTCTGTCTTATTTGCAGTCTAGAGAAGAACAACTTGACTAATCGGTGACCTGGCTTTAAGAGAGGTGATCAACCTCATACCGGTGGGATAAAGGTGGCGCGTTATGGTTAGATCACCGATTAGTTGAATTGGATTGCATCAAGTATAGGCAGGGTAGTAGGGGCAGCAGCTCCCCATATGTATATGAGCGATACTCCCGGCCAGGTCTTATCTAGGCTTTATACAGCGTGAAAGGGTTGTGATAGTGAGAAATACCTTCTAGTCTGAATAGCTATCCGACTTTTTGTCCAGCAACTTTTGCAATGTGCGAAGCGCTCAGAGTCAATCAACTTGACTGGACTTTTTTGAATACCTGCGATACCGTTATTAATGAAAATCTAATTCCAGGTTAGAAAGTCACCATTTTAATTAAGTGAGGCTATATATCGCCGTTTTATTGATTCCGCTGAATCCGCGTTGTAGAACGCAAAGCCGTTCAGAGTTTAATTAGTTTAAGCAAACTTTATGTCGTAATAAAGCTACATTAATTACTGAAAAGTTGTTTATGATCAGTGCCAATTAACATACCCTGAGATTATTGATACTAAACTTGATGATGTTTGGGACAGTTTTAATATCTTGCCAATGCAGAATTACGGATTATCGTTAAAAGTGCTGCTTTTTATCAGAATTTTATATTTAAAATAATGTGTTTAAAAACCTTTTATTTGTATAATGTTAACGCAAGGTGTCCCTCATGTTTATCATACAACTAACAACTAACAGAAAATGTTAAACCTCTAGCACGATGGAGATATAATTTTTTTTTCAGAGGAGAACATCTTGGGGTTATGGCCAAAATTTTGAAAAAAAGAGACTGGGTCACAGCATAAAGGAGACTCTGGTGTTAACAGCCAAGCTTTCGGCAATGCTTATTGTCATCTTCAAGGCTCTAACGTTGAGGTTTGCCAATTTAAAAGGTCAGGAAACAAACAACATATAATTGTAAATTACATGTTAAAATTTAAACCCGAAGATATGGTGAAATCCGTGGTTTGAAAACACACATTTTACGATCTAGATTTGCTTAAATAAAGACCTTCTCGGTCTAACAGGTGATAAAATGGCCGTCACTTTGTGAAATGTAAAATTTTTTTCGACAGTACGGATGTTGTAATTTAGCTAAAGGGGCCTGGGTGAATGAATGAATGAATGAATGAATAAGGACCAGAGGCTATCCAGCACGGAATGTGGCTGGTGCATAGGCCACACGATGGGCCCTTTTGCGCCTCTATCCGCGCTAGTTCCTAAGACCTGCCCTTTTGGCAAAGGCAACTACTTTCTTAGGTCCTATTCGTTTTATCTCTATTGGTTCCAAGGTTCTTGAGCCCAGCATAGTCTGCCTGTGATAAACTAGGGTTTCACAGCGACACAGTATGTGTGCCGAGGATTCTTCCTCTTCACCACACCATGTGCACGTTGGGACGTTAACTACCCTAATCACGAACAAGTGACGCCCGAAGGTGTTGTGACCCGTTAATACGCCTACTAGCAATCTCAAGTCACTCCTATCCAGAGAGAGACAAAGTCGTCCTATTCTCTCTGCAGGCCCTGCTAATAGTTCCCGAGCTTGACGGAGATGACCAGAGATGTTGTTCCATCTCAGAGAGTGTTGATTCTGGACCCACTTTCCAGTTGTTTTTCTAATCAAGTTTGCAGATAGTCCTAAGGCTGGTTCCGCGCCCACAAAACTGTTGCCGGATCCCATCCTAGACAGATGATCCATCATGTCGTTACCCTTTACCCCAGCGTGCCCAGGTACCCACATCAGTGATACCTTGTGTTTAGCTGAGATGTCGTCAAGAGCCCTCTTGCACTCCAGGACCAGTCCCGACGTTATTTTCGAAGCACTCAGTGCTTTGATGGCTGCCTGACTGTCAGAGCAGATAGTAATCCGCCTCCTAGATAGACCCGTCAATTTCCCGAATACGATTTACACAAGCAAGTATCGCATAGATCTCAGCCTGGAATACTGTGGTGTGCCCCCCAAGAGGGAGTGAAAGTCTTGTATGGGGTCCGTAGACTCCCGAGCCCGAGCCCTCTCTAGCCAGTAAACCGTCTGTGTACCAGACCTGTCCTCCTCCTTCGATGAGCTGTCTTTCCCTAGACTCCCACTCTTCCCTTGACGACAAAACCACCGTAAATTTGCGATTGAACCGATGCGTAGGAGAAACTGTATCGCTCCTCGCCAACAAAATAGGACAATCCTCATGCAACTCTGCTAGAATCGTCGAATGTCCTTTGCCTGGATTCATAAAAGTCCAGCTACCCGGACTCCAGAGACGGAACCCAGTTTTTCTAGCTTCTCCTTGAATTACCAGATCCAAAGGAGGAAGATTCAATAGTGTTTCAATGGCACTCAAAGGTGTTGTGCGCACTGCACTCGTTATACTAAGACATGCCAAACGTTGAACCTTATTAAGTTTGGCTCTTATTGCCTCCGTCTTTATACAGGTCCACCAGCCTTTTGTCCTAGAATTTCACTATTTGCCGATTACATAATTCGAAAAAAGGCATTCCGAAAATATATTCATACCTTGCACAATGAGGTTTTTCCGTACTATTATCTGAACAGATTATTTTTGCATAATCTTTTCATAGTTGTCTTTTAAACGAAAAGCCGACCTCTGTTCCCGAGCGCGCATATAATCAGCACTATGGAATTTTTACGGATATAATATTCTCGCTCAGGTCCTGTATCAATCGCTTCTCTAACGCGACTTGAACGCGACTGTCGAAGTGAAAGGGGTGAATGAATGAATAAGGACCAGCGGCTATCCAGCACGGAATGTGGCTGGTGCATAGGCCATACGATGGGCCCTTTTGCGCCTCTATCCGCGCTAGTTCCTAAGACCTGCCCTTTTGGCAAAGGCAAGTACATTCTTAGGTCCTATCCGTTTTATCTCTATTGGTTCCAAGGTTCTTGAGCCCAGCATAGTCTGCCTGTGATAACCCAGGGTTTGACAGCGACATAAAATGTGTGCCGAGGATTCTTCCTCTTCACCACACCACGTGCACGTTGGGTCGTTGACCACCCTCATCACAAACAAGCGACGCCTGAAGGTGTTGTGACCCGTCAATAGGCCTACTAGCAATCTCAAGTTACTCCTATCCAGAGAGAGACAAAATCGTCCTATTCTCTCTGCAGGCCCTGCTAATAGCTCCCGAGCCTGACGGAGGTGACCAGGGATGTTGTTCCATCTCAGAGAGTGTTGATTCTGGATCCACTCTCCAGTTGTTTTCCTAATCAAGTTTGCAGACGGTCCTAAGGCTGGTTCCGGGCCCACAAAACTGTTGCCGGATCCCATCCTAGCCAGATGATCCGCCATTTCGTTACCCTTTACCCCAGCGTGCCCAGGTACCCACATCAGTGATACCTTGTGTGAAAGGGGTGATACACGTACGAACTTTAAGTACGCGGTTTTTAAGTTCGCGAACTTACTCGGCTCGACGTCGGTGACATACGTGAAGCTGAAATCACTCATTTTGATGATTGTCCTAAATAAACAAAACTTTTAACAATCGCCAAGCACAACAAGCGTTGCGCATCGATGGCCTGCTGAAACAAAGTGGTGGCTCGCCCCTCGCAGTACGAGCCGAGACAAGCTACGAGCTAGATTTCAAACCAGTTGGATCGCCGGCGGTTTGCGCGGCGGTTTTAAAGTACTCGTACTTACGGTGACACACACGCGAAAAAGGTCGTCGAGCCATAAGTACGCGTACTTGCTCGTACGTGTATCACCCCTATAAGACCCGAAAGATTCAAGGTCAACAAAACGTCCTGAAAGAATCGGCTTGAGTTTCGCTGCTGGTTTACTCTTTATGCTGTGCTAAAACCATGCATGTGTAAACTCTCCTTAACATGCTGCATATCCACTTACTCCCCTGTTAACTACCCAGACCAGTGTCAGACAGTAACTTCCGCGAGTTCTCCAGCCAGGCTAAAACCACCTTAATGATGCTGAAAGTTTATTTAATTCACGGGGCAAAAACAAGTAGTGATTTCATCGTAATCTAAAAAAGTGTTTGCTTTGGTTTAGTCGCGCTAACAGAAATGACGGTAACCTTTTTCCTGCAAGTGTCACGGTCGGTGCTCTTCGAGGAAGAACCGTCATCGTGTCGTCACCAAATCGAATTTTAATCGTTCCACTGTCAAGAGCGACAGACGGTGGCTGGAACAGAAGACCGACTAAAAAAAAATGGGCGCTAATGGAATAAAAATAGTCTCAGTTGCTCACCGGAAAAACATCAGCGGTGTCAATGTCACTGCCGGAAGGTATTAATGCAACTTTATCTAAGTTTACTTAGATTTTCCTCTCACCGTGGGTGAAGGGAGTGGGCGGATACAAATTGCAGCCGCGGTTAGGGTATAATCCTATAAATCTCAAAGGTGACCATAAAAGATATTGAAAATTGCAGCGAGGGTACCTTATCGGCGTAGTCTACCTGTTTGGAGGTATTCTAAAAATTAATTTGGATTTGTATAGCAAAATATTATATAAAAATAATATTATGTGACAGGTCAAATTAATTTTTATCTAAAGTAACAATTTGGTGGCATTTACTTACCTACTTCTGTTAGTGATCTTGAAAACTATATGACATCACAATGACTTTTTTAAATTACAAACCCAAAATTTTATTCGCACTTATTGTTATAGAGATTTTGCAATTCTCTACTTAACTAACTAGAACTTAACTAGAAAAGTTAATTTCTTGATACATATTTCCATTACTTTAGGCAATTTCGACAATATCAACAATTATTGTGACAATTTTGATACTTTTTTGCAATTTTCGGAAGGTGATAATATACCCAATACGCGGTTTTTTTTAGACTGAAACTAATAAATCCTTCTTTTGTTAGAGCAGTTAATAATAAAACAAAAACTATTGACATTGAAAGAAAATTATACTTTTCTAAATTGCTAATTGTTAATAATACATACCATTATGTACAAACATGTTCGTAAATCGTCTTAGATCAATTTATACATAAAAAACCGTAATTACTAACTAAGGTTCTCACCATAAAAAAGACATACACTTTTTATATATTATAATCCACTTATCCTATTTTCATTGAGTAATAAACCTATTCTAAGATTCAAAAAATCTACAATTTACATGTTTACCTGAAATGGAAAAATAACCAGCCGCTGCAATTTTCATATCCCGGATTAAGAATACTTGACCATCGCTGCAATTTATAATCGCCGAAGGGAGTACTGAAAACTCGAAAAGAGAGAATCATTTTTTGTATGCAAAGGCTGAAAATCTATGGCGCTATGGAAACGTAATATTTGAAGCGCTGCAGGTTGCAGCCATCGGAAACAAATTGCCCTGCAGCTTATTCCACAGCGTCGAAGTTCTCCAAAAGAAGGAATGCTGGAGGAGACTGGTTCGGGCAGTAGGGACCTCGACCTGGTAAGGCTGCAGAGCATCTCTAGAGTTCCTCGTTCGCACGGCCTTCGGTGTTATTATCTGGAAGAGCTCACTCGAACATCTTTCGTGATTGAATCTGTAAAACAGGGACAGGTCAGCCACCCTTCTTCGATGTTCCAGGCTGTGGAGGCTCTTTGTGAGGTTGAGCGTATCTTCTTCTTCTTCGTGTGCCCTGTGCAATTCCGCACGTCGGCGATCCCTCGTATTCTTCTCACATCATAATATGTAGGGTGCCATTTTCTGCCTGTCTGAATATTGTGGCGGCATCTCTTATTCCGCACCAATCTTTTATATTTCGAAGCCAAGAGTGCTGTTTCCTCCCCGGACCTCGTCGGCCTTCTATCTTACCTTGCAGTATCAATTTGGGTATCTGGCACCTCTAAGGATATGACCAAGGTAAGATATTTTTCGATGTTTGACAATATCAATAAGTTCTCTGTTTACGCCAGCGATTCTCAGTACTTCTTTGTTGGTTTTATGTGCAGTCCAGGGAATGCGGAGGAGTTTCCGGAGTGTCCACATTTCCAGTGCTTCTATGAGGTTCAATGTTCGTACTTTAAGAGACCACGTTTCTGCTCGGTAAAGTAATATGGGCCAAACATAGCACTTCACTACCCGAAGCCGCAGAGCCAACGGAAGACTTCGTGCTAGAAGAAAGTTCTTTAGTTTAAGGAATGTAGTTTTCGCATATCCAACCCGTGCTCTTACTTCTTCATCGCAGTCCCATTTACTGTTCAGTGTGGATCCTAAGTACTTAAAACGTGTTACCTGTTCTATCTGTTCTCCATCGACGTTAATTGTGATATTGATGTTGTGCCGAACTATTGTCATAACCTTCGTTTTCTTGGTATTAGGCGTATCAATTAGTCTAATTGCTCTCTTCTAGATAGTGTCCAGAAACTTTAGAGAGTGCTTCGGAGCGCTTCCACACACATGGGAGCAATACTCCAACTATATGCCTTGTAGAGCAGCAGTAGTTGCTCTGATGTATAAAGCTTCCTACAACTGACAAAACTCCAAGCTTGTGAGATGCCGTTTTATCAATACTGATGACGTGTTGGTGCCAGGATATGTTATTGTTGATGTTAATCCCCAAAGGCTTGACGGAAGGTTGGTTAGCCAACGTGAGATTTCTTTGTCCTTGTTTTACTCTTCTTCTTCTTTTTCTTGTTTCCAGTGAGGTCCCACTGACGTTGGCAAATTTTACAATTTATTTAAAAGTCTTAAGTTTCTGTCATGAACATTTGGCCTAAACTAAGTCTATTCCAGAGATTTGATCGTGATGAAGTGTTAATGATATTGGATATTAGAAAATTTGAAAAGAAGTACATATTTAGGTTATTTATTTTGAACTAGCCTACTTTGTTGATAAGTTTTGTTATTCTGTCGTTTCTTTCTATTCTAAAATTCGATCGAAGATATAAGAACCATTTAATTTAATAAAGCACCTAGTGAACCGTGGCTGTCTTCACTATTTTTTACATATTTTGTTTATAAAAGAAAACCTTTATCATCTGGAAGTACTTTAACCAGCGAATTTTGACTCACAAATTCAATTTTCTCGTTACTGGAAAATGCTCTGAGAATAGACTTTTTTCTGTTTCTCCATTAAGGCAGTTCTAAAGATTCCCATGATTTATTCACATCCCAGAAACAGTATACGGACACAATCCTATTATCGAATTCGTCACATTGAAAAAAATACCACTTTAATACTATTAGAACCATTTTTTCATCTAATTGGTGTTCGTCATGAATATGGTAAAACGATGCAGTACAAACTCATGCCCAGTGGTGTAGATTCAAATTCTTTGCTCAGTAGTTGTTAGTTTTGTATTCTGTATTCCCAAGGTATCCAAGCTGTTGCAATTGACGCAACGTGTTCATGCCAGATCAGATTTTCTGTAATGTTGACTACTAAGAGCCCTTGGCTTGGGCACTCCTTATTTGGTAGCGTGCAGTGCTAGGTCATGAAAGCGTTGAACTTTACCATTGTCCTGAGGTCTCCAGATCCTTTGAAACTCAGCTCGACCACAGAGATCGGTCTATTGCTCATGATGCCTGCATGCAAAGTAATGTCGTCCGAAAAAATGCGGATTGGGTTTGTAGTGCTAGAGAGTAGATCATTCATATGGAGCAGAGACAATGTCGGAGCCAATACCGATCCCTGAGGAACCCCAGTATTGATATTATGGAAGAAAGAGGAACAACCGTCTACCACGACAAAGATTTTCAAACCTGAAGGGAAGCCTGTGAGTCAACAGTAAAGCTCAGCAGATAACCCTTAAGAAGGGAGCTTGTTTTGGAGAACTGCATGCCACAGTTGATTGAATGCCTTTGAAATATCGAGAGCAATGACGTGAGCCTCGCCAAATGACTGGATGAGTTTGCTCCACACATGTGTGACATAAGCTAGGAGATCCCCAGTTGATCCTTGGTGTCGGAATCCATACTGTCTGACGTTGATTAAGTGATGGAGCTCAAGATATCTCATGAGCTCTTGGTTGACGTATTTCTTCATCGTCTTACGGGTCACAGATAGCAGAGCTATAGGTCTGTATTTGGTTGGATAAGCTTTTTGGCACCGGCTGGATGGAAGCTGGTTTCCAGTCTTTTGGAAAGATGCCGGAATCGTAAGACGTCCAAAAGAGGTGGATAAGTAGCGAAGCGAGCTCCAGTGCGCACTTCTTCACAACAATAGAGGGGGTCATGTCGAGCCCATTCCCCTTATTAATGTGACTGCAGTACCTTCCGGTCTATTTTTGTTCTGGACGTTATTTCTTCCATAGCTTGAGGTACTCTCGGTATGGATGGTATCTGGACACTAATTTGAAGGAGTTTAAAGTTATTAAAAATTTCAACCAGGTTAATAAATAATGTTACTGCTACAGGCATTTCCCCAAACGAGCTAAAAACAAGTAAAATAAAGCCAACATTTAAGAAAGGTAGTAAAAAGGCTGTGGTCAATTACAGACTAATATCGGTATTGAGCATTTTCTCGAAGATTGTGGAAAAACTGATGAAGAAGCACATGTTATAGTATATTTCAGACACACACCATGTTGATGAATTCCAGTATGGTTTCCTTAGAAACAGTACCACATTAAGCACTACAGTAGATTTTATGAAGGAAGTTTCAAAAACATTAGATAATAGAATGATAGCTTGTGATGTGGTTAGTTTTGACATCTTCGTAACTAAATTAAACAAAAATAGGATTTACGGATAAAATGCTCAATTTAATTAGAACGTTTATTGAAGGTAGGAAACAGTTTGTGAATCTTGACGATGTTACAAGATGAAGTAAAATCAAATTCATACGGAGTGCCGCAAGGCTCAGTTTTGGGGCCGCTGTTGTACTACCTATATGTCCTAAGCTTAAAAACTGCTAAACTCAAAGCACGATACTTCAGATTTGCGGATTATACTGCACTAGTTTATACAGGTACGAACGAAAATGGGTTGTGCAGGGAGGTCAACAGTGACCTCCAGAAATACGTAGATTGGTTGTACGGGAATAAACTAGAAATAAATATAAACAAAACAAAATATATGGTATTTAAACAAAAGAACAAACAGGGACAAAATACAAATAAATATATATATAATAACACACCATTGGAGCAAGTTAATAAAATTAAATTATTATTATTATTGCATAATAACAAGAGTTGAGCACAGAGTGCTATACACTCTAATAGCAACAAAAGATAAAGATTACAAACCAAAAACTAAAAAACCTAATCCTAGCGGCTAACAATGGTACAGAGAAAAGAAAAATAATATTCTTGCAAAGTCAGGTATGCACAGAACACCAATTGTCATATCTGTTTTTGAAACTATTCACAGAAGGACTGTTCACTACATCCGCAGGCAGCTGGTTCCATTGATCAAATACCCTGTTACTTAAAAAGTGTTGTCCGCTGGAAGTTTTAAATGGTTCTTTCTTCAGATTGAAGTTGATGCCCTCTCAAGTTGTTGATATTGAGGCGAAATAAACTAGATAGGTCTACACCAAAAAGACCATGCAGAGCTCGGTAGGTAACGATTAAATCACCGCGGGTGCGCCTCTCACCAAAGGGCTGAAGATTGAATATGTGTAACCGGTCTTCGTATGCTGGACGTCTTGCGCCATACGGAACTCTGGTGCAACGACGCTGAAGAGACTCAAAAAGGTCACGATCCCTTTGGAGGAGTGGATACCAAACAGGACTGGCAAATTCAATGATTGAACGGACATACGTTTTGTAAGGGAAAGAAGTCACAGTGGGGTCACAATCATGAAAAGATTTCTCAAGTAAGTATACAAGTCTCCTCGCTTTGGAACAGATATGATGTATGTGCTCGGACCAGGATAAAGAATTAGACATTATTACACTTAAATCACAATGGTGAGTTGAACTGGGAAGAGTTTGACCGTCGATAACATAATCATGCATAGGATTCTTTCGGCCCATATGCAACACACAACATTTCGATGAATTTAAAGGAATAGACCAGTCCTTAGACCAAACAACTAGTCTATCAATGTCGACTTGGATAATATGAGCTTTACTGAGCCGGATATTATATATTTTCGTATCAGCGGCATATGATGAACATGTAGATTGTAAAGAACTGGATAGATCGCTGCTATATAAGAGAAATAAAATAGGGCCCAAAACGGATCCCTGGGGTACGCCACTTAGAACTTGTCTAGGAGTCGACAAGGAATCGGAAACCCTCACTAAGAATTCTCTGTTATGAAGAAAAGCCCTTATCCATGAAACTAGGTTACCTCTAATGCCCAGGTGGTCTAATTTAAATATAGACATTTAACCAGCTAATCTTAGAGGATTAGTTGTCGATGATCGATCAAGACCGCATACGTTCAGAGGATTTCGTAACACCCTGTATACGAAGCAAAAGAAGTTTATAGTGGCCGTAATGTTCTGACTCCTCCCATCGCGATACGTTAAAATCCCCTATTAATTGGGCAGCGGTGGCAGTACTTGCTCAATGATGCACCACTCTATAATTTCACGCCAAGTGCGGCCTGCATTACACGAAATTGCTTCCATTACGCGTAACGCCACGCTGTTATGTCCTCCGCTGAAATATTGGTGGGCTCTATTTTCAATCAGGAGCTTATTGTCCATTTAAAACAACGGCCGATGGGTGATTGACCATCCTAAGCCGCTGTGGTCGATTATAGGAAAGTCTATAACCTATACCATTACTGTTTTGACTTGTACGTATACGCCACATAACTCTGACGTCACTTCGGTCAATGTCAGCGTTCAGTATCCAAACAAAAGCAAATCCAAACCAAAAACCCATAAGGGGTTATCAAATATAATAGTCGTGCATTAAGCTGAAGGTTCGTCGTACTAAAATATAAAAATAATTAATAATAACTGAGAACCATGCCAAATTCTCCAACAGACGTAAAATCCTCAAACTCAAACACTGTAAAACGTTTAAACAGTCCTTCTTCTTCTTCTTCTTCTTCTTTGCATGACTAGGATTTCTCCTGTTTGTCTACCTCTTATTCCGTCTCTGTTGTTGACGTTGTTGTTGACATCAAATTATCTTCCCGTCTTTTCTTTGGCCGTCCTGGAGGTCTTCGATTGTAAGGTTTGTTATTTTTACATATGTGAGCCAATCGGTTGGGTCTCATTCTATTTACATGTTCGTCCCATTCTTTCTTCCGGGTTTTTATCCATTTATTGATGCTGTTAATGTTGCACTGTTCTCATATGTTTTTATTTGTTTGTCTGTGCCTGAGAGTTATTCCCATAATTGATCTTAGCGTTTTCATTTCTATGCTGTTATAGATTTGTTTTGTTCTCTTTGTGTCTGCTGGTGTTTCTGCCGCATATGTTAGAATTGGTCGCATCGTTGTTTTATATACTTTTAATCTTGCTTTCCGTAGACATATATTTGTTCTTCCATACAGTTTCTCTTAAACATCCACTAACTCTACCTGCTTTTGTCGCCTGTCTTTTAACTTCTGTAATCAAGTTCCTATCACTGGTTATGTCAATGCCCAAGTAGTTAAATGTCATCACTTGTTCAATAATTTGACCTTCCACTTCCAGTTTACATCTACGTGGTTCTCTACTGATGACCATGCATTTTGTTTTCTCCGCTGAAATTACCATATTGTATATTTTGGCCGTGGTGTTGAAAGTGTGGAGTTGTCTTTGCAGATCGTCTTCAGTATTAGCTATTAGGAACGCATCGTCGGCGTAACACACTATGTTGATCTTATGTGGTCCCATTCTAAATCCTTCTCGCTTTTTTACTTCTAATATTATTTTGTTCATTATCATGTTAAATAATAATGGGCTTAGTGAGTCTCCTTGACGTATTCCTCCCTTTAGGGGCATGAGACCTGTTTCGCCCTTAGATGTTATGATTTTTGTTCTGTTGTCCTTGTTCATATCATATCCTAAACAGTCCTTACTGATGATAAATCAGTGTAAAAAATCACAAAAGTACAAAAAAACTAACAAACTGTTTTTATCAACACGCATATTTAACAAAGACTTTGACAAAGCTTTTCTATTGGCTGTTATTTAGCAAAAGCTTTCTATTGGGTATTGAGGCCTATCATCCAGTCATCCAATAGTATTTTATCAGTATTGAAAACAAAACGTCAAAGCTGGATGACACTTTTGTAAAAAATATTTTAGAATTTATGGATCAAAATCATAGCAGGATATCAGAACAAAGCGATTGATTTGCAAATTAATGCCACATTTTTCATGTTCACAATATAATTATTGTATAATTACTAATTGCAATTGCGATAATTTGTGACAAAATCATAGAAGTACCTAGTATCAATCACAGCAACTACCTTATTTAATAATTACAAATCCCACCTCCGTCAGTCAGATGGACTTTAGAAAATAAAAATACATAGGTACTTTTATGAAGGATCAATCTTTCATTTACAGAATGCATGTTTGTTTTATACTTGTTTTATACTTACATAGCTAAATAGTGAACTTTGCCGTTTTGGATAGGCAACCGGTAATGCACATGAACGCTTGGAAGATAGCTTGCCTAACAGTTAAATCGTTTGTTTAACGTTGGAAATGTAACAAAATGCTATTTTTACCCCTTTTTACTATAAAACAAAGATATACTGCATGTATTTATAATTACTGTCGATAGTAAATTATTGTTTTATCCAAATAATGCAGTGAGTGAATTTCTTGTCATCATATCATTTCATACAGCATGAAACCAGTGATCAAATGTACCGCTTCTCGGGAATCTGATTGGTTGAGATTAGCAATCGCTAAACTTTTTGTTAAACAATAAAATGCGATTTTTCACCCATTTAGGATGGAAAATTAGACTGGAAAAGATACTATATGGTTCACAATGGTCGACTGTATATGAAGTATGTCATTTTTGAGCTTTTTGAGGTCAATTTCAAGAGAAATCAATAATTTTCAGAGTACTTTGACAGATGCATGTTCTTGAATGGGCTGCTCTGATTGGTCAAAGTCTTTGTTAAAATGCGCATGTTGATAAAATCGGACCTAAATGTCATATACAGAAAAGTTATTTGGATACTGGACCTGACCAATCACAACGAAATTGCGTCCTATGACGTATTCAGTGATGTGGCGTATATGGCGTGTATCCAAAGTCACTTGGAACAGCAAAAAATGCTTGAGCGGCATCTCCTTTGTGAAACGTGACGCATACAAAGACTTTACTTATATTATTATAATAATATACTATGCAATGATTATGAATAGTTTCAAAAATTTATCAGAATAGTGCGTTTTAGGTGAACAGATGCTAGCCTGTCAATCAGTTTTTTTCCATTAAGTGCTAAAATATTAGACAATCGTTTAGATGGTGCTTCCTTATCAAATAAAATGTGAAGACTTTTATTTTATTTACAATACAATGTGTCTAGAGGTTTCTAACTATATTGATAATTAGGAAACTGACGGAATTTGTCTCGAATCGTTTCTAACTTTGTCACTGTTGTCACTATAAAATCGGTATTTTTTTATGGCCAATCTCCTAAAAAAGCGCCGTAGAGGCGCTGCGAGAGAATACGTGTCTGTTCACGCTATGTTTGAAACGCTGCAGGTTGTAACCGCCGAGAAACAAATTTCCCAACAGCTCATTCCACAGCGTCGAAGTTCTCCAAAGAAAGGAATGCTGGAGGAGACTGGTTTGGGGAGTAGGGACCTCGACCTAGTAAGGATGAGCCTCTCGTGTTTCCCTTTCGGACGGCCTTCGGTGTTATTATCTGGGAGAGCTCACTCGAACATATTTCTTCTCTTCTCAGATGTTCCAATCTGTGGAGGTCCTTTGTGAGGTTATGCATTATATGATTTGAATATCTTCTTGCAAAGCTAGATCAATTTTTTTAAGTTTCTGTCTCACCCTTTTCCTCTTTGATGAATGACTAATTCTAGCACCTTCATTTATAACATTGTAAATACTGAAACGACCAATATTTTTACAAATATACACAAATTCTATCTATTTGATTTGCCGAAGCACTACCGTTTTCGTTGTTCAAGCAATCGTATATATTGAGCTTCACTCTAAATATTTCGTCTTCATACTGAAAGACCCTGTATACGCGTACGTCTTATGAATGAACGACGTAGCGCGAAATATAATTTAATAAAAGTGTAATAACATGTTGCCGGGACCCGCATTATAAACACTTTGAAATTCACCTGGCCCGACCAGCGTGATCAGTAGTTGCTTTTTCCATGAACTTGCAAAAAGCGGGTATCATACTCAGAGTCGGAACCTAAAGGCAAACTTATAAAAATAAATTCTCAGCCGAAGAATACGTTCTCATTGATTCAAGTACACCATATTTTCTTATCTGCGCACTGATAGACAATATTAAATCAAGTATCGTAAGTTTTTGCTCATATACGGCCAAATAAATGAGTATATTCGATTCAAAACGAACTTTTATCAAGCGAGCAAGAGGAGAAACTTTCACCCTAGATATTCTACAATGTGTTTTTGGGAATTTTAATGCTTTTGCTTTGTTTCAATTGTTGACTTCAATGAAAATTATTTCTGAAGTTTGGCAATCAAATAAAACTGATGGAAGAAAACCTGATCCTTTTCTACAATGATAAACCAAACAATAACAATTGTTGCTATCAAAATCATCATGGTTCTGTTCTCATTGCGACATAGCGTTTTAGTCCTGGCAATACCGCCCGTAATCATACGTACCCTAATCTTTCGTAGATAACGTACAACTTTATCGGTTATTAGCCGATTCGGTTATTTCGGGAGAACTGCGCATGTTACAAATAGCCGATATCGTGAAATTGGGTCAGAAATCATCATCCCAGTCATAATGTCTTAACAGACATGTTGTGAACTCGTAAAATGCATTAAGCCGGAGCTAGAGTAATACCGACACGAATATTATTAATAGTTTCGAGAACTGCAGCTCGCCATCGTTCGCGATTTACTGTCAGTTCAGTGGCACTCTTGATACTCATATCCAGCAACTCTTTCGTCGTATCCACCCAGCGTGTAGGGGAACGGCCACGGCGCCGCCCACTCGAGGCTTGACCTTGAACTACAAGTTTCTCCATATAATAGCTTCTGTGTATATGTCCGAAGAAGGTAAGAATTCTCGTCGACACAATGGAGGATAGTCTCTTTGGATTACCGAGCTCATCCAGTATGGAAACGTTAATTCGATGGGCGGTATTAGGAACTCTCAGCATTCTCCTCCAAGACCACATTTCAAAAGCATCTACGCGAGCTCGATCTGCCTTTTTAGCAGTACAAGTTTCCGAGGCATACAAAAATATGGAGAACACAAGAGACTGAACCAGCGACATTTTGGTAGGCCTGGGTTTCGATCCAAAGACCCTGAGATCAACTATCGGACTCTCTAACCACGGGGCCATCCTTCGATTGGGGAGATCTTTTCAACGAAACATATTTGATTAGGTACTTACTTACTGGAATCTGTAATCTGACTTCAACTTCAAACATTCAAAAACATATTTATTTCGATCGTAGTAGACTTCGTCTCGAGCCTCAAACTTAATTCATCGACTGCGTTGCAACAAATATCCACTAGTTACCAGTTTACCAGTACGTATTTTCGCGATTGGTTGGGAACTTAAAATCTAGTATCGGAGTAGGACGTCGTTGGTCAAAGGAGCATCCTGACCGCCATGGTGACGTCACACGGCTCGGGAGTCGTCGGCGTGTTTTCGGTACTGGATCCAAAAACCCATGTTTATTTTGATATAACTTTTGAATTATTGCGAAAAAAAAAAACAAAAACAGTTTTGTTATAAAACTTATATATGATCTTTCCATTTATGACAGAAAAATTTTTTATTCAAAACCTCAATAGTCTTAGCAGCTGACGCCATTGAAAAAAAAAATATAGTCAGCCCCTCAGCACGTCTTTGGATGCAAATGGGAAGGTGCAGTATTAATGATTCATATGGGTCCTGTTGGTAGGTACGATGGTGTGTTTATTAGCAATAATTAATTTGGATGTGAGGAAATGAGAGACTGTACGAAACTTTTTTGTGTTATATTGAATGTTAAGTATGGTGTATGCGGTGAAGACACAAACTGGTTGTGTCACGGAAGGCATAATGTATGCGTAAAAAATGGCCAAAGTAGCCTTACCGGCTATCATCGGTCATTAGGGCTGCATGGAGATGACTTATGGATGCAGTTTGCATCTGTGATCAGACTCTTTGACGGATATGTCCAACAAAGATACACGGTTTTGCCTAAATATTATTAAAACTGGTAAAGGCTGCACAAGTCCACAAGTGCTTGTACAACACTTTAGACTTGGACTTGCTCTTTGAACGATATAAAATATGCTAGTGTCACACAGGCAGCTAGTTGTTCCAAATTGTAAATTGTATTTATAAAAACATAACATTTCTAAAACCGATATACAATAATATTAATTTAAAAGCCACTTTCTGACTAGCCTTTTATCAACTAGTTCATTTTTTATTTTTATTATATATTATTTTTATTTTATCAGTATATCTTTGTCTCTTTTTCCTTGCTTTTTTGCTTTTATCTCCGCCTGTTTTTTTATTTTCAGTAGATAATTCATTTGCAGCATTGAGCATTGACTGTGAAGTTAATTAATCAGCGTAGTTAATTAATAACTGATTTATAAGATTGTGATTAATCCCAAAAGGTGCTGTGTTTGCATATAACTGACCAATATTCCTTGTAATTTTAAGGTTCAGAATCTTGCCATTGAAAAAAGTTTCAGCTGTTCCAGTGGTATAATGGGTAAAGCTCCATAAAGTTCTCTGTTATTAATCTGGTGAGCTTTTTCATTTAAAATTAGTCTCAAGCAGGTTGTTTCTGACACAGAAACAGTTTTATGAAGGTATTCTGCCGCAGAGCTCCAAATAGGTGCAGCGTATACTCCGGGCATATGTTTTGTAAATTTGTAGCTTCAACTTTTGGCTTAACGGTGAATGAATATAAATATAAGGGTAAGCATAATTTCTGGCCGCGGCAGCTTTTTTTCTTAACTGGTACAAATGTTTCCGAAAAGTGAGTTTCCTGTCAAGGTGTACACCAAGATATTTAGTGACTTGTGTTTCTACTGTAGTGTATCCATCCATTTTAACTATTCCCAGGTGTTCTGGTGAATATTTCTTATTGAAATTAATCAATGACGTTTTGGTTGGATTAATTCTGATTTTACATTTTTTTATAATAATTGCTCAAGATTTCAAGGTGGCGATTGATTCTTTGGTTTGCAATGGCTTTCCTCCTAGAACTGGCTATGATAGCAGCATGATTGCTAGCTGTATACTGTCTAACTTTGGAATACACGCTTTAATTATAAAATTAACAAAAAAATTAGAAATACATGTAGATAGAAAAACTAAAAAACACGCACATCGAACTAATTAGTTAAAAATAATTTTTAAAATAAGCTTAAAACAATAATGAACGAAAAATACTCGTATTATTGTGAAAAAAGCGGGGACGCAATAATAATACTAGTATTTTTTATGCATTATTGTTTTAAGCTCATTTTATAAATTATTTTTAACTTTTTAATGCGATGTTATTTAAAGGCTCATTTTTTAGTTTCTTTAAACTATATTTATTTTGTTATCTATAAATTAGATTAGTGTCGGTAAAGTAGAGTGGCCTTATCGCTAAACTCCACCATTTGTGTCAGTAACTTTGCTTTTATATTGACTCAATAAAGGCATATTATTATTATAGGTTATGATCAAACCATGAAACCTAACCTCCCCTCTCGTTGTTCCAGGTATGGTTCCAGAACCGTCGAGCGAAATGGCGAAAGCAAGAGAAAGTGGGACCGACCGGCCATCCCTACAACTCGCCCTACCTCAACCCTTCAGCTGGAGGCCCCACTCAATCGGTGGTGGCACCGACGTTGCCCAATCCCTTCAGTCTACCGTTCGGCCTAAGGAAGCCGTTTGACTCCCTGGCAGCCTTCAGGTACCCTCCCCATGCCATGTTGCCCGGGTACCTGCCTTCACCCCCGTCGTACCACCATAGGGGAGCACCACCCCCGCTGTTGCCACCGTCAGCACATGGTAAGCAGCTTTACCACAATAATTTACATGTTGTTCAACAGTTTATAGACCAGGCATATAAAGGGTGAGTGAACATCAACGTCTTGGACTTTTGTAACCCTTTTTCAGAAAAATAGAAACTCTGTCATGACATGACGTCCCAGTATTGTATGATTTTTGTATAGAATACCCAGACTCCATAGTCAATTCTAGTGTTCTTTTTATGGTCAGCCTCCCGTAAACCCTGAAAGCCTGCAGAGCTGTAGAAGCGCTGCGAGAGGATAAGTGTGTGTTGGTTTCCACAGCATCGAAGGTCTCCAGAAGAAGGATTGTTGGAGGAGACTGGTTCAGGGAGTAGGGATTCTCGACCTGATAAGGATGAAGCCGCAGAGCCTCTCTAGTGTTCCTGGATCGGACGGCCTTTGGTGTTATTATCTGGGAAAGCCCACTCGAACATCTCCCGTGATGGAATCTGTAAAACAGGAACAGGTCGGTCACCCTTCTTCGATGTTTCAGGCCATAGAGGTCCTTTGTGAGGTTAGGCGTATCGACTAGTCTAATTGCTCTCTTCTCGATAGTGTCCAGAAGCTTTAGAGAGTGCTTCGGAGCGCATCCCCATACATGGGAGCAATACTTCAACGATGGTCGGACCTGTGCTTTGTAGAGCAGTAGTAGTTATTATTATTATTGAGTAGAGTACAAGTACTATAAACTCGAATATACAAGAATAAGAGTGTATGGACAAGACAAACAGAATGAAAGACTGCATCACAAAGAAAATAGAAAATAGTCACAAGGCGCTGCACCACCTGTCATAATTGTTTTCAAAATTATTGATAGAAGTTGAGTTCACCACGTAGGAAGGCAGGTTGTTCCATGCGTCGAAAATGCGGTTGGACAGAAAACACTGACGAACTGAAGTGCGAAAAGCTTCTTTCTTCAACTTGAAGTTGTGGCATCTGAGGTTGGTTTGCGACAGGCGGTATAGATGAGATAGGTCTACAGTGAACATCTTATTTATGACTTTATATGTTATAATGAGGTCGCCCCGCAGTCTTCTGGCAGCAAACGTTGATAGGCCAAATAACACACGACGTTCATCATAGCTTTGCCTTTGGATACCAAAGGGAATCCGCGTCGCACGTCGTTGTAAATCTTCTAACAAGTTCTTGTCGCCATGAGAACTGGATCCCAAATAGGACCGGCAAATTCCAAAATGGGTCGTAGGTATGTTTTATATAAGAAGGAACAGGTACTAACGTCCCATCCATGGAAAGATCTCTCCATCATGTAAAGCAGCCTCTTGGCTTTGGACGTAACGCTATGAATGTGTTCAGACCAAGATAATCTATCTGTGACTATTACTCCTAGATCGGTGTGACTGGAAACTGTGTCGATGTACTGTATACAGGGTTGCGCTAAAGTATGGAACCAAGCAAATATCTTTGAAACGGAAAGGGCGATATTGCTGCAAATTTGCAGGTAGATGTAGTGACATTTAATGCATCCGAATACAGTATGTTAGCTATTAATGTACTTCCGGTCTAACCGGAAGTGCCGTCAACTTTTTTAATTTAAATGGGACACCCTGTATATTTTTGCAGATTTTAATACATCTTTTTGTTCCGAATACGTCCATAGTGGGTTTAGTATTAGTTTCTGTAAAAACGGGAAAGATAAAGCTTCTGTATCATTTCAGGTGTTTAAAATGCCGGTCATTCAAAGTCGGTTTTGGCGAACGCGTGAGAACTAACAAAGAAGTGTGTCAACTTTTAATGATTTACGTCCCGACAGTGGTCCTATAACACGTTTGACGGTGACTAAAAACAAAAATACAAAAAAAATTACCTCAAACGGGAAGACCGCAGATCGTCACGGACGAATTTGTGAGACAAATTTTTTAAGAAACAAATACTAAACCCACTATGGACGTATTCGGAAAAAAAAGATGAATTAAAATCAGCAAAAATATACAGGGTGTCCCATTTAAATTAAAAAAGTTGACGGTACTTCCGGTTAAACCGGAAGCACAATAATAGCTAACATACTGTATTCGGATGCATTATATGTCACTACATCTACCTGCAAATTTTCAGCAATATCGCCCTTTCCGTTTCAAAGATATTTGCTTGGTTCCATACTTTAGCCCAACCCTGTATAACTTCTTGCAACAGAACAAAACTCCAAGGTTCTGTGATGCCGTTTTAGCAATACAGACGACGTCGTCATGCCAGGGCATGTTATTGTTGATCCCCAAAAGCTTGACGGAAGGTGACTCGACTATTTCCACAGTTGGTAAGGCAACGTGAGACTTCTTTGTCAGTATTGTTGCCTGAGTTTTCCGTACATTCTTTATTTACTAATCCCCACTCGACAACTTTTTCGATATTTACGTTGATCTGTAAGACATGCTGCTGTCGCCGCGAAGCTCTAGATTGGATTGGATGTTATTTTTAGCAGCTTGCCTTTATGTATGGGGGGCTTAAAATAAACCGTTTAGGTGTAAAACACTAGAATTGACCAGGAGAAGTGAATGTGCAATAATATTTAATAAACGTAACTCTGATGTCGCGTTTTTATTAGACATAAAAGTCATTACTTACTGGATGTACTCCAACTCGACCTACATAAAGTTGCATAGTTATTTTTCTGAAAAGGTTTATCGTTTGGTCACAAGATCCTGAGGGGTTGAGAGCTTGACTCACCCTGTATTAGGGAGAGAATGGGAAGATATAAAAACAGTTAAAAGATCAATCCAGTTTGTTAAAAATTGGAAAACAGAGAGAAACCGGTGGTAAAATTTTGGAAAAACGGAAAAATCACGGAAGTTAAATAAAGTCATTGTCAACATTGGAAAAAATAATAGTATGCTCGTAGCTGTGTATCAGAAATAACCGGGAAAACTTGAAAAAAAATGCCAAAAATAGGTAGAAATATCGTAAAAACCGATTTTTTGTACAGACGTAGTGCAAAACTCACTTCATTTTTCTGACTGTATGCTTTTTGTTGTTTCTAACCTTGGGAAAATGTATATTCTTCTTTATTTCTTAGAGCATTTAAATAAAAGCTTTTTATAAGTTTTTTTGTTTTAACTTATTTAACTTTTTTTTTTTTTTTTTTTTTATGGTCGGCCTCCCGCAAAGGCTGAAAGCCTATGGCGCTTTAGAAGCGCTGCGAGAGGATAAGTACCGGTTCACGTTAGATTTGAAACGCTGCAGGTTGTAGCCGTCGGGAAACAAATTCCCCGGCAGCTGATTCCACAGCGTCGAAGTTCTCCAAAAGAAGGAATGCTGGAGGCGACTGGTTCGGGGAGTAAGGACCTCGACCTGGTAAGGATGAGCTCGAAGAGCTTCTCTAGTGGTCCTGGTTCGGACGGCCTGTGGTGTTATTATCTGAGAGAGCTCACTCGAACATCTTCCGTGATAGAATCTGTAAAACAGGGATAGGTCAGCCACCCTCCTTCGATGTTCAAGGCTGTGGAGGTCCTTTGTGAGGTTAGGCGTATCGATTAGTCTAATCGCTCTTTTCTGGATAGTGTCCAGAAGCTTTAGAGAGTGCTTCGGAGCGCATCCCCACACATGGGAGCAATACTCCAGCGATGGTCGGATCTGTGCCTTGTAGAGCAGCAGCAGTTGCTCTGGTGTATACAACTTCCTACAGCGGAACAAAACTCCAAGCTTCTGGGATGCCGTTTTAGCAATACTGACGACGTGGTCGTGCCAGGACATGTTATTGTTGATGTTGATTCCCAAAAGCTTGACGGAAGGTGATTCGACTATGGGGTGACCCTCCATTTCCACGGTTGGTAAGCCATTGTGAGACTTCTTTGTAAGTGTTGTTGCCTGAGTTTTTTGTACGTTGAACTGTACTTTATTTGCTAATCCCCACTCGACAATTGTTTTGATATCTGCGTTGATCTGTGAGGCATGCTGCTGTCGCCGACGTACCGTCTCCTGGGATGATAGTGGCTTGCCTGGTTCCATGCACGACACTAATGTACTGTCATCTGCGAAGCTGTAGATTGGATTGGATGTTATTTCCAGCAGCTCGTTGATGTACAGCAGAAATAGTGTAGGGGATAGGACAGATCCCTGAGGAACACCGGCGTTTATTGAAAATACGTCTGATGAACAGCCCTCGACTACAACGAACAGAGATCGGTCTTTCAAAAAGCTATTCAGCCACTGGCGCAGACCAGGTGGTAGTCCATAAGCAGCAAGCTTGACCAGAAGTCCGTCATGCCATACTCTGTCGAAAGCTTTTGATATATCAAGTGCAACAACACGGGATTCGCCATGGTTGTCTATTGCTCTGTTCCACAAGTGAGTGATGTAGGCAAGGAGGTCACCTGTAGACCTGTGCTTACGGAAGCCATACTGGCGATCATTTATGATGTTATTGTTGTCCAGGTATTTCAGGAGCTGTGTATTAATGACAGTCTCCATAACCTTAGACATGATGCTGAGAAGAGCCACTGGTCTATAATTGGTGGGATCAGTTTTTTTGCCTTTCTTAGGGATAGGCTGTACGCAGCCAATCTTCCACGAAGCGGGAAACACGCCTCGTTGATACGAAAGTTTGAAGAGCTTGCAAAGAATAGGTGCAAGCTCAGCGGCACAGCGTTTAAGGACAATGGCTGGAATTTGGTCAGGGCCAGTAGCTTTATTGGTGTTCAGTTTTTGGAGGATGCTTTTTACATCTCGATGTTGAAATTTGACCTCTGCCATTCTCGAGTTCACGCTTATGGTGGTGGTCGGAGTACTTCCTTGAAAGTCTACGGTAGAATTGGCTGCGAAGAGTTTCCCCAAGATGTCTGCTTTTTCTTTAGGAGCAGAAGCGATGGATTTGTCCTCTCTGGTCAAGGGTGGTATTGACGAGTAGGAAAAGTTCTGACTAACAGCCTTAGCTACAGACCAGAATGTTCTGGACGAACTAGGACATGAGAGGAGCTTGTTCTTAATTTTTTGGTTGTGTTCCTCCTTGCTGCTGTCAATCACGCGTTTACAGTGATTTCTGGCGTCGATAAAACTGCGGTGGCTCTCAGCATTTGGATTTTTCCTCCATTCTCTGTAGCGTTGGTTTTTAGAGGTAACTGCATCTCTACAACGCTTATTGAACCATGGCTTATTTTTGGAGGGATGCTTGACGACATGAGGAATATAGGCTTCCATGCCGGATATTAATACCTCTGTTATTTCTTGGGCGCAAGCGGATGGGTCTCGTGACTTGAAGCAGACGTCGTTCCAGGGAAAGGAGTGGTAGTATTCCCTTAGGTCGTCCCACTTGGCTGATCCGTAATGCCAGACCCGACGAGGCTTTGCATGGTAGAGATCTGGAGAATGCATTCTGCATAGCGTCGAGACGGTGTTGTGGTCAGACGATCCCAGTGGGGCGGTTACCTTCACTGTGTAGACCGTTGGAGCAGTTGTGAGATATAGGTCCAACAGACTAGCAAAATCTCCGTGGCGGCTGGGAATCCTTGTTGGTTCTTTGACTATCTGCTCCAAGCCGCAGCTGATAGCGAAGGCTTCAGCTTCACGTCCCTCGTCGTCCGTTTTGTTTGAGTGTGTCAGCCAGTATGAGTTGTGAACGTTGAAGTCACCCAGAAAGACTATCTCTGAATGAGGGTGATCTGATTGCAGCGCGTCCACAGTGGCTGAAAGCTTCTCGAAGAGCTCTTTGCAGTTGTTACTGCTTGGTGGCCTATAAATGCAGCATATAAATTTGGAATGATTTTGGAAGGATATTTTGAGCCATATGATGTCAAATCCTTCCAGTTCGAGCTCTTCTTCTCGATGACAAGAAAGCCCAGATTTAACGTACACGCATACGCCAAACCTACGTCTAAATCGGGTGTATAAGTCATATCCGGGATATCTAAAGCAGTTATCCATTGTTGAAGAGCCGACTTGAGTTTCCGTAAGAGCCAGAATGTGTGGCTTCTCTGCCTGAAGGTGTTGATGGACAGAGTTTATGTTGGAGGCAAGACCTCGTATATTTGTAAAGTCGGCTCTGAATAAGTTTCTCTGGCCTTCGGGCCCGTCGTCAGTGCGAAGTTGCTGCGAAGGACGGCTTCTGTTGTTAGCCTGACGAGGAGTGGCAGCACAATTCTTTAAACAATCTTCGCTTAATGTTCCCCCCGGACCACCTGGCACCCGGAGATCCGAACGGCCAGGTATTTTACCTCCGGAATCTTTTGATCCTGGAAGAGCCATTGAGCATTTTTTACTTTTAATTAATCCAATTTGTCACTTATGAGAAACCGAGAACATCAGCCCAGCGACGGAACATGAACCGTGAGGCCATTTGGCGCCGCCTATTTCCGGGAACCTATTTCTAGTTTCCCGGAAATATTCCGATGTGGGGGTGATTGCACCGCGGGCGAAGCTAAGTGACTGCACTTCTCCCCCCTGTGGCTGATTGCAGAGATAATAGTACATGATGCACCGTCGTCGGTGCAAGGTGTACCATCACCTCTGGGCGATGGGGTCGCCACATCCCTACGCCATAAAACTGAACTGATTGATTTTTGTTCTTTCCAGCCGTGGGTCTGTACCCGTCAGCCAGCTCCTTCCAAACCCTGCTAGCCAACATCTCAGCAGCCCAAAGGCCCAAACAAGAATTCTCAACGACTCCCCCCCTCTCCCCTGGAGGGGGCTCCTCAGCCGCAGGTCCGCCTGAGGTCGATAGAAGAAGCTCCAGCATAGCCTCGCTGAGGCTCAAAGCGCGCGAGCACGAATTGAGGTTAGAAATGCTCAGGCAGAACGGGGATCTCATTAGTTAATGTTGCTTAACAACGTTCTATTATCATGTTTGTTATTGTTGAAAGTATGAAGTAGGTACGATGGTTGTACAAGCGGCCATGTGGTTGTGTTCCTTCTTACGCTGCGTTCACACCAGAGATGTGCTAGGAAAATGTGCGTAGCGAGGATGTGTAGCGGAGCTGTGAAACATCTCACGAAACACATTAATAGCACACATTTTTCGCCAACATGCCTTGTTTTGTACGTACCATAGAGTTAACATCTATAGAGGGAGTGTAAACAACAAAATGCACAGGTCGCTGACCAGCCAACATGTAATGGAAATTTTGACAGCCTGAGGGCATTACCAGTAGCGTGCGACTTTATATTAAAATTGGATGTTCATTAATAGATTCAATTGTTACTGTGATGTTACAAACTGATACCAATAAGAGTTACTCTTATTATAATTTCATTGTAACAGTTGATAATTTATTATTACCATGAAGTGTTTTTCAAAACATATCTAACAGTGTTCTGAAAGGTAGCCTGTTGGAATGGCTGCATCGTGTTTTTACTTCAGCAATAAAATATAATGATTGCATTAGGTAATATCTAGTTCCATAAAATTCTCATAGATAGATTTTCTGTAAGTAAACGTAGCATACGTTTTTGCATTTCACGTCCTCATATAGTTTAAAAAATGGAATTTGGAAAATTCATGTTGATTGACATGAATGTAATGCGTGCACAAAACATACATTAAACAACCATTATTATTCCTCAAACTGGAGTGAAGTTACTTTTCTTCCCAGTTATCCCCATATATTACGCTACTGAAAACCAAAACAAAACCTATACTCACCTATGATAAGAAGTAAGATTTGTCGCTATTACAGCAAACTATGCACTTTTTTGTTGTCTCATCATGCAATTATGACAATATTGTTCATAAATAATTTAATTCACACCACAAATAGTCACAAAGTCAGTCAAATATGCAACAAAATCACAAAAATCTCGACACACGCAATAACCACAACTACAAAGACAGCCACATGACAGCTTAAGGGCACGCCGATTGTAGGTTGTCAGATTTACGACATATTAGAAGTTATTGCGACATTCCGCTATGAAATTTACCATTTTTGAGATTTCATTAAATCAATACAAATCATCTTCACGTAAATCAGTTACATTGCAAGTATATTGGAATGTATAGTTAAATACCCAGTTAAATACTTTGTGTTCAAACTGCGGAAACTGCCAGATTTTGAAGAAACTGGAAGCGGACGAAGAAGAGTGGCAATAGCGCTATAGATGTTGGCTGGTCAAAATTCAAATTAGGCTCCCTCTAGAGACGTTAACTCTGTGGTACGTACAAAAACCTCGCTCTGCTAAGCCATTTCCACCAGAGCTGTGCTGAGCGAGACGAGGTACTTCAAGCGATTCTATTGGTTCGTCAAAAACACATTCCTCTTAACACATCCTCGCACATCATTGGTGGAAACGCAACCTTAGTCTAATAAACCTAGTAGAGATTTAGAACTTTAAGGGCCGGTTTCACAATCATGGGTTAACTCAAGGTTGTGTGTTGACCGGAGGTTAACCCTAGATGTCATGTTTCTCAAATGGCGGTTATCGATTTTACTTGAGGTTAATTCTGAGTTAACTTGACCCCAAGAAATTCTTGAGTTCACCTCAGGTTTGCGACGACACATGCGCATTAGGTTATGTCACTTTGGTTTTGCTACTTGCAAGGCGCTTGAAGTTACATATGTTACCGTTTACTTTAACGCTTTCCATCGTTCTTTTTATTTGTAATGGATGGTTATGATGTAAATGCGTATAGCAGCGATGATAAGAAGCAATGAGACCAAGAATATTCGACCTAGGGTCAATTATTTTGAGGAATATGATGACCATGACTCCTTGGTCTTTTTTAAATTTTTGTATTTCTCTTTCAGCCCCTTTACAGATCTGCGGCTATTATTTGCACATTTGAAATTAAATTCTTCTCCTATCTCCTCTCAGGCGTTGTCTTTTTCGCGCCTTGTTGTCGCACCTTTTGTTTTGCGTTCTGTTACATGCCTGTACTCTTCTACTAACGAAATGAACAGATATTCTTCACCTTTTGAAAAGTTGTCCGCTCTTTTTGGTTTTTCCATGCTGAAAGGCCCCAGAAACAACAAGCAGTCCAAACACCAATCCAACCTAAAAATCTTTTATCTATGCCAAACACCAAATAACTGCGAATGAAATAAAAAACGTCAGTGGAAAAAACCAAAATGAGGTTGGAAATCGCACGGCACTGACAACTCAACGAACTCATTCTTTGACAGTCTTGTCAAAAAAACACAAAACACTAGCACGAAACACCTAACGAAGGTAATAATAAGAAGAAGAATTTTAAATATTGCGGCCACAGTGCCACCAACCGCTAAAAATAAAATACAAATCGCGGTCAGTTAACCCTACGTCATTTTATGATTGTGAAACAAGAGGCTTCCATTGTTCGAGTTAACTCGCAGTTCGAGGTTAGTAAACCGTCAGAGTGACCACTGATTGTGAAACTGGGCCTAACAGATTCTTCTATTTAACGTATGGTTATAGTATACGTGACAAAAGTAAAAAAATCAAACAGTTTTGTTTATTTTTTTGTTGTTTTTTGTTGTTCTTGTTAAGACTGGTTCAAATAAATGTTTATTCTAAAAAATCCTTAAAACAAACTTCTAAATCTCTGCGATCTTCATTGGATTAATCTAATCTACACGCCTCTGTTTAGATGAAACGTGTTAAAATGGTAGACCGAATCACAAGCTCTTGAAATTTTTAGTGCAACAAATTGTAATTTGAATAAACAAAATGGCGTGAAGATGTTTTATTGAAAATAATAGGAAGACACACATTTTTATGGCCTAATTAGGGAGTTGTAGTCAGAAAAAAAGTTGGCGTTGTAGGGAGAGATGGTGCAAATATATTTTGAACTTTATCCAACATTCTTGTTGACAGGTGTTGACAAAAACAGTTGAAATATCTAATATCTTAGGTCTAGGTGCTCGAATTCTCAGAGCTCCGTGACATTTGTACTTCCTTTTTTAGCTTCGATTTCGACAGCATTAAGTTTAAGTATATTAAATTTGTAAATAATGTGTACTTAGTATAATAGATAGTACGTACTTAGTATTGAAAATATCCGTCCTATGTAAATAACATCCATTGAACGATTACTTTTTTGTACACTCAGAGAAAGGACTCACTGTAAAGAGGTTATAAAGGCTCGTTCACAGAGAAATAACAAAGAGAGCAGCATTTGTCGATTTGTCATTCAAATTTTCAAAATTTTCAAAATTTTCAAAATTTTCAAAATTTTCAAAATTTTCAAAATTTTCAAAATTTTCAAAATTTTCAAAATTTTCAAAATTTTCAAAATTTTCAAAATTTTCAAAATTTTCAAAATTTTCAAAATTTTCAAAATTTTCAAAATTTTCAAAATTTTCAAAATTTTCAAAATTTTCAAAATTTTCAAAATTTTCAAAATTTTCAAAATTTTCAAAATTTTCAAAATTTTCAAAATTTTCAAAATTTTCAAAATTTTCATAATTTTCAAAATTTTCAAAATTTTCAAAATTTTCAAAATTTTCAATATATTCAAAATTTTCACAAATTTCAAAATTTTCTAATTTTCCAAATTTTCACGTGCTAATCCCAATCTCAATCCTAAAGCCCACAGGCCAACCTCAACCTCCAACAAATATCTATATTACGAAATTTTGAAAACATTTGCAAAATTTTCAAAATATTTGCAAAATTTTCAAAATATTTGCAAAATTTTCTTAATTGTAAATTTAAATTCTTATGTATTTATCTATGATTTTTGTTAAGATTTTTTCATCTGTACGAGGGGTTTGGACAGGGTAGGCAACGGCACTGTTGTCATTGTTGTTTAAAAAAATTCTAATTGTAATAATTGGTAAAAGCCAATAATATACATTGCTTTATTAATATTGAAAACAGGATGACACCATTCTAATCCTCTTCTATTGTGTCTTTGGTCTGAGATTGTTATTTCGTTGAAGCGTACTCTTGTAGATTTTATTTTTTATACATATGTATATGTATTATTAGTTTTATAAGTTTGATAGTATCTACTTTTATTTTTATAGTTATTATTATACTTGCAATGATCGTACTGTTATTAGCAACTTATGAATAATGGCCTCAAAATGATCCGTCCAAATATGTACTTAAATTTTTTGAAAATAAATATTTTCTATGTAAACGTTACGTGGTGTATCATTTCTTTCCTTCAGGAGAACATCGAAATGTGGGAGTTAATCTTTAAAAGAACGCATTTGACCTAGCACATGTTTGATAATAAATAAAATTTTGAATATTTAATTTCGGACACATCATTTAAAAAAACAGGTATAAATAATAATTAATGGGAAAACATTAATAATTGAAAGATCTTTATTGACTAAAAGTAGTTATAGTTAGATTTAAATACATTTTCCGTGAATTTGCAATGCTCATAGGAATACTTTCATATTACTATGGCTAAAAACAAAAAGATGCAGTCTATATAGGGAGGAATTTTTGAAAAGGTTTTAGTATTGGTCCTGTGGGGTCGAAAAAAAATCATAAGTAGCCTACTTAGGTGTTAATCTTTTCACCTAGCTACACCAGATAGTACCTATTACCGCACTAACTACTGGTAGTTATTTAAGAACCACCCAGATGATGTATCCTTGAAGCTAATGCACGGTGAACCAGCAGCAAAGCAGTAAAAGAAATTCAAGCAAGTACTCACTATTTGGTTGCTACGAAGTTGTAAGTGAGGTCCTGTCGCAGGCGTCTTACAGGTAAAAGTACGATTTACGATGTCTTCTTCAATTTGGACCATACGAGGTCGTCTAGGTCTTCCAGCGTGTCCACCACGATGTGGATTCAGACATCCCGTGTCTCTAGCTCTTTGCACGAGCGAGACAAATCGACGAGGTGCAGGGTGAGTACGGTTAGGGAAACGATCGGCATACACTCGCGAAGCCGCAGCGGTATTTTGACCACACTCATCGTACATTAAAATCATGTCCACCAGTTCATTATTGTTATAAGCGTGCGCCATTGTTGTTATTTTTAAAGTCCGATCGTCAGATGTAGTAAGTCAAGCACTCTCGTACACTATGCCACAGCAACGCGACGTATGACGAACTGCCTATTTTAGTGTTTTCTCACCGGCATCGGCACCGCTAGCGCTGCCTTGTTTGTTGTGATATTATGAGATGGTGAGCCATTACCCAGGGACGGACTAAGCATTGAGGATTTCTTTAATGGTCAGTATCTTGTTTTCTCTAAATATTTCGTTCATATGTTACAGGGAAAACACTCATTTTGGTGACTACTGTCCGCAGTATGAAAAAAGTCCCAACTTATGAAGCACCCTGTATAGGGAGGAATTTTTGAGAAGGTTTTAGTATTGGTTCTGTGAGGTCGAAAAAAAATCATAAGTAGCCTACTTGACCATTTCACCTCCACATTACAATTACAATCATAATAGGTGTTAATCTTTTCATCTAGCTACCCCAGGTGGTACCTACTACCGCACTAACTACTGGTAGTTATTTAAGAACCACCCAGATGACGTATCCTTGAGTGATGACCGGTGAGTGAGATCGGCGGCCACAATATATAATGTACGACTAGTACCTCGGTACTCGTGGGCGGTACGCAGCTTCCATGAAATAACGTTCTCAATTAATATCCTGTTATCAAATGAAAATCAGCCGGGCACCAATTTAACGAACTGACCATCCAGCTATAATTACAACCGTTTATGGTTTTAATTATCCTTATCGCGTATTAACGTAATAACACGGTGGTACTGGTGGTACTGAAAAATTGCCGTACAGTCAGTGCGATATTACGCATACAATGATATTGTCATGCGAGCCCAAATGATAAAACTATGAGAACAACTACAAGGACACCGTTTTGCCAAGGAAATCCTTTCAAGCTTTGGCATATCCAAGAAGTACGGGTGGGGCATAAAAACCAAGTGTTTTTGGTTTGAGTAGTACTCATATATTAGAAAAGGGAGGAGCGCGCAGTTTATTACAATCCATTCCTTGATTCAAACCATTTCACTTTCTTACTTGCCACTTGCCATCACGGAGCGGTAGATGCTAGAACAACGCGTGGCATATGGCGTGGCATCATTGGCCCATATTTTTTTGGAGAAAATGGGGTCACCGGTACAGTAACATCTGAACGTTACATTCATATGGTGAATACCTTTTTCATACCTGAATTGCAAAGAAGAGGTGTGGATATCCAAGATTTGTGGTTCGAGCAAGATGGGGCCACGGCACACACCGCCAGAGCATCCATGGCTGTTCTTCGCCGCCTGTTTCCAAATCGTTCAATTTCGAGGTTTGGTGGCATTTCATGACCTCCTCGGTCTCCCGACTTATCAATTTGTGATTTTTTTATGGGGGTAACTCAAGTCACGTGTTTAAAGGGCCAAGCCCCGTACGTTAGACGCAGAGAAGGAAGCGATTCGCCATGAAATCTCTCAAAAATCAACAGAGACATGCTGGAAGCAGTGGAGTGCAATTTTCGTGAACGGCTGCATCATATGCCAGATGTAATTTTTGCACTTAGATATTTCAAAATTGTTTATTATCAGCTATGTTCTACTACCAATAATTTTTTTAGAGTAAAAACTAATAATTTTATGATTATTTCAAAAACACCTGATTAGTATGCCCCACCCTGTACTTGACGATAACCAGATCAAATTTTCGTCTCATAGTAGAATTCCTGACTGGCCATTGTTAACTCAGGAAACACCTTCACATTATGGGGTTAAGCGACATACCGATATGTAGATTGTAGAATCTGCTAAAGTGAAGACGAAACTGTAGAACTCGTCATTATGTGAGTTCCCAGAGTTATCTTCCATTAGAGAGTATGCGTTCGGCGAGTCTAGGCCTACTGCAGCCCACATAAGGAAAATCTAAAATCGTTATTTGGCTTCCGATCAGGACGAAAACTTGTGTCATGTATACCTTGAGGACGCCAATTACAAATCCGGCCGTTGTTTTGAGTTACAGCTTCAGGTAATGTATATCAAAATTTTTTAGACTCTCAGTTCTTCAGGTTCACCCTAAAAATCTAAAATCGTTATAAGGCTACCTATCAGGACGAAAACATGTGTCATGTATACAATGATGGCGCGAATTACAAATCCGGTCGTTGCTTTGAGTTACAGCTTCAGGTAACGAACATCAAAATTTTTTAGGCCCTCACATCTTCAGGTTCACCCTAAAGATCTAAAATCGTTATAAGGCTTCCTATCAGGACGCAAACTTGTGTCATGTATACAATGAGGGCGCGAATTACAAATCCGGCCGTTGCTTTGAGTTACAGTTTCAGGTAACGAACATCAAAATTTTTTAGATCCTCAGATCTTCAGGTTCACCCTAAAAATCTAAAATCGTTATAAGGCTTCCTATCACGACGGAAACTTGTGTCATGTATACTTTGAGAGCGCGAATTACAAATCCGGCCGTTGTTTTGAGTTACAGCTTCAGGTAACGAACATCAACATTTTTTAGACCCTCAGATCTTCAGGTTCACCCTAAAAATCTAAAATCGTTGTAAGGCTTTCTATCAGGACGAAAACTTGTGTCATGTATACAATGAGGGCGCGAATTACAAATCCGGCCGTTGTTTTGCGTTTCAGCTTCAGGCAACAACATCAAAATTTTTTAGACTCTCCGATCTTCAAGTTCGCCCTAAAAATCTAAAATCGTTATCTGGCTTCCAATCAGGACGAAAACTTGTGTCATGTATACTTTGAGGGCGCGAATTACAAATCCGGCCGTTGTTTTGAGTTACAGCTTGACGTAACGAACATCAAAATTTTTTAGACCCTCAGATCTTCAGGTTCACCCTAAAAATCTAAAATCGCTATCTGGCTTCCAATCAGGACGAAAACTTGTGTCATGTATACTTTGAGGGCGCGAATTACAAATCCGGCCGTTGTTTTGAGTTACAGCTTGACGTAACGAACATCAAAATTTTTTAGACCCTCAGATCTTCAGGTTCACCCTAAAAATCTAAAATCGCTATCTGGCTTCCGATCACGACGAAAACGTGTGTCATGTATACTTTGAGGGAGCGAATTACAAATCCGGCCGTTGTTTCGAGTTACAGCTTCAGGTAACGAACATAAAAATTTTTTAGACCCTCAGATCTTCAGGTTCACCCTAAAAGTCTAAAATCGTTATAAGGCTTCCAATCAGGACGAAAACTTATGTCTTGTATACTTTGAGGGCGCGAATGACAAATCCGGCCGTTTTTTTGAGTTACAGATTCAGGTAACGAAAATAAAAATTTTTTAGACCCTCAGATCTTCAGGTTCACCCTAAAAGTCTAAAATCGTTATAAGCCTTCCAATCAGGACGAAAACTTGTGTCATGTATACTTTGAGGGCGCGAATTACAAATGCGGCCGTTGTTTTGAGTTACAGCTTGACGTAACGAACATCAAAATTTTTTAGACCCTCAGATCTTCAGGTTCACCCTAAAAATCTAAAATCGTTATCTGGCTTCCGATCACGACGAAAACGTGTGTCATGTATACTTTGAGGGTGCGAATTACAAATCCGGCCGTTGTTTCGAGTTACAGCTCCAGGTAACGAACGTAAAAATTTTTTAGACCCTCAGATCTTCAGGTTCACCCTAAAAATCTAAAATCGTTATAAGGCTTCCTATCAGGACGAAAACTTGTGTCATGTATACAATGAGGGCGCGAATTACAAATCCGGCCGTTGCTTTGAGTTAGAGCTTCAGGTAACGAACATCAAAAATTTTTAGACCCTCAGATCTTCAGGTTCGGCCTAAAAATCTAAAATCGTTATAAGGCTTCCTATCAGGACGAAAACTTGTGTCATGTACACTTTGAGGGCGCGAATTACAAATCCGGCCGTTGTTTTGAGTTACAGCTTCAAGTAACGAAAATAAAAATTTTTTAGACCCTCAGATCTTCAGGTTCACCCGAAAAATCTAAAATCGTTATAAGGCTTCCTATCAGGACGAAAACTTGTGTCATGTATACAATGAGGGCACGAATTACAAAACCGGCCGTTGTTTTTAGTTACAGCTTCAGGTAACGAACATAAAAATTTTTTAGACCCTCAGCTCTTCAGGTTCACCCTAAAAATCTGAAATCGTTATCTGACTTCCTATCAGGACGAAAACTTGTGTCATATATACTTTGAAGGCGTGAATTAAAAATCCGGCCGTTGCTCTGAGTTGCAGCTTCAGGTAACGAATATCAAAATTATTTAGACCCTGAGATATTCAAGTCCACCCTAAAAATTTAAAATCGTTTTCTGGCTTCCGATTAGGACGAAAACTCGTATCGTGTATAGCTTGAGGGCGCTGATTATAAATCCGACCGTTGCTTTGAGTTGCAGCTTCAGGAAACCAACATCAAAAATTTCCTGACCCTCTGATCTCCAAGTTCACCCTAAAAATCTAAAACCGTTATCTGGCTTCCAATCAGGGCAAAATTTCGTGTCATGTATAGCCTTAGGGCGCTTATTACGAATGATATCAAAATATAAAAAAAATGTAGACCCTCAGATGTTCAGGTTCACCCTAAATATTTAAAATCGTTATCTTATGTAACAAATATCAAAATAATTTGCTGTATGGGGCTAGATAATTTGTACTGTTCAAGAAATTGTATCAAGTCTTGTACCAGAAATTGTGTAATGTATTACAGACTTTACAGACAAAAAGTATGGCTTTGTAGAAAATTCTTCATCATCATAGTCACAATGTCTTATCAAACATGTTTTTAACTCCTAAAATGCATTAAGTCGGAGCTAGAGTATTGCTGACACGAATATTATCAATAGTTTTGAGAACTGTAGCTCGCCATCGTTCGCGATTTATTGTCAGTTCAGTGGCGCTCTTGATATTCATATCCAGCAACTGTTTCGACGTATCCACCCAGCGTGTAGGGAAACAGCCACGGCGCTGCCCACTCGAGGCATGACCCTGAACTACAAGTTTCTCCATATTATCGCTTCTGTGAATCTGTACGAAGAATGTAAGCATTCTCGTCGACATAACGGAGGATAGTCTCTTTGGATTACCGAGCTCATCCAGTATGGGAACGTTAGTTCGATGGGCGGTATAAGAGACTTCCAGCATTCTACTCCACGTTCACATTTCAAAAGCATCTATGCGAGCTCGATCTGCCTTGAATCAGCGACATTTAGGTAGTTTTAATGATGTTATGGTCGCGCCATATCTTAGGAAGCTTTGTAATGGCCACACGTGCCTGTTGAATGCGCCGTCGAACCTCATTTTCACAGCCACCCGAATTGTCGATCAAAGAACCGAGGTACACAAAACGTTGAACTACTTGACAACGGCCTACTGACTTTATTTCTCGATGATTATCGTGCTCTTTATCTACGATCATAACCTTGGTCTTGTAGTTAATGCCAAGACCATAGGCTGCACTATGCTGTTCCAAGATGTTTAATAGAGCTACTAGTTCTTCTTGAGAAGCAGCAATAAAGGTTGTATCGTCAGCAAATCTTAAGTTGGGTATTTTGATTTCGCCAATAGTGATACCGCCCATTACAAGCTATGGATAATATTAGATGTCATTGTAATCAAATAGCCTAGCTCCATGCAAGAAAACAGCTCAAACACTGCTCTCCTTGAGTAGGAATCAGCTCCGAATAACGACGGGTCCCCTCACATTGTGACCTGAAGGAAAAATGTGAGGAGACCTGGACAATGGAGACCTCAACTGCAGACTGCATGGAAGAGGGACTGAATCAGTCCTACATGTGCTCTGTGAGTGCGAAGCGCTAGATCACAAGAGACAACAGCTGTGGAAGACCAAGCTAGAACCAATAGGTACAGCTCAGCACCAGGACCAGTAGGAAAACTGCATAAACTTATGCAGGGATCTAGATTGCTGGAGTGGATACTGTAAATGAGATGAGTAATAATACAATAGGCCTTAAGGCTCAAGTATTGACGGGCACAGTAAGCTCGGACGACTCCTGGAAAAAAATCAAATAGCCTAACATAATCTAGTTGGATGTAATTACCTAGTCAAATAAGTTACTTTGAAGTTGCGAACAGACATGTCGTAATTACCTGACCCGCATATATATGTACCGAAGATAATAAACTAATTATTCAGAATATGTCCATTTAAAGGCCATCAGCAGTTTTTATTAAGATTATAATATCAACCGTTATTGTCATTATTCCCTTAAAGTGAAATTGTCCAGGACAGGCTGTCATTAAAATAATAACTTCTGAAAGGGTTTACTTAAATTTAATGTTATAATTTATGGTAACAATTTTTGAGTGAAATTGATGCGGATAATGCATGGTCTGGGCAAAGATTAGTTAGCCCATGTTTTCACACTGCCTGAATTTTAATGCAGTTATCAAATTTATTCGCTGATAATTTTCGGGCTCAATGTTGGCGAAAACAGGTTAAAAAATCGATTAAAACGAAAAGTACTGGATTTAGGAAGTATCGTACCTAAAGTACCCAATCGCTTCCTATGTTAGTAGGCGGAGAAGTTTCTGTTGTCTTCTGCTGTTTCCTGTTATTTCCATTTCTCTGTCGTGGTAGATGGCTTTTTCTCTTCTTTTCATAGCATCAATGCTGGGGTTCCTCAGGGATTGGTATTGGCTCCGACATTGTTTCAGCTTCACATCAATGATCTACTCTAGCACTACAAACCCATTCCACAGTTTTGCGGATGAAAGTACGCTGGATGCAGGCATCATGAACGACAGACCGATCTCTGTGGTCGAGCTGGAATCCAGAAGACTGGTAGTGGCAGCTTCAAAGTATCTCGATACAATTTAATGCCTCCAAGACCCAGTATTGTACGCTATCGAACAAGAAGTGCCCAAGCCAACACCAGGTTCTAATGAACAACCGGGCTCTGCCAAGCAGTCACTCATTCAAACTGTTAGGAGTCAACATTACAGAAAAACTGATCTGGCACGAACACTTTGCGTCAATTGCAACAGCGTCTGGTAAAAAGCTTAGGTAACTATTTAGAGCCAGAAAGTACTTCTCATCATGTAGCCTCCTCACGCTATATAAAGCCTAGATAAGACCTGGCATGGAGTATTACTCTCACGTCTGGATGGCTGCTGCCCCTACTATCCTGTCTATACCAGATGCCGTTCAGAGAAGGGCAATTCGATTAATTGGCGACACGGTCTTAACGTGTACCACCTCCAGCCACTTTCTCACCGGCGTGTTGTTGGTGACCTCTCGCTCTTCTACCGATATTCCAACGGAGTCTGCTCCTCTGAGCTATCCTCTATCGTTCCGCCGCTCACTGCTCCTATCAGATGCACCCGTGCAACCGCTGCACCTCATCCTAAAGGCGGTGGTTTTTCATACATCAAAAACCGAGAGGTACAACCGCACATTTATTCTCAGGGTATCCAAGGCTTGGAATGGACTGCCAGGAGATCTATTTATTATTAGTTATTAAAAAATTGTTTTCGTTGTCTTCGGTTTTTTCGTTGTTTTCTGTTGTTCTCTATTATTTTCTGTTGTACTATGTGGCCTTCTGTTGTTCTTTATTGTTTTATATTGTTTTCTGTTATTTTCTGTTGTAATCCTGTCTCTTTCTGTTGTTTTTGTTGTTTTACTTTATATCGGATATTAAGGTTTTTGTATTTTTCACCATCCCCTTTAAAATTCTCTAACCTTCTGCATTCTATATTCGTAGAACTGTGTGTTTAATGATCAAAGCCTAATGGTTTTACCACCAAGCCATGAAACACACCACGATACTTGACAACCTGCGGTGCGATAAAGGCCCGGATAAAGGTGACTATACAAAATGGCTTGTCCAAAAAACAATAATTCGGTGTTTATTTTATTTAATTAATTAATTTATTTATTTATAACAGTTATAAAAATTGTGAACTCTTATAGTCATTTTCTGAAACTTTTCACTTGTTAAACAAATGTCATATAGATGGGCTGTACTTTACAGAAAAGTACTTCGGGTTTGTATACAAAATGAGCTGGGCGCCCCCATTTTCATCTTGTATGTGGCCTGAATATGAAAGTGTATAAATTGCAGTAGCTTCGTTAACTTTCTAATGAAGCATATTTTAGAGGCATCTCATCATAATGCAGTGTAATTGACGGTGATTTAATCATCTAGTGACAGCCGTCATTCATTTGTCCATCGACACTACGCATAAACAGCAAATGCTCTAATTTAAAGCACATTATTTAGCGATTGGTAATGAAGTCGACTATAATCGGTGCCTTTGATCTCGACATGTGCAGATATACTCGCAAATATTCCATTGAAAACAAGGTCAGTGTGATTCACCTGTTCGGGATTTTTTAACATGAGTTTGCTGATGCCATTTATGGCCGGTTTCACAATGATGGGTTAACTCAAGGTTGTGTGTTGACCGGAGGTTAACCCTAGATGTCGTGTTTCACAAATGGTAGTTTTCGATTTTACTTGAGGTTATGTCTGAGTTAACTTGACCCCAAGAAATTCTTGAGTTAACCCCAGGTTTGCGATGACGCATGCACATTAGGTTATGTCACTTTGGTTTTGCTACTTGCTAGGCGTTTGAAGTTTCATGTTTTATCGTTTACCTTAACCCCTTTCATCGTTCTTTTTATTTGAAATGGATGGTTATGATGTAAATGCGTATAGCAGTGATGAAGAAATAATCAGACCAAGAATATTTCGACCTAGAGTCAATTATTTTGAGGAATATGATGACCATGACTCCTTGGTCTTTTTTAAATTTTTGTATTTTTCTTTCAGCACCTTTACAGATCTGCGGCTATTATTTTGCACATTTGCAATTAAATTCTTTTATGATCTTTTCCCAGGTGTTGTATTTTTCGCGCCATGTTGTTGCACCTTTTATTTTTCATTCTATTACATGCCTGTGCTTTTCTACTATCTTTTGAAAAGTTGTTCGCTCTTTTTCGTTTTTCCATGCTGACACACGGGTACATGTACGGCTATTATTTGAAAAAAGCCCCAGAAACAACTACAATGCCAAGCAGTCCAAACACCAACCCAACCTAAAAATCTCTTATCTATGCCAAACGCCAAATAACTGCGAATGAAATGAAAAAAAGTGGGAAAAACCAAAATGAGGTTGGAAATCGCTTGGAACTGACAACTCAACGAAGTCATTCTTTGACAGTCTTGTCAGAAAAACACTAAACACCAGCACGAAACACCTAACGAAGGAAATAAGAAGAAAAAGAGTTTTAAATATTGTGGACCACCAACCGCTAAAAATAAGATACAACTCGCGGTCAGTTAACCGTACGTCATTTTATGATTGTGAAACAAGAGGCATTCTATTGTTCGAGTTAACTCGCAGGTCGAGGTTAGTAAACCGTCAGAGTTACCACTGATTGTGAAACTGGGCCTTTATTTATATTATATTTTATATTATATTTTGTATATGGCATCTAACCGCTCGGTTCTTGCTGCATGAAGAACAGCCGAAACGCTCCGTCGGATTAGCAGTGATAGACTGAAAGGTCAACAATCGCCCGCCAGAGATAGAGAGTCTGAATGTGGCGCCTCGAAATTGTGTCACCAATTATGCTCTTATCTCTCTTCTCTGGTATAGTATAGACAGGGTGGTAGGGCTTCCCAAATATACCAGTTATACTATTGGCCAGGTATTATCTGGGCTTTTGTTGGATATTTATTTAATAGTCTACCTTCCTGGTAGGAATAACAAGGTAAATTGAACCCTCGACCGCATTTCACTTGCCACAACGTCACTCACAAACCAATAATCAAAATTTTAAAACTTTTCCGAATATTCAAAATTTTAGAATAGACTATTTTTGTCTCACTAGAAGGAGGAAAGTCTATGTGACAATTCGTTTAATCAGAGATGAATTGTAAGTCTAGCTCTATGTATTTATGTAACTATGCCCATATGTTAGTGAAAGCGTAATCCTAATATTTTTTCTTTTACATCTATTTATATCTTATAATATCTATATTGATCATATGCCTTTTCCTTTTTTTAATCCCAATTTTCCTTGTTTTTGATTTCTCTTTTATTTTTTTATTTTTTTCTCTTTTTTTTCTTTTTGTTCTGTCTCTCTTAGTTTTTTCTTTTTACTTCCCACACCTATAGGTGAGGGGAGTATTGTGATCGCGAAAATTTTCGATATGAGATAATACGCTTTTTGGGCGTTTCATGATGTCTACTTAACGAAAATCCACGTCACTCATTTCCGTCGGTCTGTCTGTCGGTCTGTCGGTCTGTCGGTCTGTCGGTCTGTCGGTCTGTCGGTCTGTCGGTCTGTCGGTCTGTCGGTCTGTCGGTCTGTCGGTCTGTCGGTCTGTCGGTCTGTCGGTCTGTCGGTCTGTCGGTCTGTCGGTCTGTCGGTCTGTCGGTCTGTCTGTAGGTCTGTGTGTCGGTCTGTTCGCGTCTTTCCACCCTCGTAATCTCAGTAACCGCTGCATGGATTGTGATGAAATTTGGGCAGCGTTATGCTGTGGGGTCGTAGTAGGTAATGTTCATATAATTTTGAAAATCGTTATGCAGGAGGCGGAGTAATTAGCAAAAAACGAAAAATTTCAAATATGCCTCATACTTCGCTCTTAGGCGTTTTAGGGGTTCCTGATCATTTTCTACGTTTTTTTGGGTGAGGGTGAATTTGGGGTGGTTGGAGGGTGGAGGGTTGTAAAACTGAAAAGTTTGTTGTACTCATAATGGGTTGTCCATTGATCTTTGAATGAAACACCTAGCAGCATAATTCACTTTTTACGTACATCCGAACATTGCCTTGCTTATTATAAAAACCAACGGACTTAGAATTTGTGATATATACATACGAGTATTATTTTTAAATCGTTCCATATTGCGTAACGCGAAAATTATTGAATTGGTTTTAATGAAATTTTGACACAGTATTACTACCGCAGCGAGGATGGAAAACGTGTTTTGAAAAAATAGTGTCAGTTGCGGCGCAGCAATAATAAAAAAACTAAAAATATGAAACAGCTCAAACTTACGGGTTCCTGATCATTTTCAATTTTTTTTTGGGTGGGGTGAAATCGGGGCGGTTGGGGGGGTGGGAGGTTGTAAAACAAATTTGTTGTATTCATAATAGTAATAGCGGTATATTACACTTTTTTAAGTCCATCCGAACATTGGTTTGCCTATTACAGAAACCATCTGATCTGTACGTACGAGTTTTGCTTTATTCCGTTCTATGTATATTGCGTAAAGCGAAAATCATTGAATCGATTTTAATAAAATTTTGACACAGAATTTATTACCGCGGCGAGAATGGAAAACGACTCTGTTTTTGAAAAACCGTGTCAGTGGCGGCGCAGCAATAATCAAAAAACCAGAAACATAAAATTAGCTCAAAATTCGTTTTTCTACAGGTTGGGGGCTCTTGATCGTTTCGCATCGTCCAGTTGAAGCATGCAGAAAAAAACTAGTTCCTGAGGAGGGAGACGCAAGAAACTATTTACGAGGGTTTTTGTGTAGAACGTTGTTTTTGCGGACGGATGGGCGATAATTTAGTTGCAAGGTGATTTTAGACTATAGCTTCATGCAATGGAAAATAATAAAATGGTATCATCATTGTGTGTGGGAAGTACTGACTCAATCAACTTGACTCCATTCTTTTTCTATTTTTTCTCCTACAGCTAACTTTATTCTAAGAGCAAGGTTTTTAAGAGTCCAAATTTAAAACCTAGATTTCAGAAAAACTGCCAGTCCTAGATTTTAGGGCGTTAAAACCTACATCGTTTTAGTATTATTTTCACTCATAATAAGGCTGTATTCAGTTTTGCCGAATTTCTGTAAAATTTGTTTCCGTGGATTTGAGTTTTGCATTTAGACGACAGATATTCTTCACCCAAGAATTTATTTTTTAGTGTGTGATTCTAAGATATTACAAATGTATAAATACTTTCAACAGTAATAAATTCATTAAATCTCAATAAAATGAATAGTCAATTACTTGTTCCTAATAGGATTAACAAGGTCAATTAAAGCCTCGACCGCATTTCACTTGTCACAACGTCAGTCACAAATCAATAACAGCACGTAACATACAAGGAAGAGAAAAAATTTCAGATTGCCCATTAACGTAATTACCGATTGGCCATTAAGGTGAATTTTCTAATTTTATTTTCAGCGCAATTTAAATAATTTCAGGCCCGGTATAAATTACCCGCTTCCAACACTATTCGGTCGGAGGCTGTAATTTCAATAATCTAATTATGATCTATGATCACAAAGTGGAGTCTGGATAATCGGTCTCAGAGACGGAGCTACTGGGGAACTTTTTAGGATCAAGATGGTCCTTCGGTCATTGGAAGTCTCTGCTCCAGACATCCAAACCATACTGGACCACAGTCCATCGACGAATTAGGAATATATCAATACATACAAAAAAGTTTTCAAATTTGATGATAAGTTATCACATTGTTGGACACTCTGCTGGCCGGGAGGCTTCGTAATATGGCACCTCAAAACATTCCCATTTTTTTGCGTTTCTAACATGATTTGCGTTATCAAAATTTTTTAGAAGTATTCATTTTTGACTCTTTTTTTTCATTTTTGAGGTTTTTGGTGACAACAAAAAAGACGGCTATATCCGTCGTGTCATATCACAGTAGACTTTATGTTCTAGAATGGCAACCACGGCTATAGCCGTCTGATCAGTGTAGTCGTAAAATGTGGGAAGAAAAGGACAATTTTCGAGACAAAAGCTAAAACAAAAACATTTTATTGTATCAAATTGATAAATAAAAACGCATCGCAAAAACGCAAGAAAAGGATAATTTTCGAGACAAAAGCTAAAAAAAAACATTTTATTGTATCAAATTGATAAATAAAAACGCATCTCTCAGAATATAGACGGTATAAAAACAAAAAATCAAATTTATTAGCAAACAGAGGTATCCCCGAACAAAACAGAATTCAGGCACAAATTCATGTTTGACGCCACTTTTCAAAGCAGTCTGGACACAAAGCAGGTTTATTTCACCACCTTGCATCTATAGCTAGTTTCTTTGCGTTTTCCAGACTTGAAACATTGTTTGCATCTAAGAAAATATTATTTTATTTTATGATCCTCTGGTAGGGGCAGCTTCTCTGGAAAATGTCTCACACGTGCTTCAAGTTTTTTATTGATATGAAACAATATATTCTATATGTATAATAGGTGGACGACGAATATCTGGGATGAAAATATCTGACTACCTACCTCCCATCAGTACTGAAAACATAAAAATCAAACAAAAACACACTTGCAATATGGCAGCTATACACGTGGTCAATGCATCACATTGGAGGTCATGGACGGTTATGGCCGTCGTGCCGTTTTACCCATGCACCTTAAAACATGAATAGTTGGGATAGCGTATAGTGGGTTAGAATTTGGCAATTTCAGAAATGACGAGCTTCACGTTACGGCACTAACACTGCTTAACAGGGCAAGTATACCGACATTCTGACGGTCGTTGCCGTTCTGCCGTAACAAGCAGATAACTTTTTGACTGATATAGCCGTCGTGGCGTATCACGATCACTTCCCGCAGACGGCTATAGCCGTTATGTCCAACAACGTGTTATTATTAGCAAATTAGGTTAGAACTGAGCTTATTATACAGGGTGAGTCAAGCTCAACGCCTCGAACTCCTGTACCAAACCATAAAACTTTTTATAAAATTAACTTTGCGAATGTATGTAGGTCGAGTGCAACTGTATTTGAAAAATAATGACTTTTATACAGAGTGTCTAATAAAAGTGTGCCATATCAAAGTTATGTTTTTTTAGTGAAACACCCTATATATTATTGAATATTTAGATCCCCGGGTCAATTCTAGTGTGACTTTATGTATCACACACGGGACTTAAAGTCAACCGTTTAGGGGCAAATCACAGTTCTTGGTATTAGCAGATATCAGAAAGAAGTGAATATCGCAGCGATTATAAAACTTAGAGGGCTGTGACTTTGCCGTGTCAAGTTTGAATAAAATTACATTTGTACTTGAGGAATTGGTAGAGTAATTAAGAAAACTTAAATCTGAAATAACTTGATTTTTTCAAATGGGAACGCCTTATTATTTTTATGCAGTCGACTGTAAAATTTTATAGCCTTTCTAATATGAATATCAATCTCTGGTAGTTTTCATTGAATTTCAAATTTTCAATCAAACCGGTGTTTTCCAATTTTCCTATCTATAAGCCAATTAGCAGGCCATGACATACAAACAGAAAACTATTCAGATAGAAGAAAACAACTAACATAGCAGAAAGATACACACGAACTAGAGTAAAGGGTTAACATTAAAAAAATGACTTACAACAAATCAGGTCTAATCAGAAAAAGAAGAGGTAACACACCTAAGGTGAAAAAGAAGCTGGAGTACGACAGAAATGGATGTTTTTCACAGCATACCAGCTACTACAATATACTAAAGATTGACAACTTACAAAGCCAATAAACATTTTGAAATTAAATTACCACCGAATGTTGCTGGCAGTTTAATATCTTCGGAATAAAATTTCACATTTAATGATTTAATAAAGTAGTAATTTCCGTTAAGTCAAAAGTAACGATACCTCCATATGCAATATTCATCGCCGAAAATGAAGAATGAATCGAAAATCTGTTCAAATTATTAAACATAATTTACCTGGCAAAAAATTGAAATCTGATTTGTCGGTATTACTTTTTTCGTGATCTTGCTAATAGATGCCGAAAATTTTGAAGGGCTACAGTGAGACACTCAGAGGTGTCGTTACTTTTGACGTGCTTTTGACTTTCAAAATTATCACACATTAAATACTCAACTATGTACAATGGAGAAGTTTACTAAATTTTTTTTATCGATTCAAAAGAAAATATAAGAAAAATAAAAGAAAAGCGTGAAAGATGAATGGAGTCTTTATCGCGACGGGCCGCGGATAACGCGCAACGCCGCCGCCCGTCCGACCGACTCCCTAATACCCTCCGCCTTGTTTACATGGATTTTCTCGTGTCTTTTTTTAATTAATATCCCCGCCGGCCAGTGGCGTACCACATATATGAGGGGTTTGAGGTGTACAAAAGGTTTAGGATCGCTCACAGTAGAAGGTAGTCGTATGCGACTACAGTATATTCAATCCCAAGACAGACTTCACATAAACAGTCGCATGCAGCATTAGCGTGGTTACTGTCCGCTGCCATCTGCGAACGCGCCAAATATAGTCCAGTGCAATTATGGAATTTTATATTACTATTTAAAAGAGTTGTCCTGTTAACCCATTGCAACTTAAAAGTAGCCAGTTGCCAGTTTGAAATGATCATTTAGGCAATGAACACTTGACATCGCATATTTGGATCTGATTTCCAGTCAGTCTTGGGGGTTTTTACTTGGGAGAAGTTTACTAAATTTTTTTTATCGATTCAAAAGAAAATATAAGAAAAATAAAAGAAAAGCGTGACAGAAATATGAATATATCTCTAAAGACAAAAAAGTTATAATGTTTCAAAGTCGCGCTCCGCAGAAATATTTTTGGCACGACTGACCGAGTGGTGTGACGTCATGTCTCCGTAGCCAGTGCGGGCGGCCGCTGCCGCTGAGCCACACGACGCGACGCACGTATCAGACAACGCACACAGGCACACCGTGGTGGTGGCGTGAGCTGAGCAACCCCGTGAGCAACCAATCGTCTCATTTGTTTTCTAGTTCAGTGCATATCAAATAATATTGCTATGATGAGTGACATTAAAAAAGGATGTTATAAAAAATATTGCATTGTTCCAAAGTGTGTGAGCACAACGATTAAAACATCTAATAAAGTTTTTTCCCACGTACCTTTGCATGCAAAAGAAGTGGTGCAAAGTGATGAAAGGGGATTTAATAATACCAAAAAGTATAAAATATGTTTGTGGGGATCATTTTGATGGGAGTATACTATTGTATTTATCTTTATTGATAAGTATTAATTATCAACTATATATGGATAGCTTCACTGGCTATTAAAGATTACCTTACCTAATAGTAATTTAGTTAGTTACATTTATAATGTAATATGTATTCTGAATTACTTTATTGTGTTATATATTTCTATATTTTCGGATTCGTAACTTATGTTTTTGTTGTTACAGCTTGAAAATGATACTGAAAACCTAATCAAATATAAACTAGTTGATGGTACATTAAAGCTGAAAACTGAAGGCTGCCCTCATAAGTTTCACTGTCAAAAAGCTGTTCATCCTAGAAGAAAACTCGGAGCATATGAAAAAAGGCGACGCGCAGAATGTTTAGAAAATTTATTGCAGAACGATGCTTCATCGACCTCAAGTTGGCAACCTTTCGAAGTAATTCAGTCACTCAATGTACAAATAGCCGGATGTACTAGAAAATCCACTATCTAAGAATTGCACAGTGAATGTATCAGATATAATCCCGACAACAAAATTTGAACAAAGTGCAAGTTGACATCAAAGTTAAACAAAAAGATCAAAAAGTGCAACTAATCATGAGAAGGAAAGAATGAACGATACAGAATATAAGTCTCTGATGACCATCCCCCAATCACCCGAGAGTTCTTTTTCAAAAGAATCAGTATCTTCTAAGAGTTGCTACAGTTCAGTTAGTTATATTTTAAATACAACAGTCATCCCTCAGTATTGCAAAGAGACAATAACAAAAATATCAACAAATGCTGGTTTTTATTTGCGTTTAATGGAAGACGTTTATTTTCTCACGAAACGATTATCTTAAAGCGTTTCTAGATCAATAAGAGATATTTTAATATCACTTTGTCCTTTTACAAGTCCTTCTTCCGTTATGGTCAAAAACTAAAAAACACTTATTTAAAAATTAAAAATAAATTACGTCTGATGCGTTGAGCTCTAATGCGTTTTGCACAAGCGGTACATACAATACACTCTACAGCTTCCACGATACACAGATCCACGGCAGCGCGCGGCACGGACGGCTGGCTATGCGTATTGCGGAGACGTGACGTCACAGCCAAATTGAAGGCGGCAACTATTTCGCAGCAAAATATGCAAACTTTAATTATTGATTTCTCTGCCATTTGTTGACGGATTTCAAAAATTTTTTCACTGAATAATTACTTTTCGTCTATATTTTACGGATATGTAACTGCTTATTTCATTATGAGTATCATGAGACTTCTACATTGAGCGAAGATTTATAAGAAATTCCTCACTCGTTTAAAATTCAAAAAGATTTAAAAGTTTTCCGTAAAAAACTTAGAACTGTTTTGTTACAAAAAACCCTATTACAGCCTAGATGAGTTTTATGCCGAATTTAAGTAAATATTCATCCACACATTTTGTTTTGTCTATATGTTTTTGTCAATAAGAACCTTGTAATTCTTAAACAATAAAGTGTAGGTACTATGTATCTATATCACTCACACTGTCACTATCTATTGAGTATCACTACCTACTTTGAGAATTTTTTATAAGATTTTATGTTAATTTTGGCTTTAAATATTTGGTCAACGATATTTTCATTTTCGTTTAAATAGTTTTCAAGTATACTTATATTTATTCATTTCGATATGGTGTGCTGACGAGGAAATTGAAAAAGGAAATTTTCCACGTACAAATCTTGATAAAGATTTCAGTGGGTTTTTTTATTATTTGTTTTCCTTATTTTTAAGTAAACGCCCTGTACTATGTAAGTTTCGGAAAATAAATGAATTTGAATCAATCTTTGAACATAATTCAGTCTACACGGCTGTGGGTACTACCTACGGTACTGCTTTGTCTCGAAGATCGCCGGACGGTAGCAATATTAAATTCAACTTTAAATTACTAAATTTTACAGAAGGGCGTAACGGATCATAATGCCATAATGAAATTAGGCGAGGTGGTACCGGTACGACCACTTTGACTTTGACCCTGGCTGGACCGTCGCGATAAGATCGATGAAGGAGATAATTAACAGGGCGTTATTGGAGTTATATACGATGCCAATAGATTTCCAACTAGGTATTGCTTGATCCATTTCTTTTTTTTTAATTAAAGTCATATAATCGTCAAAATCCATATTAACCGAGCGAGACCTCTACATACATTCTAACGTCAAGTTCGAAATATTGATGTCTTCTTCTTATGAAGGTTTGATCCAGATTGCTGACATAGTTCAAGATACAGCCATGTGGGAGATGTCAAGCGATGAGCAACCAAACCATCTTCGGTTGTACTTCAACCAAGAATTTTGTCTTTTGCCGACACTTTTTATCTTGGACTTTTCCTTGTATAATTAGGAATAACTTCGTATTTGTCTCCACGCATGATGTAATTTTTGCTTCTTCAGGTGATTAAGGACTTCCTCGTTCGTTGCTCTTTGAACCCATAATATATCAGTATACAGGGTGTTAATTAAGTATGTTAACAAACTTTAACCACAAGTAGTACTCCGAAAAATAGAAAGAAAATGTCATATGAACATGGGTCCAGAAATGCTTGCTAAGGGAGCTACGCTCCTTTGCATGGGGCATCCTGAAGACGGTTTTCCTTCGATATTCTCGAAACTATTAATAACAAAATTACGGAATTAGGTACGATGGGTAAGCTTTTGACGCTGAATCTGATTCTGAATTCAGAATTTCATAATTTTAATCAGAGACGTATCATACGGGAGGAGTTAAGGGTAAAAATAACCCCATTTTCTAAATGGTAATTTTTTTGACATTTTGGTTTTAGAATATGGTATTTCAGAGATTTCTACGTAAAAATGGTCTCCTGGTACATCTCGATAGGGCTAACTGTTTTCGAGAAAAATGCAAATTATTGAATCGATGCAGGCTATTGTATTCGCGAACCACAGGTGAATTTTCAAAAATTACATCATAAGAAAGTGCATTAAATGAAAGTATCATACAATGTCAACTCGGCTCATGTGTAAATTATTGTAGATGCAGGCTACGGAACAGAAAATCGTATAATCGTATTCAGTTAAGAGGTAAATTTATGTAAAGTTATTCGGCCTGCTCCATCAACAAATGTTAAAGCTCGTGCTAAAAGACATTCGATTCAAAACAGCTCTTATTATTCAGAATTTAAGCCGGACGGAAAATTAAAGTGTTTCATCCAGACAAATTTTATGCCGGCCATAAATAAATTATCGGACCTAAACGTTCTATCTGAATAAATGTGGTTTCGTTGATAATATTCGTTTAATTTTTTCGAAATCATAAGCGTATATTGAAATTGTACACATTCAATTTTTATTTCAATTTTTCATTATATTTTATGATTGATACATTTATTTTTGAAAGTTAGTTCAATTGAAATGTATTATTTCTCTATTCGTTCGATTAAAAACAGCTCCCTTTATGGATTCGGTCAGGTGTGGCATGCAGGTCTCCTAAACAAGCTTTCGTTCTACGGCCTCCCAGTTAAATACCTTGGAAAGTTTGGCGGATCACAGTACTTTGCACGCATGCAACACACTTGTGGTATCAATTTGATTGAGTTATTTGAACAAAATTAAGTACGTAGATACTTGTTATTTAAAGTTTTGTAGTAGGTACTTCATTTAGTATAGATAAAATGGTGAAGCAGATGCTAATTTATGGAGCATCTGCTACACTTTTTACGTATCTACTCAACAGCAAGTACCTGCTTTAATTTTGGAATTAACAAAGTTAAGAATATAGTTATACTAGAAAAATGAAGCATTTACTAACATTATTTTAAGGGCTCGTATGAATAAAAAGAAAGCAAATGCTTATAAGTACAAGCAAACGCTCCAAGCAAGAGCTTAGAGCAAAAGGTCGGAGTATAAGCATCTACTCGAGTTGATATGAATAATGATTTGCTTATACTCATGAGCATTTGCCTTCAATAAAACGAGCATTTGCGCCTAGTCATTCCTGTCAAAACTTAACGTACACTCGAGTTGCGTCTGCATTAACTTGATCGTGTTTTTAGGTATTGTAAGTATAATTAAAATGTCTTCAGACGAGGGGAATGAGAAAGAAAAGGTGTCAGTGTGCTAGTAGCAATGCAGTTGCAAAAAGACCTGAAATCCTCACCAAATCACAAATTCCACAGATAAAAAATAAAAAAAAAACGAGACCTTCAAACTTGCTGCCACAGAATTAGAACGAAAAATAGGAAAGCCATTAACTGTTTCCCAACTAATGAAAAAGTTAAACAACATGAAGACGAGACTAAAAAATAAGGTTGACAAGAACAAAACTGTCAAAAAATCTGAATCCAGGATTGGCCATATATCGCAAGAAAACCTTCATTTTATGATTTGAAGTGAGAGCGTCTCCTCTTCTTTCAAGATTTTCTCTCAAAAAATACGTTGTCATCCAACTTACATTTTCTTCTTGAAATCTGTAAAGATATTTAAAATCTCGCCAACCAGCTTCCCTTCGCACTTTGTATTGCTTCTGTGCACGTAAATTCACGAATTCTGTCATATTGTGACCAGCTTATTGCAAGGTGCATCTCCTGCTAACGAGATGCAAAAATTTCGGAGCAAATGCTCAACTAAGTAAGCAAACCATAGATCTTATTCATAACAAGTTGAGCTGATACTTAAATGTGAGTAGATGCTCATGTTTCTAATACAAGTTTGAGCAAAACCTTTTACTTACATTTTTATTCATAAACTATATAGGATATGCTTCAAGGTTTGCAAGTAAAAGGTTTTCTCATTTTTATTAATCTCTGTGGGATGCTCGAAATCAGTTTTAGTCTGGTTATTCTATTTCCCGTTTGATTTTTTATCTTAGTCTTAAGTTGTTTAGCTTCTTCCATATTTCTGCTTCATTCATTTGTATTCTAAACTCACTTGCTAGCCTTCCTTTTATTTCATAAACCGCACTTTTAATATTGGGTAAGCTTGATTTAAAAAAAGTACAGAAAATTTTCTAATAACACTTACTACACGGAAAAAAGCAGATTTTAGTATTTTTAAACAATATTGTGTGGTATGATTGTTGGTAATTTTTCTACATATTTTAAGATATGTCAAAAAGATTGTTGAATAAAGTTTCATTGGGTGTAACAACATATTCCACCAAATTGCGTTGGCTTGCTATGGACTCTTTCACAATCGGAGTATGTAGCTTTTCTAGACAAACTATTCAGTTTCCCTTTCCGCAATCATGCGATAGAAAAGTTCACATAGTGTTAAGCATTTTCTCACAATGTATTGTTAAATAACCCACAAAACTGTTGCTGAAGAAGTCTGAACGAGTTTGCGCAAGTCCGTGTCTTTCTAGTTCTTTTCTTGTTGAGTTCCCATTTGGTTTGTGCCTGTGTATGAACAACCGACGGCGACGTGTGAAGCATATAATTTATTCCTATAGTCTATACCTATAGAAGATACCAGATACCATACATTTTAAGAAATGGAGGGTTTGAGTGCATTACTATTTTTCTGGGTAAGTACTAGTTTATTTATTTGTGTCATTGTGATACAGACAGGCAGTCATAGGAGTTTGTAATTAAATGTGGAAGCAACGACTTACGTGTGTTATTTTTGCAATGTATTTTGATTCGAAAATACAAAGCTCTGTCCGCTAGTACCTATTGAACAGTTATAGAAAAAATTCACGGGCGAAACTTTATATGTCGGAGAATATAATTGTATACGTAAATAAGCGTACCTAAATGATTACGTAATGGCTACGTTTTAATGCTGTCGTTTGTCTAAAGGTAATGTCAATATGGACGCTGCACCTACATGGCAGAAATAGACTTAGGGCTGTTTTTGTTCAGTGAGATTACCATGTTTTTTACATTTGTATGAAGGATTATTATATAGCGCAGAAAATTATTTAAACATAATTGGCTCAAAATCGAAAAAGCTACGCATCTTTATTTTATGCGGCGAAAGCTCACCACTGTATAACGCCATAACGTCTTTCAAGTCCAGACAGGATTACAGGGACATTTTCATTTGTATGGATGTGAGGTAGTATTTATCTATACAGCAAATAGCAGCAGAATGGCAAAATATTGATTTATGCGAATATTTCTATGTTAGACTGTATTAGAATTTACTAATTTGAAATTAACTATACGGGTTGGAACTCTGTGGCTTGAATGATATGAAGATACTGTATTATTTATGCTACGTTATGATATTTTTATTTTTCAGTGCCATGGGACATCCAAACTATCCAGTCAATGACGATTATTAGGAAGTGAATATTATTGTGGTCATACATATATACCAGTGTGATTATTTTTTGTATTCTCCTTGTGAACACCTTTTTTGTATGAAAATAAACCATCGTATACACGCCTCATTTTACTTTTGCCTCCACAACTACCTCACTCATCACATTTATTATGGATTATTAAATCCCAATTTTGTAGTGTATGTAATAGACTTCACAATATTGTTCAAAATTTTACTACAACAATGTGTTAAAGGATTTTATACTTTTTGTGAAATATTAGTACATTGACTGAGTCGCCTATTAGTCTACAAATTGTTGCTATCCTGTTGTTACAATATTTATACAGGGTTGGGCTAAAGTATGGAACCAAGCAAATATCTTTGAAACGGAAAGGGCGATATTGCTGAAAATTCGCAGGTAGATGTAGTGACATATAGTGCATCCGAATACAGTATGCTCGCTATTAATGTACTTCCGGTCTAACCGGAAGTGCCGTCAACTTTTTTAATTTAAATGGGACACCCTGTATATTTTTGCAGATTTTAATACATGCTTTTTTTCCGAATACGTCCATAGTGGGTTTAGTATTTGTTTCTTAAAAAATTTGTCTCACAGATTCGTCCGTGGCGGTCTGCGGTCTTCCCGTTTGAGGTAATTTTTTTTGTATTTTTTTTTTAGTCACCGTCAAACGTGTTATAGGACCCCTGTCGGGACGTAAATCATTAAAAGTTGACACACTTCTTTGTGAGTTCTTACGCGATCGCCAAAACCGACTTTGAATGACTGGCATTTTAAACACCTGAAATGATAGAAAAGCTTTATCTTTCCCATTTTTACAGAAACAAATACCAAACCCACTATGGACGTATTCGGAAAAAAAGCATGTATTAAAATCTGCAAAAATATACAGGGTGTCCCATTTAAATTAAAAAAGTTGACGGCACTTCCGGTTAGACCGGAAGTACATTAATAGCTAACATACTGTATTCGGATGCATTATATGTCACTACATCTACCTGCAAATTTTCAGCAATATCGCCCTTTCCGTTTCAAAGATATTTGCTTGGTTCCATACTTTAGCCCAACCCTGTATAAAAAATCCACAGGGGTCGCAAATAAACTCTCTCGGTGGTAGTAATATGGAACACAATTGTTGGGTCCACAGATCCACAACTTAGTGTTACAAATATTCACAAGTTATTATTGTCCCTATATCATCCACAATTTGTAGTGAAAATACCTACAATTGTGGAAACATTTACAACAGTCTTTTTTCCGTGTAATGTTAGTATTTTCTTAATCTTCTCCTGGAATATGTTCTCTTGCATACCATCTGTGGAAAATCATTACGTTAGATAATATTTCGTCATGATAAGTATTTGTTCTATTTTTAATATATGTATATTTATAGTAGATTAAGGATTGTGATGTAGATTAGTAAAGCGAAGGGAACTCGTAACACCCAGTATTGCTTTAATTCCTAAGGAGGTTACCAGTCCGTTGCGTGAGATATTGGAAAATAAGCCTATATTTCTTTAACTAAGATTGTTTATAAACAGAGTGAGTTGTTCATTATGTCAATAGGATATCCATGATAGCCAATTTATTTCAAAGAAGCCAAATTGTTTCTGCTTTCTGTAGTGTTGTAATATGGACATACGTGATCAATCTCTGCTCATCTGACAATGAGTTAGTTATGAGCTACTAGGTTCGGATAGTTCATCACCCGGTCCTGTGGGATACGTGGGATGACGTACAAGAAGCCCATTGGTTCCTTAATGTTAAGATCTTGGCGAATCCCCCTCCTTCTAATACAGAATACGAAAGGGGCATGCAGTGATCAAAGACCAAGAGTCTCATTAGTTAGTTTTCTTTCTGGAATCGATTCGGTTAATTAGTGAGTCACGTCCACAGAGCGCGACCGTGTTTAAAATGGACGCGATACGAACTGGCCGGACGCCATCCTATAATCACTGCGTTATTCAACTCCGCCCTATCCTACCCTGTTGAAATTAAATTACATGTAATGCACTATTTATCTCACGTCAACATCGATTTACTTTTCTCAACTAGAGCTACTCGCATTCTTGTAACCGAACATCCTTTTTACGGTGATAGTTACTATCATGAAAGTACTCTCATGATAGTCAGCGCGATAGTCTGTAGTGAGCAACTGGTCACTGTCAAAACCGATACTAAATTTAGAAATAGCCAAAGTGATCAAGACGTCTAGTGGTGGAATTTAGAACCCAATGTCGTATGTGTGCCCGTGGTAACTAGATTCTTTTAGCATGCATGTGTACCAACTCAGAGAGAATGAAATCAAAACACAGAAATGTTATATGGTTTTTTTATTACCTGTTTCTTAACATTTGTTTTGTATTCATTAATCTTGAGTGCTGAGTGTCTATGGTATGGATTTATTACTTGATTCTTGTATTTATCAAATCATGAGTGCTTTGTATCTCATATACTTTACTGGTGAAGTATTTATATTGATATGTTGAAATATACGATTCAAAAATATCTCAATAATAGTGGTAATCTGGCTCTTGTTATTGATATTGTATAATAAAGAAATTGTTATAAACATTCACTGTCTAAATGATAAATAATAATAATAATACATGGTGGGCTAGACCTCTGTTCAACGTCAGGGAGAGAAATATGGATAGGATGTGGAAAAATGTAAAATATCAGCATATATATAAATAAATAAATATAACCAACCATATAAAAGAGTAAATAAAGGAGATAATTTTACGGTGATAGTTACTGTCATGAAAGTACTCTCATGATAGTCAACGCAATAGTCTGTAGTGAGCAACTGGTCACTGTCAAAACAGATACCAAATTTAGAAATAGCCAAAGTGATCAAGACGTCTAGTGGTGGAATTTAGAACCCAATGTCGTATGTGTGACCGTGGTAACCAGATTCTTTTAGCATGCATGTGTACCAACTCAGAGAGAATGAAATCATAACACAGAAATGTTATGATATGGTTTTTTTATTATTTGTTCTTAACATTTGTTTTGTATTTATTAATCATGAGTGCTGAGTGTTTATGGTATGGTTTTATTACTTGATTCTTGTATTTATCAAATCATGAGTGCTTTATGTTTCATATGTTTTACTGGTGAAGTATTTATATTGATATGTTGAAATATACGTTTCAAAAATGTCTTAATAATAGGAGTAAACTGGCTCTTGTTATTAATATTGTATAATAAAGAAATGGTTGTAAACGTTCACAGTCTAAATGATAAATAATAATAAGAATACATGGTGGGTTAGGTCTCTCTTCAAAGTCAGGGAGATTAATGTGGATGGAATGTGGAAAAATGTAAAATATCAGCATATATAAATAAATAAATGTAACCAACACATATAGGAGTAAATAAAGGATGTAAATGGGATTGGATATATAAAATATAAGCATAGCATCGCAAGCATAGCAGCATAGCAAGCGTAACAGCATAGCAAGCATGGTATCTAAGCGCATAAATAGATCAATAAATAAATATAAACAATAAACAACATATAAAAGGGCTGGTGAGAGGAAACGTATGGTACGTGTGAAGGCGTGAGCATAACCCACTTCCACCTACGGTAAGTGATAAGCCGTCCCGGGGACAGTTGCCTTGGTTTCCACAACCATAAAATAAATATCGTATATACATAAAAAGGATCAGTAAAGGTTGACCTAAATAAGACAGGGTTGTCTCTGTTCACCATCAGCCTGCAGTCCCTCAGGACCTAATACCTAGAGTAGACGTAAATCAGAGACCCAGCACCATATAAAGTCGTCTTAAAAACCCGGATGTATAGTATACGTTGTCAAACACTTTAAATATCGTAGCCAGACCACATTAGTTAATAATACAAACTCAAAAGACAACGTACCTGCAAATATTCGTGAAAAAGACTCCAAAAATGCCTTGTCTAAATTTAATAAATAAACAAAACTACGGCAACTATTACCACGACCCACTACTTTATTCATCTGACAAAACCCAAAAGCATCACAGAACTGTAGCTTTGAGTCCCAGATTGAAAATGAGCATAGAACTAATTACTCTGTGAAAAGCCACTCATGATCTGACAAATACCAAAATATCTGAACAATATATTATTTAGTAATAATCAAATACATTACTTATCTGAACTTCATCGACTAATTACACTCATACTCAGATCTTATATTTTTTTTATAAATCATCCGTCGATGACATCAATGTCAAACTTCGGTCACGTGACCGCTAAAGGTGCGTTCTAACGTCTGGCAGCCAGGAGCGCATTCCGGACCACCACAAGTCGTGTCATGAAAGTCAAATGTCTAACACAGAACTCATAGAGCAAGACTACACCTTTTTCAGCTGTAGTTTCTGAAGCGTCAAGTGATAATTCAAAGCGGTCAAGTTAATTTTCCAACTTGTCACTTGTAATTTCAAACTGTCAGGTGCAATTATTAATTATGCCAAAGTTATGGACAAAGTTACAGTGCGTCCAGCGCGGTCACCTTACGTATCGACCCATCCAATCCCATACTTCTCCAATTGGCGATAAATCGGTTGATCGAGGAGGCCAGGGGAGTAGCCTGACCGCAGCTTCCTGTATATGAACCTTACCGATGCCATAGCATTATGTAGCTGGAGAAAACGGTCTTTAGTGTCTGGGACATTTGGAAAAGGCAACTGGTTCGAACATCTCGTCCAAACAACATTAGGCTGTCACTGTGTCACAATCACAAAATCAGGGTATAAAGTAGTAGGTATCATAGTAGGAATACTCACAGTTGTAGATGATAATCTATCAGTCAACCTTTCCACTAATTCATCATTTCTTCGGATTTCCTCTATCTTAGTATTTGAGATTCGTGTCATGTCAAGGTTTCTATTTTTTTCTTGCTCCTCCTACAGATTAGATTTTTTTGAAGCCCTTCAAATTCGTCTACTTCTTGCATGTTTATTTGTTTATTTTCCACACATTGCCAAATCACAAACTGTCTTTAGTTTGTGCCTATAACTTCAAGTGTCACTATCACCCAACGTCAATGTCACTCGACGTCTCTATTCTCTTGGATACGATTCCGTGATCTTCGCGATTTTATCTCTTTTACTTCCCACACCAATAGGTGAGGGGAGTATTGTGATCGCGAACATTCTCGATTTTGAGGTGATACGCTTTTTGGGCGTTATATGATGTCTACACTGAACGAAAATCTCCGTCGGTCTGTCTGTACGCGTTCTTCTAGCTACGTAATCTCAGGAACCGCTGCATGGATTTTGATGAAATTTGGGCAACGATATGCTGTGGGGTCGTAGTAGGTAATGTTCCTATAATTTTGAAAATCGGTGCATGGGCGGCGGAGTGATTAGCAAAAAAACAGCAACTTTAAATATTCCTCAAACTTTGTTTTTAGGCGTTTTTGGGGCTTCCTGGTCATTTTCTACTTTTTTGGGTGGGGGTGAAATTGGGGTGGTTGGGGGTGGGGGGTTGTATACATGCGAGTATTGCTTCTGACCGTTCTGTATTGTCTAACTAGGAAACTATTGGATTGATTTTAATGACATTTTTACACACTATTACTACCGTTGCGAGGATGGAAACCATTTATGATTTCTAGAAATCGTGTCAGTGGCGGCGCAGTAATAATAAAAAACTAAAAATATAAACACAGCTCGTTTTTAGGCCTTTTTAGAGGTTCTGATCATTTTCTACTTTTTCTCGGGTAGGGGTGAAATTGGGGTGGTTGGGGTTGGGGGTGGTAAAACTCAAAAATTTGTTGTATTCATAATAGGCTATCCATTGACCTGTGAAGGAAATACCTAGCGTCACAATAGACTTTTTTATAGGTCCATCTAAACATTGTCTTGCCTATTACAGAAGCCAAAGGGCGTATACTATACGAATATTGCTTTAGCTCGTTCTGTATTGTGTAACGTGGCAACTATTGGATTGATTCTAATGAAATGAAATAATACTGTGTTGTTATTGACGTGGGGAAGACCGAAAACGTTCATGGACTATAGAAATCGTGTCAGTGGCGGCGCAGTAATAGTAAAAAAACCAAAAATAATGAAACAGCTCAAACTTCGTTTTTAGGCATTTTAGGGGTTTTGTGATCATTTTATACTTTTTTGGGTGGGGGTGAAATTGGGGTATTGGGTCATAAAACTCAAGTCTTTTACAGAGAATGAGGTTATGTCACCTTAGGCCTCCACTGATGTCCTTATGAACAGTTACTCCTGGTTAATCCCACCTCTGAATTGTAACCTTGACTCTCTTGTGGACGTTTTCGGGGTAGTATTGACTTAGAGCACAGTTTTCAACATAATTTATTAGTTCGAATGAGGAAGAGGAAGCTACAACGTTGCCAAAGTTTAAGTAATACAGATGGAAAATAAATAGGTAACAAAACTAGCGTAGCCACGGATGCATTTACTAGGAATATGGAGGGTAGGTTCAGAAACTATTAAATACCTTCTAGAAATTTATTTCACCCAACTTCTTCCTTTAATGTCCTTGTTTAAGAATGGAGCACCCTGTATAGAGGAGCGTTGCATATAAAATAATTTTTATCGCCTTCCTAATGTACCGAGCGGTCGCCGTTAAGTTTTATGTAAAACAAACGCCCGGCCAATAAACAATTAAATCTAGGAGCAATATCTGTCAGGTCGGCCTACATAATAAAATTACAGAAATTCAAATTTTGAATGGCGCCCAGCGTGCGGTGGCCATTCAAGCCCGCCGACTATTGTGCCCACAATTTATGGCAAATTTCGTTTTTATACGGCTATATAAAATTCGACTAACCAGAGGGGGACGCTTGTATTCGCTGTCCGGTTTAATATTGTGTATTAAATAATGTGACTCGTTTCGAATTGAATGTTCTTTAGCACGAGCCTGCTTTGCTTTATAGATTATAGATGAAGCTGTTTGAGTCATCCTACATTCCGTATGCTGCAAGCTAAAAACTATATAAATTAAAACAAATAAAAACTTAAAAAAAGCTTTTGTTCAAATACTCTACAAAGGAAAACAAGTATTAAGTTAGTCAATTAAATAGGCACTAGTTGATTTACACAAGTAAATCGCGCGACAAGCTTTTATGATCATATAAATTGTGTGGGTAAGTATAAATTATATTTTCTTCTTTTTTTTTAATTTAAATAAATTAATTTTTTTTGGCTTAGTTTATTTTTTACTTTTTAGTCATTAACTTCCATTTATATTCTCCAGAGTATTAAAAACTTTAAAACTCTGCCATACTGGATCAAGAGTGATGTCAAAATATTTTTTCAATTATTCTCGACAATCCCGTTTATTTGATACCCATATTGTAGTAGAGCATAAAAAATGACTATTCCGCCATCTTGTATGGTCCACCGTGTTGGATTTACAATGATGCCACATTATTTCTCGAGTCACTCTCAACAAGCCCTTGCATTGGATACCCATATTGTAGAAGTGCATTAAAAATAACTATTTCGCCATCTTGGATGGTTTGCCACATTGGATTTAGAACGACCCACAGATTATTGTGCATTGTCTACCAAACACAACGCGTGTACAAAAGTTCAGCTGAATCAGTTGAAGATATCTGCTTCAAAATTATTGAGTAGCAAGATTGCAAGATGCTGCAAACATAGATACATGCATTATGTATAAGCATACATACATACATACATTGCTAATTGAAAAAAATCTTTTAAAGACAAACCTTACCTCCTGTTTTTCTTGAAAACCCGTTGACCAAAATCGACAGTGGTATTTTGTTTTTATTGTTTTGTGACAATTGATCACTTTGGAATATGTTTATATTTATGAAATTTCTGTGTGTTTCCTTAGAAGCATCAATTAATCTTGAAAGAACGATATGCATAGAAAAATGATAGAACTCATATTTGCAGCAATGCATAATCAATGATAGAGGTCTATGATTCCTTAAAAAAAGTATCGCTAATAGCTCATATTTTTATTTGTGGCCTTCCACATGAAGGTTAACTAACTAGAAACTTAAAATGGATTATACTGTATAATATGGAGTTCCTCAAAGATCAATCCTTGGACCTACGTAACTAATAGTTTGTACAAACGTTCTTTCATCTTTGCCGTCACTTGGAAACGTTCATCTATATTTGTGTCTACAATTTATGGCAAATTTCGTTTTTATACGGCTATATAAAATTCGACTAACCAGAGGGGGACGCTTGTATTCGCTGTCCGGTTTAATATTGTGTATTAAATAATGTGACTTGGTTGGAATTGAATATTCTTTAGCACGAGCCTTCTTGGCTTTATAGATGAAGCTGTTTGAGTCATCCTACAAAACATTCTGTATGCCGCAAGCTCGAAAATCTATAAAAAGCATATTTTCTTTTGTAAACCCCTTGACCAAAATCGACACTGATGCATTTTGTTTTTATTATATAGGGTGTTGTAAAAGTTGGGACTTTCCTCTTTAGAAGCAACGGCCCTTGCAACGGCAAAGCTAATGCACGGTGAACCAGCAGCAAAACAGTAAACAAAATTTCGAGCAAGTACTCACTATTTGGTTGCTACGAAGTTGTAAGTGCGGTCCTGTCGCAGGCGTCTTACAGGTAAAAGTACGATTTACGATGTCTTCTTCAATTTGGACCATACGAGGTTGTCTAGGTGTCCAGCGTGTCCACCACGACGTGGATCCAGACATCTTGTGTCTCTAGCTCTTAGGACGAGCGAGATAAATCGACGAGGTGCAGGGTGAGTACGGTTAGGGAAACGATCGGCATACACTCGCGAAACCGCAGCGGTATTTTGATCACACTCGCGGTATATTAAAATCATGTTCACCAGTTCATTATTGTTATAAGCGTGCGCCAACAACGAAAAAAGAAGAAAATAGGATACAAACAGATGAATTGAAATTTCTAAGTAGAATGAAAGGTCGCACAAAATTAGACAGATTAAGAAACACAGATATAAGAGCGAAATCAAACATCTTCAATATAAACGAAAAAATAAAAGAAAATAGAACTAAATGGATGACATCTCAGCTAAAGACAAAGTATCACTGATGTGGGTACCTGGGCACGCTGGGGTAAAGGGTAACGAAATCATCTGGCTAGGATGGGATCCAGCAATAGTTTCGTGGGCCCGGAACCAGCCTTAGGACTATCTGCAAACTTGATTAGGAAAACAACTGGAGAGTGGATCCAGAATCAACACTCTCTGAGATGGAACAACATCTCTGGTCATCTCTGTCAAGCTCGGGAACTATTAGCAGGGCCTGCAGAGAGAATAGGACGATTTTGCCTCTCTCTGGATAGGAGTAACTTGAGATTGCTAGTAGGCCTATTAACGGGTCACAACACCTTCAGGCGTCACTTGTTCGTGATTAGGGTGGTCAACGACCCAACGTGCACGTGGTGTGGTGAAGAGGAAGAATTCTCGGCACACATCTTGTGTCGCTGTGAAGCCCTAGGTTATCACAGGCAGACTATGCTGGGCTCAAGAACCTTGGAACCAATAGAGATAAAACGGATAGGACCTAAGAATGTACTTGCCTTTGCCAAAAGGGCAGGTCTTAGGAACTAGCGCGGATAGAGGCGCAAAAGGGCCCATCGTGTGGCTTATGCACCAGCCACATTCCGTGCTAGATAGCCTCTGGGCCTTATTCATTCATTCAAATGGAAAGAAAATGTAGATCGAATGCACGAAAATAGGATTCCAGCCATTAGTTCTACTATATCAGTATTTCAATTTGTACCTACATAAAATCATGTTTTTTGCATCTTAGAACCTTGCGTTCTTACGCGGTAAACATTAAGGCTGTATTAGACTACCATATTTTTGAAATCAGATTTGATTTCATTTCTTGAACTGCTCAAATAGGCTAGTGTAATACACGAAATTGTTTCAAATTGACAGATTGAACCAAAAATGATTTGGAATTTAGAACATGTTCTATTTCCAAATCATTTTTGGGCTGGGGGCATGCGCATTTGAAACATAAATGTCATTGCGTCGGGAAAAAGGTAAACAAAAATAAGCACAGTAACCTTACTTTTTAATTTCGGTCGGCTTCTCCAGAATGCTCTCTGGTACTAATATATATTGAGAAATCCACATTCGGATGAAAGTACACCAATAAAAACAAGTAACATGTTAATCCTACGGCTCCAGCTAGCAAATCTCCACCGGACCGGAATGCCCCACGAACTTTGAAATTTGAAGGATTTTGAACTGGTTATGGAGTATAAAAACCCCCAGCCCCAAGATAGGTGCTTTTGTTACCTTTGTGGCGAGTTTACCAACATTCTTGCGAGTTGTGTGGAAGCAATTGGCAATTTGAAGACAATATAACAGGTAAGCTGTTAGTATCTTTGCAATTATGTTTCATATCAATTTCATATACAATAATAGCCCTGATTATATCAAAAGTAAGGTATAGTCCAAATTGCACTATAAAAAATTTGTTTTTACTCAGCAGATTCGGTAGATTTAATTTGTAATATTGTATTAAGTCCTACATCACATTTTGGATGTATTAACTATTAGTTATTTACAATGTATTAAGTGTATCTAATATTTTGCCTCAGTGTATGGCAACATTGTCACTTTTTATTATGGTGTTTTCCTATGTTTTGTTGTTTTTTCATATTGCAAAGGTCCTCGGTTAAGTAGCCACACTTGACTGCACTGAGGATAACAGAAAGGCATTCAATATTAAGAGTAACATATTTCTTTTGATTTAGGGATGACTGGTCCACTGAACATATATCTCTGCTGATAGAGATATACGAACAACATCCCTGCTTGTATGTGGTCAAGTGCTACCACAGTAAAATCAAATGGAGTGCTGCTATCACTGCCATAGTAGAGGCTCTTGAAACCACTAAGATCTACTGTAACTGAACAAGAGGTACAGAAGAAGTTTATGGGCTTAAGGTCAACATATGCACAAGAACAGAGGAAAGTTTTAGTCACTTCGCACTAGAGTGGGAGAATACGAGGTAAGAGTCTCAGCTTATCATAAATGAAGTGGTGTAGTATTGCTATAACAGTGCCAAATTTCTACTAATAACTATTGAATTGCACTTTGAGCCGAAGGAATAACCTAACATGTACTTGAATATATTGTTAAATTTTTTTGCCTTAACTTCCCTATAACTCGAACCTACCTGTAAAAATTGTATGTGCATATATTAGGAAGGCTAAACTTTCAATGCAGTATTTTGCTTTCAGGCAAGTCAACAAGAAATATGAGGTTAGTCATGCTGGGATTCTATCACCCACAAGCGAACTATCAGATATACCTCAAATTGACTCGCTCCGCTCACAGATACAAAGTACAGGTGGTGCTCAAAAAAGAGGGGGAACAGACTGCATTAGTAACTCACCCAAGTGTATAAAAAACAACAAGTACCAGCAGATGCAGAAATAAAGGTGCTGAAGAATGCTGCTGATCAAACATTGAAAACTTCTCCTCGCTCTACAGTCCACAAAGGGACAACCATTTTGCAACTGCGGATGACCATATGGCGCAGTTTATTGCATCTCAATTGAAATAAATAAAAAATTAAAATACCAAACAGAATGTATATTTTGAATTTCATATAATATTACAAGATACAAGAAAGAAAGAAAAAGTATAATGTTTCCATTTTTAATTCAATTCCTTTAGCCTTATTTTGCCAAGATTTACTAAAGCTCCAAATGTATTCTCAACTGCTGTTCTAGTTCTAAACAACAAATATTTGATTACAATTGGTTCACACAGTTCTGGAACTATCAGACTTATTGTACTCTCATGGCTTCGAGCCACTGGATGGTTTCACTGGCTAAACATCGAAGAATTATTGCTAGCCTGAAAATGGAAATGTTTATTACTTTTTATTCATAAGGTTTACTGCTAATATTACCTATTTTCTCCTGTTATGCATTCTCATAGATGGTTATCTAGCTTGTCAAATTATGCTAAGTAGCTTACTGAAGGTTTTATTATTCATTCGTAAAAAGTCCTTCCAATGATCTAGATCTTCTAGTAATAACTCTTCTCTCAACATATGTAGCATACCTGTGCCTTCATCTATTCTTCTCAGCCACTTCTTTTGTCAATTTTTTCTTTTAGTAGTTAGCCTCTTAATTCGCCTGTCTACGAGTTTTTTGCAGGGTAGATGGATAAATACATGTTCTAGCATTATCTTTTTCCATTGCCGAGGGAGTCAAGTCAAGTGTAATGAATGAGAATTTCAATAAACAGTAGTCGATAAACTACAAACAATACCCAAAAAAAGCTAGGTTATGATTTTATTTTGACCATTGACATTTTGACACTGACGTTCACACAATCACAAAACATGTAATTGCAAAATACGTCATGTCAGATCTGACAACTTTGACTATAGAGGACATCTGTGTTCGGACAGTTGACAGATAAGATGTATTCAACGAATGTAATGCGCAGAATCGCAAATCAATTCTTGAACCAAATTTGGTGTAGTGTCAAACAGACAAAATGCTGGGCCACAATTTTTGAGATCATTTTTCATTTCAAATTTGGTTCAAGAAATGAAATCAAATCTGATTTCAAAAATATGGTAGTCTAATACAGCCTTTACAGTAGCTTTTAGAATCCAGTTTTATGTTAATTCCCCAAATCCCCGCGAAGAATGTTATCTAAACACTCTCAGACTGACCGCGACTAATTTCTACATAAATACCGTTTTATCTGTGCAAATAATTTACATACCTGAGAAGGTTATCTGCCCTACCTGCATCTGGCTTCCACTGGCCCGATTGTGTTGGACCGAACAAAAAAACTGGAACAAAAGATACAACCCATTAGGATGCTTTGAATACCAGGTAAACTTAATTTGTTTTGATAGACAGTGAAACAATGTTTGGTAATTTAAAAATGATGGGGTTCTATTTAGGTTTGACAGGGAGATCTTGGACGCATAGCATTTTGGTTTTCACGCCATTAGTAGGAAGATTAGTGGCTGGTAATTGGATGGTTGGAAAGGAACTGTTGTAGTTAATTGATCTTGATTGTTTTGCTTATGATGGGGTTTTAACAAATGTTAGCTTTCGGATTTAGCTTCTGCTAATGGGTAATAGTTACAACATAAGATGAGAATTCTTTCAAAGGGTGCTTATGCTTCTTCATATAACCAAATCCCATGTAGCCTGCGTTTATATAAGTGTAGTTGTAACAATAAAAGCGCAGCTTGGTGATGAGCCACCAACCAACATATTGCCCATAGCAACCAGCAGCTCAATTGGTTTGCATGAAACAAGGGACTGTGGGTGCGTACGTGAGTGCGTGAGTCTAGCTAGCTGCCAAAAAATCAAAACAACAATGGTTTAATAAAGATTTATTTCAATATATATGAATGCAGTACATATGTATATTTTATCTAATTTTTTTCAAAAACAAGAACTAGGCTTCGGAGGGAAGTCCAGGGAGTAGTTCTCGTGGTGCCCTTCCGAAGAGAAGGTGGTGCTCCAAAGAAGGTGTTACATCCGCACCCCAAAGAAGGGTGATGCCCCGGAGAAGCGGTGGTGTTCACGTGGTGGCACCCCAAAGAAGGCTGGTTTTCTTCAAAAGGAGTTTTGGTGGTGCCCCTCCAAAGAAGTGTGGTGCCCCTTCAAAGAAGGTGGTGCCCCTCCAAAGAAGTGTTCATAGCATGGAAGAAGGGTGGTTCTCCTGTCAAATAGTTACGGCTGGTATTAGCACCTTATGGAGAACTTCACAGGACTTCACGATCTGTTTCTGAAGTATGAATCTTCATGCGTTCTTACATTTTGATAAATTGCGTTCATACACTTCAGAAACAAATGTATGAAGTAGCATGGGCATATTAAAAAGCCAAAAAGCAGACAACTTTCATATGTTCACATGGTAAAGATTAAAAAAATTACATATATTTACAAGAGCGAACAGATAGAATAATAGTTAAAAGAAAGATTCATAAATGCTTTATATTTACAGTCCTACCGGATCTTTTCGGATATATGGTAGTGAAAGAAAAAGTATATATAAAATATGTTCGAAAATCTACAACTTTTTCCTCGCCCCTCATAAAACAAAATTACACAAATGTCCAACAGATCTTTTCATTGCGTTCTTAATTAGAAAATCTGACTGCTAGGTATTTTTACGTAAGGAATGTTATGAAAAAAATGTGAAACATCAAATACACACAACACAAGGCATTTTAACACAAAACTATATGGCTAGAAACAAAGAATGATGCTCAGCGACGATTTTGGTAGATAATTAATAAATATACAGTGCATGATTGACTTGATATTTAAGGATTAAAATGTTCGCCATCACATGTTCATGGAAAAAATGTATAAATCGGAAAAATCACATTCCTACACATAGCTGTAAAATAAAAAGCAGAAGCAATAAAAATATGCGAAATCATAGCAATCAAGTCATCATGATTTTGCATTGGAATATAAGTTCCTTACCTCGGTTACGACATATTGCACAGACACAAAAGATTGTCTTAGAGAGACATAACTATATTAGGTGTTAACTGTTTGAGTTCAGAACTGAAAAGGGACGAGGTATGTGTGTCGATGTAAAAGGAAAGATTGGTAGAGAGAGAGAGAGCATACCCCCCATTCTTATTAGATTTTTCCAAAATTTGTGCGCAGATTGTATAATATAATAATATTTCCAGCTGAAATGAATAGAGATCGGAAAACGTAGAGGTGAACAGTGGCGGAATTGAATAGTTATGAAAACGTTACTAGTATAATGAGGAAATAGATGCTAAAAATGGAAGTTACAAACTATTTGTATCTGGTAGCCAAGTAAATAATATAAAGATAATTTTGAAAACGGGTGAACCGTTACATAGTTTAACCCTTAAATCCCCATGGGGGGGTCGTTTAAGAGTCCCATGTTAAAAAACCCTAGCTTAAATACTTTATTTAAAAACATTTGCAACGCTGCCGCTTGATATGTGCTTGTGTTGCCATTTGGAACCGTAATTCAGTATGCGGACACGTTTCGCAGCGAGTGCAGCACAGTGACACGTGATTTCGTTTAGTGGGGTTCCACTGGTATCCCGGACGGTCATTTACGGACCCAATTTTCATTTTAAATACGTGGTATATTTTTTGCTTTTTAAACATTCAAAGTCGTCAAAATGTGTGTTTGGAACAGAACGCGACCCCTAAAACAACTTGAGTTGGTTGAGATAGCCGAAAACTGGGATTTTGATGCTGAAACTGACTATGACAGTGATACTTTTGCAGAAAACTGTTTTGCTATAGAAAGTATTCTTTCCCAAATCGTCATCATAGTCACAATGTCTTAACAGACATGTTGTGAACTCGTAAAATGCATTTACACATTTTACGAGTTTCTCTTGGGATATCTTTAAGATCTTTAACGCAGTAGTTTCCCATTTGCTTTCTGCATCCTCATGCCGTTGACCAGATGGTATCTACTGGTTCATCCGCCTTTAGGGGCAATTTCTCACCCCAAGGACAAGAAGGTGTCCTGACTCTTCTCAACTCGTCCACCCAAAGCTGTTTGTTGAGAAGAGGTTACTGCTCATAGCGACAGTAGTTCGGTGTTCTTTTTAGTCGCCTTTTACGACACGCAGGATATACGCTGGGAGATATTCTAACCCGCCCCCACACGGAATTCTTTAAAACTGACATTACAATAGTATAATTTCTTTAAAAAAAAACGAATGAACTGACAAACCTAAATTTGATGACAGAAGTAATGAAATGGTTAAGAATATTCCCAGTAACAAATGTGAACAACTGATACAAATTATAGTACACAATGAATTAGAACCTTAAGATATAATGTGCCCATTTGTTAACTACGTAACCTTCTAGGGGGCATCTTTGCATAACTAACTAGTCTCTCGCCACATTTGCAACAGTTTTTGGATGTACTAGGGTTGCTTTATACCTCCGTCAATCCACCAGTACGCAGACAGCTGCTTCACACCTATTAGCGATCATCAGTGCGCCATAGGTCGATTGACGGAGATAGAGAGCATCAGAATTTTTGTCTACCAGACATGTAAAGCATGTGAGAGCAGGCGACAGAAAAGATCTGCCTGCGCGCCATCTGGTACCCGAAAGTAACGGCAAACCAAAGAAAATCGCTGCTAAACAGCAGCAGACTTCTAGGTGGAACGCCACGGCGCGATCGCTTGGCCTACCAGAAGAGCGCGCTTCTATGCCAACTTCATACGAGACTGATATACGAGGGTTGCTCTATTAGTAGAAGATTCGAATATAAGCCGACCTTCACCGAACTGGTTAATAGATGAAAAGCATCTTATATTAAATTTAATATGTTAAGAAACATATCGCGAGTGGGTTGGCTGAAAAATTTCAGTCCAGGATATGATTAATTAAACATTGAAAGATTATTTTTTTAAACATTTCACTGGTTTGGTTAATAGACAAATCACATACCAATCGAAAGTATGAAGCCCATTGAATATGCAAACGTTAGGTTGGCTACGTTTTTCCCGTCCCAACTATAGGGTAGGCAGTTATAAACAGGTAAATCAATAATAGTGATTTGCACCGGTGTAGTTAATGCATGAAACTTATATCAAAATAAAGATAATTTTATTACAAACACGTCGATATAGGGTTGTCTGCAAAAAATCAGTCTGGAATTCCGGTTGTCGAATTTTAAAGATCGAAATAATGCTGCCAGTGAATACGTGCGCCAGGGAGGTCCGAGCGAACTATCCCGTGTATTAACAAAGTGCGCATGTCATGTGTCCGTGAAATTGAAAAGGATAGCGATACACTCGTAAATGTTGTGCATCATTGTATTGGAACAGTTTGCCTTATTCTTCTGAATTGAAAAAGCGTGCTACTACTACTATACTGATTGTTGTTATTTATAAACATTAAATGGAGTTAAAAAATGGCTAAAAAGTGTTATCTATGCAATTCGGACGATGATGTTCTTGATTTTAACGATAAAACGTATAAAAACTGTTCGTTGAAATTAAATTTTCGTAAAAAGAAAAATTTTAAATACAGTGGCGTTGAGTTAACCAATGCATCACTAGATTTTGTAGGTTATCATACCACGTGCTACAAAAAAGTGACTGCTTTGGGTAAAAAATATAATGAAGAGTTTAATAACTTTCTTGGTCAGAATACGGTAAGTGCATAATAATTTAACCTTCAAAACGATCTTAGTAAATATATCCTTTGAACTTTTTTAATTGTGAAATAATGACATGGAACATTCATAAATTTATACATTTTTGATTATGTTTCATTCAAATAAATCATTTCAGTTTCACGGACAAATGACATGCGCACTCTCTTTCATTCAATGGCCGAGCTACACGCAGCTGCTATGCTGCGTCCTTTGTTAATACACGGGATAGTTCTCGGTATATATGTGTCGTGGGATAGTTCGCTCGGACCTCTCTGGCGCACGTATTCACTGGCAGCAATATTTTGATCTTTAAAATTCGACAACCGGAATTCCAGGCTGATCTTTTGCAGACAACCCTATATCGACGTGTTTGCAATAAAATTATTTTTATTTTGATATAAGTTTCATGCATTAACCACACCGGTGCAAATTACTATTATTGATTTACCTGTTTATACCTGCCTACCCTATAGTTGGGACGGGAAAAACGTAGCCAACCTAACGTTTGCATATTCTATGGGCTTCATACTTTCGATTGGTATGTGATTTGTCTATTAACCAAACCAGTGAAATGTTTAAAAACAATTAATTTTTCAATATTTAATTAATCATATCCTGGACTGAAATTTTTCAGCCAACCCACTCGCGATATGTTTTTTAACATATTAAATTTAATACAAAATGCTTTTCATCCATTAACCAGTTCGGTGAAGGTCGTCTTATATTCGGACGTTAGACTATATATTGGATGGACAATTGACTAAACGTATTCGTATCAGATCATCTTTCAATATTATAGAGTTCAGTATTTAAAACGATAATACCGTCATTCGTTCAAAGCTTATACTTTTTTCACATCAATGATTTATCGATCGAAAATAAAAGTATAATGAGTACAAATTAGTGCGTTCTTTGTTCGCCAGCGTATAATCAATGGCTAATGAAACTGACCGTGGAGGATGGCTCTAATTTAATGAATAATGAGGAAGGTATTAGTGCTAGTTAGCAGGTGTACAAAAAAGGACGGACAAATCGTCTTCCACTCTTCCGACGTGGAACCACCAGTCAGACAGTGCATTAATATTTGGCTCGTTAGGATACGTTTTACTAATATTTCAAGAATATGGGTCGGCAGTTAGTATCGCGCTCTAAATTAACAGTACAGTCAATCAGGTATGCAATTTACATCGCCCTCTAAAGGTGCATCCAAAACCCACAGCTGCTAAGAGGGTTGAATTGACGAAAGTAGGAGAGAGGCTTTCTGGTGATCAGAATCACCAGTCCATAGGCCTACAATCATACAGGGTGGGCCAATAGTGCGTGGGCGGAGGATTGTGGGCTTCCTGAAAAATATTTCAAAAATCTGTCACTTGATCATGGTAGGGACCCTTAAGGGCTATAACGTAAAAATATTTTCACTCAAATTTTGACGTTTATACAGGGTGATTCATATCAAACTTACATTTTTTTGAATGGAACCCTCTATATATTATTGCATATTTGGATTCCTTGGTCAATTCTAGTCTGAGATTGTGTATCATATATGAAACTTTGAACGAATTTTAACAATTTTTTAACGATTTTTAACGAAAATAACGTGAAAAACCGAACATTAAGCTCAAATTTCTTATAACCTGCTAAGCAGAAACGAATGAGTATTTTTTGTGTTATCCACAGAGAAACAAAGAATTTTCCATCAACTTCCGACCGGTTTTGTCGTGATTTTTTTTTATTTTCATTTTAAAATAATCGGTACGGGCAAACCGCCCTTAGATTTCGGGTGACGATTTTTTGGAACATTACCTCGGTAGGTGTATTAAAATGCTGCCGCATTGTCATTTGGTTACTTAACGATTTTTTTTCACGTTCAACACCCCCCTCCCCCCTCTATCTCCGATCCCTCTCATTTTGAGGTTATGGTGCAATGACAAAAAAGTTTCCAAACTGCCTCTAGAACTCAAATACCAAGCGTCATCCGGTTTCTTTCCAGACACTAGAACTACGAGTCATTGCTCTGAGTCTACAGTCTAGGAGTCATGTGCTGGGAGGGGGAAGGGACCATATCATCTGGCGGCAAGATGTGTTTTGTTATTACTTAGGGCCGGTTGTATAAACGCTCAGTGAACTCCCGATTACGTCACCTTAAGTTCAGCGATGAACACGGTTCAACGGTTGACGCGTTGTACAAACTCCGTTCTGGGAAGGATCAGCTGAACTGGATCAAAAGAGGATTGGTAGCAATGGATATAGGGTATTTGGTGGCGAAACTAGTTACTTTTCGTTTTTAATGTTTAATGTTAATGTCAAATTCTGACATTCATCAAATTTTGTTGTCGGTCAAGAAGTATTTTATTTTGCAATTTTATAATGGAATCCAAAAAAAAAGGGCGACTAATTTTACGGTGAAAGAAGAGGCCGTATTAATAGAATTTGTAAAAAAATATGAGACTGTTTTGGAATGCCAGAAAACGGATACAAATATTCATAGAATCAAAACGGAAAGGTTGAACTTATCCAACAGTCTGCGTGGAGAGACATTTCGTGAAGCAAAGGTACTGAAAAGCAATTACGAAAATTTAAAAAAAAGGACAAAACAAAAATTTGCCGATGAGAGACAGTGCATCCATAATACCGGCGGTGGGCCTTCGCAGGATTTCAAAATACAGGACTTGGACATATCAATAAAAGAAAAATCGGACCCCAAATAACAGGATTCACATCTACATTCGACGATGATGCGGAAACTTTTACTGCTGATGTGCCTACAATTAATGGAGAATTTGTTCACGATACATTAGGTACAAATATCATTTGGCATTTTTCAGGTCATTTTTCCTAATAATGTCATCCTCGGTCAAAGGTTCGTTAAAGTACTCCATCATGTAACTCAAGTGAAAATATCGCATTTGACTATGTCACTCACGTCGGATATTAAGGTTAGAAACTGATCAGCTGGTCGTAAACATCGCCATTTTAAACCTTGAACCGCCGTTAAACGCTCCCCGGTGGCCGTTCAACTTGATCCGAGGTTGAACTGAAGTCAACGCTTGAACTTTGTTGGTACAACAGCGAATTAGGGTTGAATTCGGTTCAAAGTTGAACTCGAGTTAAACCGTGTTTGTACAACCGGCCCTTAGGGTCTCAGGTATAAGAATCGGGTCATAGTTGCTGATACTCGGATTTTGCATACTCAACTACCTCTAGCGCCTTAGTGTCGTGGACGTGACTCACGTCCACGACAAATGACGAAGCCGGCTTTACCAGACTCATTAATTCCACCCTGTAAATGTACTGCAAATTGTCGCACAATGTCTTGTAGTTGTAAAAAATAGATTTACAGTGCATTTCATTATGTAAATGTATCAATAACGAATGTCAAAATAAAAATGAGTAACTGTTTGAATTCGCTAGATTTTCATGTAAATAACTGATATATTTTTATTAATTAAAAGAATTGTTACTTTCATTTTCGTGTTTTTTTATTACCTGAGAATCGATCCTGACTTTACCATTATAATACACTATGAATTATTACGATAACATCCATAAAAAATATTTATCATTTATTATTATTATTATTTATTTATGTCTTATGTACTCAATACATTACCTTTACGAGTAAGTGTGGAGGGGATAAAAAAATGGACCAAAAACTTGACCGGCAAGATCCACATTCTTAATCTTCAACTAGTCCTTTACCCAAATCCGTTGTCAAAATGCGGTACTCGGATTTTGCATACTCAACTACCTCTAGCGCCTGCTCTACTGTACTATTTCTAATATTTCGAGTATATGGGCCGATACGATGTCTGTAGATTAATTAGATTTGGGGAAATGGATAGACATAATGGAATTTTGAGTAATAAATTGCGGAAAAAGGTAATTTAGCGGCGGGACTGGCCTGTCGGCCACCACGATCGCCTTCTGGGCCTCCAGAAGATCTAATTAACTGCTGGCCAGACGCGGTGGTAGGACCAATTACTTCTTCAAACAACTCGCAGCCATCGGGTAACCCAGCCCTTCTTCTATTTACCCCTTTCTTAAGCACAGCGCTACATCGACATAGGTGAGTCTTATATGTGTAAAACTATCTTTGAAAGGACTGGAATACTGTAATAACATCCTGTAAAAATCATTGGGAACGTCAAGATTAAGGTACAGAATACCACCAATTACCACAGCTTTTCAACTTGAGTCTGATGGTTTTAACCTTGCAGTGAAATGGGCAGAAATTTGGACAACCAAAACATCAGACGAACCCCCTGGTTTTGAGCTCCATCGAAAGGAATGGTCGGCCCTAAACAAGAACGACTTAAATTCCAGGAACCAGCAAATCACTTTTTAAAAAATATTTTTTTGTTAACGGTACAAAGTTGAGCTCTAGACTATATAAAATACATGATAAAGTAAACTTAACTGACGCAGCATTTCCTGAGTTCATCTTCCACACGCGCCGTCTGGTCAGCTTGGTCAATGTCCAGCTGGATACATAACTTGCGAAACCCACGTTGCAATTGTGGAGCGGAACATCAAACTGTCAGCCATATAGTGCAAGAATGTGGCCTTTGAGCATATCCAGGCAACAACAAGGACTTCCTCCAAGCCAAACCATTATCCGTAAAATTGATTATGCAGCATTTATGAAACGTTATTATAGTGATAGATGTCCAAGTGTTATCACAACCAATAAAGAGTGCATATCGTACGGGTTGCCTCAAGGCCCTGTGCTCGACCCAACTCTATTTCAGATTTATATTAACGAGTTACAGAGGTGCAAGCTTCTATTTTTTTAACGAGCATATCAGCGCACAACGATCGAAAGCACCTAGTCAATTTAATCATAAGGAGGCTGAGTGCCTGAGTTGAAGTCCCAAAATACGCAATGGAAGTGTAAAGGCAGCCTAAGGTGGCAGAAGGCTAAAAATGAAGAAATGCACCTGAGATAAATGTAGAGTTATTTATAATCACATTACACCTAGAAGACGTATAGTACCCACTATTCTAATATAATTTGATTCGATTTGGCAACGAAGAGTTGAAAACTCTGGAGGAGTGGATATTAAGGTTCATACGCCTACTCTCCAGACTTTGCTCCATGTAACTTCCATTCATTTCCTGGAGTCAAGAAAGAATTGAGAGCTCGAAGTTTTGTGTTGGATTTAGAGCTCTACAACACAGTGATGGATATGTTACACTAAATAGCCGAATTCGGGCGATGCCCGAAAAAAATACGCAGAACTAGTTTTGAGCAAGAAATATTTCCCAAACCCGAAATCATAGTTTTATACGGCTATTGAGCATTACAAAATAGGCAGAACTAGTTTTGCGCAACTTGAAATGCACAGAACTATACCTTATCCACCGAACAAACAGAGTAACCATGCACAATATATGTAAATTTTTACTATATGGTCAAGGGTTATATGCACACCGACTACAAAACTGCATACTGAGAGCAGTGATGTTATTATAAACAGAAAAATTAAGTTAGATTTATCCGGGTAAAGCCCCAAAATATGGGTTTGAAATAATTTTTTACTCCTTTTCTTCAGTGGACAGACTATAGTTCTGTGGTACGGAATGACAACCAAAGTGAACATTCGTTATGCATTATGTGTCAAAAACCATCAAAAACCTATCGTTTAGGTTAGGTTAGTTTGGGTTAGGTTAGGTTTTTTTGCCAACGTTCTTGTAATATAAGTACGAATCGTGAAAACGCAAAAAGAGGTTTGGAAGCACAAGTCTATTAGATGCCTACACAATCAAATGAAAAATTTAAACCAGCCTCAGTTGGTGATTTATTATTTTGGTATTCATTAAAGTATATTTAGCTTCTCCAACTTTATATTTATTTGAATCCGTCGCTGGCGCTGATTAAATGGAAGAAGCAGAATTTGTGCTGATCATTCAGAAAATACACAGAACTAGTCCTGTGCATTTCAAGTTGCGCAAAACTAGTTCTGTGCATTTCAAGATGCGCAAAACTAGTTCTGCCTATTTGGTAATGCTCAATAGCCGTATAAAATTCATATTTCGTATTTGGGAAATATTCCTTGCTCAAAACTAGTTCTGCGTATTTTTTTCGGGCATTGCCCGAATTCGGGTGTTGAGCGTAACAGATATACTAAACAGTTTTAGCATTACTGGACATTTTTTGTTTTTTGCTAATTACTCCGCCGCCCATGCACCGATTTTCAAAATCGTAGCAGCATTACCTACTACGACCCGTACACCATATCCCTATCCAATTTCCATCACAATCCGTTCAGTGGTTACTGAGATTATGAGGGTAGAAAAACGTCAATAGATACAGACAGACCGGCAGACAAACAGAACGGCAGAAATGAGTGACGACAGTGACGTGCATATGTACATATCATAAATCGCCCGAAAAGTGTATTATCTCGAAGTCAAACATTTTTTTGCGATCATAATAATAATCTAATCACCTGTCGGTGTGGGAATTAAAAAAATTTCCGAGAAAATTATTAAAAGTGTGTAAAGCGTTGGGATAAGTGTATTGAACAAAATGAAGAATACTTTAAAGGACAGGTCTAAGATTGTAGAATCAGCAAAAGGTCTTTCCTGACCCAGCTGTCAAAGGATGGCACTTATTCTAAATTAATTTTTGGTGACCCTTCTTGATACGTTAGTATTAGGTGCCTAATAATAATCGGAAGATATAGGCGCGCGCTACTGACTTCAATCCACCAGCAGGGATGAGTTACAATACGGATACCCTCTGGCCTTTATCTTGGAGATCTGGTGGCGCCCCTGTCCCCTATAAACAGCCTCGGTGGCCGGTTCATTACCATGATTGGCACTTCCAATTAATATTATCATATGGGGTTAAACAGCCGGGCCGACGTCAAGACGTTTCATAAAATATGTTTAACTGGACGATGGCGATGCGATCGCGCACTGGGCCGACTATCCAGGACGATCATTGGCGTAACCAAGGAGAGCAAAGGGACATGGGCCCCATTCAAATCTAATGTGGCCCTTCTGAGAAGATGTCAGTCGTTTAAATGCAAAACCCGACAAGTCCACGGTAAGAAATTTTACAGAAATCGAGAAAAACAGATCAAAGTCTTATTATGAGCGAAAATAATACTAAATCGAGAGTATGATAATATACGATGTTTTAGATGTTAAGTCTCAACGCCCCAAAATCTAGGACATATAGTTTTTCTAAAATCTGACTTTTAAATTTGGACACGTCGGGTTTTGCATGTTAGGAACTGTGACATGTCGTGTTTTGACTGCTATTTTTGTACAATCGGATCAAAATAAATAATGAAACACTAATCATTTTGGATTATTTTACTGAATATAAAGGAATCTAATCAAACACTGTGCTCAACGACAGAAACTATAAACATAAAGCTAGACATTAGAAAGGATACATTTTAAGGGTTACAAGGTTTAAACGTCAAAATCTAAATTTTCTGACAAACAAAATTCTTCAGAACTAGCAAATGCATTTTCACAATTAGCTTCGATCCTCTGCATTAATGTGGATCTAGCTTCTGTTGAAGTAGGCTCTCCAAACTCCGCATCCAAAGCATTTTTCAAAAAACATGGTTATTTTTATCAATAATTTATCAATACAGCATAAATTAATCTCATTCTCTCAGTATACTGAAAAACACATGAATTCACCACAACGTATTTCAGCGACTGGATAAAACAAAAACACAGAACGGTCAGAATACCTCGTGTGATCGACATGTGTTTTGCTCCCGTTGTCCGTACTGGCTCCTGTGGACATGTCGGTGTTTGAAATAAAACACCGCTTGGACTTGTCGGCGTTTGCACCTAAGTCTAGTTTTCTTAGCCAAATATCTCATGTCTAATGTTGGGTTTTGTAAGCGAAATGTATAGAAAATGGTAGCGCTTCAAATAATGAACAAAATGGTATATAAAACTCGATTTTGAAAAATTTGTGACTTGTCGGGTTTTGCATTTAAACGACTGATGTAATACAGGGTGTTTTCAAGGTTGGCACTTTCCCTTCCAGAAGCAACTGCATTTGAGATGACAAAATAATGTACGGTGGATCAGCAGCAAAAGAATAAAAAAATTGTAAGAAAGTACTTACTATTTGTTCGCTGACGAATTTTAAGTGAGCTTCTGTCACATGACTCTTATGAACACGGTTCGAAGTCCAATCTAGCACGTCAACAATTCGCGAGCGCTGCTATCTATTGGCGCATTTATACGCTTGCCAATGCTCGACAAACATCCACAAGCACAAGCGTGTGAAGAGGCCATCTGTATCTGTAGAGTGGGGAGGGTGAGTGGTCCCACTGCACTTAGGCCACAACTGGCCCATTGTGCATCCTCCCAGGGAGTTGTTTTCTCAGGACATCGTCCATCTTGCCAATTGCAGGAAGGTGAACAACTCGCTAGGGGACATCTCCCTTATATGGGCAGCTGTAGGCCAAGACTCGCCGAACGCACACTCTCTAATAGAAGATAACTCTGGGCATTCACGTATGACGTGTTCCACAGTTTCGTCTTCGCTTTCACACATTCTACATATCGGTGTGTCACTTAACCCCATAGTGTGGAAGTGTTTCCTGAGTTGACAATGGCCAGTCAGGAATCCTACTATGAGACGTAGGTTTGGTCTGGTCATCGCCAAGTACTTCTCGGATATTGCCATGTCAAAACCTGCAAGGGTTTCTTTGGCAAATCGACATCCTTGTAGTTCTTCCCATCGTTTTACCATTTGGGCATGGGAGTGTCTTTTGGCTATTTCCGAAATTGGGGTTGTCGACTTTCCAGAAAGGTCACATGGTCCTAAAATTCTTTGGTCAGCGGCCTTCCTGGCTAGACCGTCCGCTATACGGTTGCCTTTGTTATTGTTGTGCCCTTTAACCCACCTCAGAACAATATTGTTTTTGTCTGAAGCATGGGCTAAAGATTGGTGGCATTCTATTGCTTTCCCTGATGTGATAGTGAAGAGGCTATTTGGTTTGGTTTGCGTAAACTTGCGGATGCTTGTATCCGATTGGGACTAGTGTCGGTTTTTTGATGACACAGATCAAAGGGCGTCTGCGACAAGCGCTTGCGACGCATTTACACGTTGGCGTTCTATTCAAAATGAGTGGCTGGTCGATCCACCAACTTCGTGGTCGTCGGGCTCTCCTTGGTTTTGTTATATGCTTGTATTTGAAGCAAAAGTAAGTTAAACTGAACGTAAGAGCCGATACAAGTTCAGTGTCCGCCATGCTTGGATGTCCGTAGCCCAATGACGCATTCGCAAACGCGTAAACGACTTCCAAATGCCAAGCGACATTTGTGAGCGCTTGGGACTTGTGGATGTTTGTCGAGTCTTGACAAGCGTGTAAACGTACCTTATTGCCGCATTTCCACGTTGCCAAGCCTCGACAATCATCCACAAGCACAAGCGTGTAAAGAGGCCGTTTGGCTTGGCAGGCGTGAACTTGCGGACGCTTGTATCCTATCGGGACTGGTGTCGGTTTTTTGACACAGATCAAAGGGTGTTTGCGGCAAGCGCTTGCGACGCATTTACACGTTGGTGCGCATTTAGTAGCCGCTGTGATTGCGTGACGAACGGATGTATAGTTTTCTATTCAAAAAGAGTGGGTGGTCGAACGAAGAGAGTTATAATGTTCTTGGAATATTATCAGAGCGAAACGCATATCTGGAATCTCAAAGACGTTAATCGTAAAGATAAAAAGAAATTTGCAGATGCTTGGAGTCAATGTCCGCCATGCTTGGATGTCCGTAGCACACTGACGCATTTGCAAGCGTGTAAACAACTTCCAAATGCCAAGCGACATTTGTGAACGCTTGGGGCTTGTGGATGCTTGTCGAGCCTTGGCAAGCGTGTAAACGTACCTTATGATTATGCGTACTCAACTGCGTTTTTTTACTCTGTTTTGATCTAATCGCACAGGGATGGAATTAGAAATGAGGACTTCATTAAAGGTCAACATCTTGATATCCTTGAATATTTCGTTTAAATGTTACTAGAAAACGTCACTGCCCTATGAAAAAAGTCTCAACTTGGGAAACAACTTGTAGTACTTTTAAGAAACCCTCATCTGATGGCCAGTGATATTCTTAGGTTAGAGCTAGATATGCTACTGCTCTTTGGCAGTTTGGCTGTCATAGGATACCTTGCATAATTATCTTATGTCCTGTGTAAAGATTTTCTAGCCTCGGAGTCTCAGTAATCGCTGCATGGATTGTGGTAACATTTTGGTAGCGGTACGCTCTGGGCTGTGTAATGCTGCTATAATTTTGAAAATCGGTGCATGAGCGGTTGAGTAAATAGAAAGAAACAAAAAATTTCAAACTTCGTTTTTAGGGGTTTCAAGCGTTCCTGGTCATTTTCTACTTTTTTGAGTGGTTGGAGAGTGCGAGGGTTGTAAAACTAATAAAATTGCTGTATTTATTATTAATAATATGTCCATTGGACTGTATAACAAAATCCTAGTGACATTATACACTTTTTTAGGCCCATCAGAACATTGCCTTGCCTACTACAGAAACCAAGCGACTTAGAATTTGCTGGTGCACGCATACGAGCATTGCTTTACATCGTTCTGTATTGTGTAAGGTGGAAATTATTAAATTCATTTTAATAAAATAACAACACAGTATTACTACCTTGGCGAGGATAAAAAACACGTACGTCTTTTAGAAATCGTGTCAGTGGCGCCGCAGCAATAGTCAAAAAACTAATAATATGGAAAAAGCTCAAACTTCGCTTTTAGGCGTTTTAGGGAGTACTGATCATCTACCTTTTTCTGGACGGTACTGAATTGGGATGATTGGAGGGAGGCGGGGGGGGTGTAAAACTGAAAGATTTGTTGTATTTATAATAGGCATAACACACTTGCTGGCGGTCAATCAACTTGACTTCATTTTATTCAACCTTGCCTAGCTATGATGGCATTAGATAGTTTTATTTGAGCAGAGACAGAAAGGTTCTGCCGGTGCGCCATATGGTACCCGAAGGTAACGGCAACCAAAGAAAATCGCTGCAGCAGACCTCTTGGTGGAACGCCACGGCGCGTCCGCTTTAGCCACCAGAGAGCGCGGGTTCTATATGCTACTGCATATAGAGAGTATCTCACATGTTTCACATGTTTAGTAAACATGAAAGATCTGATGCTCTCTATTTCGGTCAATCAACCTATGGTGCACTGATGATCGCTAATAAGTGTGAAACAGCTGTCTGCGTACTGGTGGATTGACGGAGATATAGAGCAACCCTCGTATACCGACAGTTTTATTTAGGCCTCCTCAGATAGAATGCTTTGGAAAATATAAATAGTTTTCAATTTCGCAAATGATCTTGAACAATCTTGTGTAATATGCTCACTTGTCGTTACACACTGTAATACACTTGATGTTTAGCGGAACCCTGAGTAAAATACTTCATGCTCAAAACTTGGTGTATATTGATCTCACCTTGTTACAAACTACAGATGTATTTTATATCTAACCCTCATCCTATTGACATACTTAACACACTCAGAAACTTACTCTGTTTATAAACAATCTTACCTAAACATATACATAATTATTATCTCACTAATATCTCACTACGGGACTGGTAACCTCTTTACGAATTGGAGCAATACAATATACTGGGTGTTACCAGTTCCCTTCGCTTTACTAATCTACATCACAATCCTTAATCTACTATAAATATCCGTATAATAAAACTAGGACAAATACATGCCAATTACCAGGAAATATTATCTAACATAATGATTCTCCACACTTGTATACATGTTCATGAAATATTAGGTACTACGTCCATGGGTATTGCTCAGTGGCTTGCTGAAAAAAGAAGCTCTAAATAACGTTTAAAGCCGGGACGAATGATTGATATGAATAACAACTGGATGGATATTTACATGGATAAATGTAATTGCGTGGTTGCAAATTGCAAAATCAATGTTGTCAGGAAGATTTTGCGCGTGAACGTGAATTCCATTAACGGGTTTCTTCTTGTTTCAGGCTACGAATGCACAGATCAATTTACATACATCTGGACGTACCCGTACAGAAGTAATCATGACAGTTTACTTAAAGCTTTGTAATATTCTTCCTCTTAACTTAAGGTACCAACTCCATTCAATGAAGATCAGCAACAATTTTGACAAATGTTTCTCTACCTTGTGCTCTTCTGAGTAGAATATACAGGGTGGCCAATCGGGTGACGATAATAATTTTTTTTTAGATAGCCCGTACCGAGACGTATCCAAAACACCCCCATATATGTGTACCGATTATTGATAGTTTTCGAGTTATGATTTTTTTTCTTGAAAACCTAGAGATTTCCCAGTTTTTCCAAGAAATTATCAAAAACAAAAACAAAAATGCTTTATGGCTTTTATTTTTTTCCGCAATTATACTCAGTATTAAGCCTATTTTAATATCCAATAAAGAGAACCTGTACATCCAAACAATAATTGAGTACATTTTGGGCCCAAAGTTTGAAATCTCTGTTTTTAGTCAGGAGACCAAAATCTTCAAAATAAGATTAAAAATACTTATGTCTGGTTCTGGAGCTTCAAACTAATCTTAGAAACTCTGCAAGACATTGCACTTTCGAAATAATAATGAAAAAATAGCACTTAAGGGGGCATTTTGCGCCGTACGTGACTATTAAAGGTAAAAAGGTGATAATTCACGTATTTCCAAAATGACTTAAAAAACTATTATTTTACTTTATTATGACAAATTAAAGAAAAAAAACTCATAACAACTAATGAACATGATAATCATTGATGTTTCACTTTTAATAAAAAAATTATAACCTGTGCTTTTTGCTGTGTGCTATTGCATTTCTGCTAAATTAAGTTGTATGGAAAGTTAACAAAGGAAAAGAATAATAAAACAACAATCTGACTTTTAATTCCATGGCGGAATTACCTGGGAAGCGTTATCGTAGCATACGCCATCCCTTTTACTTCCCTCACCGATAGGTGAGGGGAGGATTGCGATCGTGAAAATTTTCGATATTGAGATAATAGGTTTTTTGGGCGTTTTATAATGTCTACATAACGAAAATCCGCGTCACTCATTTCCGTCGTTCTGTCTGTCGGTCTGCCTGTCGGTCTGTCTGTCTGTACCTTTTTTTCTGGCCTCATAATCTCAGTAACCGCTGCATGGACTGTGATGAAATTTGGGCAGCAATATGCTGTGGGGTCTTAGTAGGTAATTTCAAGTATTCCTGAAACTTCGTTTTTAGGCGTTTTACAGGTTCTTGATCAGTTTCTGCGTTTTTTTGGGTGGGGGTGGAATTTGGCTGTTTGGGGGGTGGGGGGGTTGAAAAACTGAACAACTTGTTGTATTCATGATAGGCTGTCTACTGACCTGTCAAGGAAGACCTAGCGATATAAATCACCTTTTTAGGTTCATCCGAACATTGCCTTGCCTATTACCGAAAATTAATTAACACAACTGCGCTTCGCCGACATGAGCTCGCAAAAAGCTACTCTGAAAGAAAGGGATGGCGTATGCTACGACATCGCTTCCCAGGTAATTCTGCCATGAAATTGGAAGTCAGATTATTGTTGTTGTTGTTTATTATTCCTTTCCTTTGTTAACTTTCCATACAACTTAATTTAGCAGAAGTTTAATAGTACATAGTAAAAACACTTCAAAAATCACAATTTGGGTATTAGTTTTTTTATTAAAACTCATCAAAACATCAATGATTATCGGGTTTATTAGTTGTTACGAGTTTTTTTTTCGTTAATTTGTCATAACAAAGCAAAATAATAGTTTTTTAAATCATTTTGGAAATTCGTGAATTATCACCTTTTTACCTTTAACACTCACGTACGCCGCAAAATGTCCCCATAAGTGCTACTTTTTCATTATTATTTCGAAAGTGCAATGTCTTGCAAAGTTTCTAAGATTAGTTTGAAGCTCCAGAACCAGACATAAGTATTTTTAATCTTATTTTGAAGATTTTGGTCTCCTGACTAAAAACAGAGATTTCAAACTTTGGCCCCAAAATGTACTTAATTATTGTTCGGATGTACAGGTTCTCTTTATTGAATATTAAAATAGGCTTAATATTGAGTATAATTGCAGAAAAAAATAAGAGCCAAAAAGCATTCTTGTTTTTGTTTTTGACGATTTCTCGAAAACTGTCAATAATCGGTACACATACATGGGGGTGTTTTGGATAGGTCTCGGTACGGGCTATCTAAAAAAAATTATTATCGTCACCCAATTGGCCACCCTGTATAATTCAGTCTCATCCATTCTCTGAAGTTTTTCAAACATGAGTTTTGCCTTGCCTGGGCTCTCTTTTGCCCTCTAAGCATTATTAGTTTCAAGAGGGAATATTTATTATTTATCATGATATGTCCAAGGTAGGCGGTTTTCCTTCGTTGTTCTTTCGTCGCAGGACTTCGATATTTGTAACGCGGTCTGTCCAAGGTATTCTTAACACCCTCATCTCAAAAGCCTCCATTCCTATGTATTGACCTTCATTATTCCATTGATTTTAATCGTCCATCGAAAGCTTGTCTCCTCTACAATTTTAAGCAAAACAGCCTTCGATCTTTTAGGCTGATAACACCAACTTTTCTGACGTTTTCAACACTGGAACGGCATAAAAGACTACTACCAGTCCTATCCCTGGAACGACGCCTGCTTCAAGAGCATCAGCAAGATATTAATATTAAACACTGTGCCGCTGAGCTTGCACCTATTCTTTGCACGCTCTTCAAACTATCATATCAACAAGGCGTGTTTTCCGCTTCATGGAAGATTGGCTGCGTACTACCCATCCCTAAGAAAGGCAAAAAAACCGATCCCACAAACTATAGACCTGTGGCTCTTCTCAACATCATGTCCAAGGTTATGGAGACTGTCATTAATACACAGATCCTGAAATACCTGGACAACAATAACATCATAAATGATCGCCAGTATGGCTTCCGTAAGCACAGGTCTACGGGTGACCTTCTGGCCTATGTCACTCACTTGTGGAACAGAGCAATTGGAAACCATGGCGAATCCCGTATTGTTGCGCTTGACATATCGAAAGCCTTCGACAGAGTGTGGCATGAGGGACTTCTAGTCAAGCTTGCTGCTTATGGGCTACCACCTGGCCTGCGCCAGTGGCTGAATAGCTTTTTGAACAACCGATCTCTGTTTGTTGTAGTCGAAGGCTGTTCATCAGACGTATTTTTAATAAACGCCGGTGTTCATCAGGGTTCTGTTTTATCCCCTACACTGTTCCTGCTTTACATCAACGAGCTGCTGGAAATAACATCCAATCCAATCTACAGCTTCGCAGACGACAGTACATTAATATCGTGCATGGAACCAGGCAAGCCACTATCATCCTAGGAGACGGTACGTTGGCGACAACAGTATGTCTTATAGATCAACGCAGATATCAAAAAATTGTCGAGTAGGGGTTAGTAAATAAAGTACAGTTCAACGTACAGAAAACCCAGCCAACAACACTTACAAAGAAGTCTCACATTGGCTTAACAACGGTGGAAATGGAGGGTCACCCCATAGACGAGTCACCTTCCGTCAAGCTTTTGGGGGTCAACATCAACAACAACATGTCCTGGCACGACCACGTCGTCAGTATTGCTAAAACGGCATCCCAGAAGCTTGGAGTTCTGTTCCGCTGTAGGAAGCTGTACACACCAGAGCAGGTACTGCTGCTCTACAAGGCACAGATCCGACCATCGCTGGAGTATTGCTCCCATGTGTGGGGATGCGCTCCCAAGCACCCTCTAAAGCTTTTGGACACTGTCCAGAAGAGAGCAATTAGACTAATCGATACTAACCTCACAAAGGACCTCCATAGCCTGGAACATCGAAGAAGGGTGGCTGACCTGTCTCTGTTTTACAGATTCTATTACGGAAGATGTTCGAGTGAGCTCTCCCAGGTAATAACAGCAAAGGCCGTCCGAACGAGGAACACTAGAGAGGCTCTGCGAGCTCACCCTCACCAGGTCGAGGTCCCTACTCCACGAATCAGTCTCCTCCAGCATTCCTTCTTTTGGAGAACTTCGACGCTGTGGAACGAGCTGCAGGGAATTTGTTTCCCGCCGGCTACAACCTGCAGCGTTTCAAATCTAACGTGAACCGACACTTATCCTCTCGCAGCGCTTCTACAGCGCCATAGGCTTTTAGCCTTTGCGGGAGGCTGACCATAAAAAAAAATCTGGCATGGAAGCCTATATTCCATATGTCGCCAAGAGTCTCTCTGAAAACAAGCCATGGTTTAATCAGTATTGTAGAGATGCAGTTGCTTCTAAAAACCAACAATATAAAGAATGGAGGAAAATCCAAATCCCGAGACCCACTGCAGCTTTATCGACGCCAGAAATCACTGTAAATGCGTGATTGACAGCAGCAAGCAGGAACACAACCAAGAAATTAAGAACAAGCTCCTCTCATGTCCTAGTTCGTCCAGAATATTGTACGCTATCAAACAAGAAGTGCCCAAGTTCTAATGAACAACCAGGCTCTGCCAAGGAGTCACTCATTCAAGCTGTTAGGAGTCAACATTACAGAAAATCTGATCTGGCACGAACACGTCGTGTCATTTGCAACAGCTGCTGGTAAAAAGCTTGGGTACCTATTTAGAGCCAGAAAGTATTTCTCACCATGTAACCTCCTCACGCTATATAAAGTCCAGATAAGACCTTGCCTGAAGTATTGCTCTCATGTCTGGGAAGCTGCTGCCCCTACTACCCTGCCTATACTAGATGCCATCCAGAGAATGGCAATTCGACTAATTGCCGATCCGGCCCTAACGCGCCACCTTCAGTCACCTTCTCACCGGCGTATTGTTGGTGACCTCTCACTCTTCTACCGATATTCCAACGGAATCTGCTCCTCTGAGCTATCCTCTATCGTTCCGCCGCTCACTGCTCCTATCAGATGTACTCGTGCGACCGCTGCTTCTCATCCTAAGACGGTCGTTCTTCATACATCAAGAACTGAGCGGTACAACCGCTCATTTATTCCCAGGGTGTCCAAGCCTTGGAATGGACTGCCAGAAGATGTATTTATTGGGCCTGCGGGTATTGGCCCATTCAAATCTCGCGTTAACAAACTTCCCCTAACATAACCCTTACACAGCAGCCGCGGTACTTTGGTATTTAGGCCGTGGCTGCGCGGTCTGCTCAGTTATAAAAATTTTAAAAAAGAGGCTGTGCCTGCCTTCTCCATTGAACCGGCAATATGTCAATTGTAGATATTCCTGATTTCTGGGAGGAAGCCCCACCTAGGCCACCCTATAGTTACAGTAACACTTACCATGATGAAAATGTGTCTAAACAACTTTTAAATCTTACCTTTTTGGAAAAAAGTCACAAACAGGAGATACTGCGTCCACGCTGAACTGTAACACGTTTGGTCGTGCGGTCTACGATTGTACCCCAGTCGTATTTCGGCACTAATAGTCTTGCGATATGTTCACTACAAATACAAGAGATCAACTACGCTACCAGCGTAGCCCACGCGGCTAACGAAGGGTTAAGGCGGTGATTGAGGAACCTAGCCATGTTGGTCTTCACAGGTTTCCCTGACCTCGCCATGTTGGTCTTCACAGGCTTCCCTTCCATACTTAAACTCGCGGCACTACCTTTTTTTTAGCTATGTCATAAAATACAGCAGAGTCTCCTAGTGTCGCCGATAAATGTTAAAAACTATCTCAAAAAATATTCAACCACACACCTTTGCTCTTTCTCATTTCAATACTGAGTCACATCTCACGAGATGCTTACGCGCCCTATGATGTAATTGATACAAGCTGTGACTTGCAAATTAAAAGTTGTGGAACATATGAATGTACCTTTGAATTAAAAAATAACAGACAGTTCTACTTAAGCTAGAACTACTTCAGGGGTGGTGGACCCTGTCGTAAACAGTACAGAAAGTGGATAACTTGACAGACTTGCGCGATGAGACTAATTTGCAACCTGTTTGGAATATGTCTGTCATACAAAGATTGGATTAAACCTATTGATATCACTAAGTTAGTCTGTTCTGTGTCTGCTTCAGAACCGTAAATTCCCCAACATCCGAATGGTTCATGCGCACTAAATCACCTGTGGGTCGGTTTGTTTACTTGCCTGACACGTTTATTGGTTTCTCATGAGTTATGGCGCCTTTTTAAGCCTGCCTTACTTTTTAGCTGCAACAAAGTCTCCTCTTACAGCTTCATTCATTAGAGGAACGGAAAATGGACCGCGCTCTTTCTGCAGCTATAAACTCTACGGTCTACTACAGGGTGGGTACTATAGATATTTAAGGGGTCGAAACGTTAGGTCAAAATTTTACGTATCAGTTATTCAAGAAACGAAGACTTGTGGCTTGTGGAACGCTACAGAAGCTTCGTTTTCAGGAGAAAGACAGGACGGATTCAACTGCAAAACTGAATACAAGCCAGCAAAATTCAAGGAATGGGATAAATGCAATAGGTTATGTGTATATGTTTATACTTGAAACAAGCATTGGCAAGGTGGCAATATTTGTAAGTCATTGATACAAATAAATTGATACAAATAAATTGAGTTGAATTGAATTATTGAATTCCTTCATCCTCTTATACAACATTATTCAAAAACTGAAGAATACGTACATTATTGCAGCTAGCTTTGCGACTGTTGACCAATTGTCATGCGATTTTCCTTTTGTTCATCTGTCATTTTTTTTGGAATCCATCATGCCGCGACCTATCGATACTCTCAATCTTCACGAATAATTTTTTAATTTTTTCTTTTGGTCACCCTCCCGCACAGCCTGAAAGCCTATGGCGCTGTAGAAAGGATAAGTGTCTGTGAACGTTAGATATGGAATGCTGCAGGTTGTAGCCGTCGGGAAACAAACTCCCCGACAGCACATTGCACAAAAGTCCTTCAAAAGAAAGAATGCTGGAGGAGACTGGTTCGGAGAGCAGGGACCTAGCTCGACCTGGTAAGGATGAGTGCACAGATCCTCTCTAGTGTATCTCATTTGGACAGCCTTAGGTGTTATTATCTGGGAGAACTCACTCAAACATCTTCCGTGATAGAATCTGTAAAACAAGGACAGGTCAGCCACCCTTCTTCGATGTTCCAGGCTGTGGAGATCCTTTGTGAGGTTAGGCGTATCGATTACTCTAATTGCTCTCTTCTAGATGGTGTCCAGAAGCTTTAGATAGTGCTTCGGAGCGCATCCCCACACATGGGAGCAATACTCCAACGATGGTCGGATCTGTGCCTTGTAGAGCAACAGTGGTTGCTCTGGTGTATACAGCTTCCTACAGCGAAACAAAACTCCAAGCTTCTGGGTTGCCATTTAAACAATACTGACGACGGTCATGCCAAAACATGTTATTGTTGATGGTGACCCTCCATTTCCACAGTTGATCAGCCAGCGTGAGACTTCTTTGTCAGTGTGGTTGCCTGAGTTTTCTATCCGTTATCCGTTATTTACTAATTCACACTTGACAACTGTTTGATATCTACGTATAACGTGGATCACATATCACTACGACCTAAAGCGACCTACAGACGTTGATCCATGCTGCGATTCCTCAAGCGGCTCACGGTTTCATGAAACTTACATGAGTTCCTACTCAAATCGAAACCTGTTGCGATGCCTGAATCGACTTGATATTTTATGCACTTCTCATGCAACGCAAGAACAGTTATTTTTAAAACTAGTGCGTTATTATTTGCTTGACGAATAGCATGAGGTATGTTTTGCAAACAGCAGTTTTCTTAGCAGTAGCTGGTGGACTCTTTAAACTCCACAAACGAACAAGAAGGTAAAAAAGAAAATGGTCCAAAAGATGGTTTATAGATATGATAATTTCACAAGTTTTACTATTGATATAGGAATTATTTCAGTACTACCCTGAACATAGGATGGTGAGCAATAAGGGTTGTTTAATGTATAACTGTGGTTTTGGGAGACTAAGGGTATACACTTCGGTGGCCTTGTTTTAATAGCGTTTTTGGTTGTTTAATTTACAGACAGTTGAAGAATGTACGATTTTGCATTGCGAGTTTTTTTGCACACAAAAAACTTTTTTGCAAAAATTGCTCTATCATTCATTAAGGTCTAGCACCTTCTCAAATACATTTTCTCGACTTTTCTGTGCCCAATAAAATCGCGGAAAAATATAAGAAGGTTCTTATGCCATTCTCTATTATATACAGCCACAAAAAAATCATGATACTAGTGATTTACAAATCCATGGTAATAATGTGAATGAGGTACATGTTTTAAACTCGGTTTTAAATTTCCTTGGGACACTGATGGATTCAAGGCTCACTTGGAAGCATCATAATCATATTGATAAGCTTGTCAATAAAGTGTCCAAACATTGGTTTCGTTTTATGGAGATTAAGGCAGTTTGTTACCTTGGATATACTGAAAATGTATTACTTTGCGCACATACAGTCGTCTTTACTGTACTATTTGCTGGGGTGGCAATAATTTGTATATGACAGAACTACCTACTACTAGTACAAAAAAGACTGCTCTGCACAATGGCATTCAACAGTAGGCTAAGATCCTGTCGAGATTTATTTAAAGTATTTCATATTATGACTGTCTTTTCACTTTATATTTTTAATTGTGTAATGTTACGTAAAAAATACTTTGCAAATTACGTACTTCATCGTAGGCATACTAATACAGAAAGTGGTAATAACTTTCGTAAGAGCGGCTACTTGCGGATTCTTCAATACAATCTTTCCCTATCGGCAAAGGGTCCCCTTAAAATGCCCATTGCGATATTTAATAAGCTACCAATCAGTATTAGAACCACTCAGGATTACAGTAACCTCCAACGGACCGTACAAAGTATTTTATTAGCAAAATCTTGTTATAGTGTTGATGAATACTTATCTTCCAATTTGTGAAACTCAATTATATGTATTTTTCTGTTTTAACTAGTCCTTTTTTACATATCTTAGTGTTGCTTGTTTTTTTTTAATCTTGTCAATCTTTATTAAGTGTTTTAGACGATGTATGACCGTAAATGTCGACGGCATTTATTAGTTTATGTAGTTTGAACAACAAGTGAGTTCTGTTTGAAATGGGAATCCGTGTTTTAACATAGCAAATTCATGTGTATAAATGTGTGTAGGCCCCTTAACCTTTGGGAGATTAGTGCCGTAAAATGTGCTGCCGAGTATCTTTTGAACGTTTTTACTATATTTTCGTATAGTACCTGAAACTGAAGTTCACCGCTCACCCTGTACCGACCATCTAATTAAAATTATTATTGGGTAAATCACGAAACGTAAAATATGGCAGTACACCGCGGGCTTTATGTAATTAAGTGCCTTGTTTATACTGATTAATTAAAGGAGGGATTTATACTTCTTCGTATTTTATTACTGTCAGCGAAATTGCGATTTATCGCCCTTCGAAACGCCGCGTCGGCCGGTCTGTCGGCCTGTCGGCTACCTTTGAAGGGACGGACAAAACGCGGCGCTACGGTGATTACGGCCGCCTACAAAAACGCATGTGTGCGAATAGGCTAATTGATATTCCGCGGGCGATTGTTAGCCCATTTGCATTTTTATGAAGATCTCATTGAAAGTCGGCAAACTCGGGCGTTGTTTATGAGATTGCTGGAAACAAGCAAAAAAAATTGCGTGTGCGCAGTTTTTTCTATAAGATTAATGAATAAGATTAGTATCTGCATCTATAAGGATCATTTTTACAATCACTGTTAACCCATTTATGGTCTAATTGAATTGTATGAATATTTGCTTATAATAGAGAAACAGCGATGTACATTCACATAAACACGAGAAACAATCGGAAAATCCATCAACCCTATTATAGCCTACAAATATGTCAAAACAGTGTTAAATATAAACAAATAATGTTCTATAATCGGCTGGTAGACATATTTGGAGAGCCCGATGACTGCATCATTAAAAAAAATCATATTCATATTTAGTGGACGGGGCATTTTACTCTGTAGATGAATTTCTTAAAATATGACAATCACCTCTATTCACTTGTATTTTGAACTTGTATACCTATGTGTATTGTGAATTTATGGACTGCAATTGACCGGACTGTGAGTTTTTGTGTCCTAGATGAATTGTTTTTGGTTTTTGACAAGCCTAACTGTTGCAGTGTAACAAAAACGTGAATAAATTCTAAATGCTATTATTATACGTCATATACTGGGTGTCCCAGAATTTCCTTGACACGTGATATTTTCGTAACGAAGAACGATTCAAGCAATAACTGAGTGGTACTTTTGAAGGTACTGTAGGGTCTATCATACCATGCATTCAAAACATTTTTTTTTGTACGTCAATCCCTAAAACTCACCCCCACCTTTTTTTTTCAAATAGCACCCCATAGATTTTCCTATATAAATGATATCCCCATTTTATTTAAAATCTTGTGGTACCTTTAATCTTATATGCAAACTTATTTTTTCCGTAAAATCATAAGCATAAGACAAATGAAATGATAATTTGTTTGACCCCTGATATTTTTGTAACAAAAACGGATAAAAAAGAAAAGTAAGTGGGTTTTTCAAGGGTAGCGAATGACCTATCGTTCCTTGCTTATGAACAATGTTTTTCTTACTTAAACCCCTGGAATCCACCCCTAGCTTGTTCTTTCAAATTTCAATCCACAATTTTGCCTGGAAAAATGAATTACTTGAAATTAATTATCGTAGTGCCTTACTTTTTATGCCCCTACTGCAATTTATCGTTAATTTTTTTTCTTTTAATCCATACATTTGTAAGCATAAATTAATTAACACACATGTATGGAAAATATTTTTTTATTATCATGAATCAACTAATAAAAAAAAATGTGACAACAAAACTAAGTGCAAAACGTGAAAAAGTTTTATGGTTACATCGGGCCACGCCAACCCCGTGTGCAGGGTGTGCCCCGCACACGGGCGCCAAAATTAACGATAAATTGCAGTAGGGGCATAAAAAGTAAGGCACTACGATAATTAATTTCAAGTAAAGAATTCATTTTTCCAGGCAAAATTGTGGATTGAAATTTGAAAGAACAAGCTAGGGGTGGATTCCAGGGTTTTAAGTAAGAAAAAAATGATTCATAAGCAAGGAATGACAGGCCATTCACTACCCTTGAAAAACCCACTTACTTTTCTTTTTTATCCGTTTTTGTTACAAAAATATCAGGCTTCAAAAAAATTATCATTTCATTTGTCTTATGCTTATGATTTTACGGAAAAAATAAGTTTGCATATAAAATTAAAGGTACCACAAGATTTTACATATAATGGGGATATCATTTATGTAGGAAAGCCTATGGGGTGCTATTTGAAAAAAAAAGTTGGGGGTGAGTTTTAGGAGTTGACGTACAAAAAAAAATATTTTGAATGCATGGTATGATAGACCCTATAGTACCTTCAAAAGTACCACTCAGTTCTTGCTTGAACCGTTTTTCGTTACGAAAATATCACGTGTCAAGGGAATTCTGGGACACCCTGTATAGTAGCTTTGTAGAAATTTTGAAGATAAACCTTTTTTTTATATAGCGACTGTTACGTTAACATACCTTTGGTCAAGGTAGGTAGGAGGTTGAAAAATTTTCAATGAAAATACATTAACTTGTTCATTGAGAAAACATACATTATTTTTATTTTATTTTTTTTTTATTTATATAAATACACTATCCGAACGGCCTTCACCATTTAACGGATAGGAGTTGCACAAGAGTAGAATAACTATATTAAACTATAAACTAAACTATAAACTACTGTCATATGCACATATGTCAAAATAAATTGACTTTCTTAAAATTAATCTTAACCTAAAGTGAGGGAAAATCTTTTAAATTCAAGCGTATTACAAAAATATATATCTACAGCATGCTTTGCATCTTCATAACTGTTACACATCACATATATTGGAGAAAAAAGTAATACGTTACTTTTTGGGACATTTAAGTAAAAATATTTCACATTTGACCTAGTTTTAACGCAGGGAACATGTATAATAACTTTACTAAGTAAGTATTCACAATCGATAATATTATTAACTAATTTATACAAAAAAATACAAGCAGCATACTTTCTTCGCTTTTCTAAGTTTGATAAATTATACCTGCTAAGTAATACGTCATGGCTGAAACCAATTTCAGGGTATGTACCATCCCCTCTAAACCATAAGTATTTTACAAATCGCCTCTGAATACTTTCAATCTTGTTGCGATGGACTTCATAAGCAGGATACCATATTACAGAGCAATATTCTATTTTCGTCCTTACAAATGAATTATATAATAAAATCATGGTGTCTACATTATTAAAGTCTCGACAGTTTCTGATTATGAAGCCCAAACTCTAGTAAGCGTTGTTGACAACAGCATCAGTATGCCTAACAAATGTAAGCCTTGCGTCAAACATTATGCCCAGATCATTAAATTCCTGACACTTTTTTAGAGGTACTTTATTAGTGGTGTAATCAAAATTGGTCGGGGTAAGCTTGCGTGTAATCGACATAGTATAACATTTGTCCACATTAAGGTATAATCTATTATTCTGACACCACTTGCTTAGGACGTCCAAATCATTCTGCAAAGTACGGCAATCGTTAACAGTTTCAGTTTTACAGAAGATTTTTAAATCATCAGCGTAAAGTAAATGCTCATTCTGTAGCTCATAGGTTACGTCATCTATGAAAATGAGGAACAGTAAAGGGCCGAGAGCAGATCCCTGAGGTATACCAGAAGAAGGTATAATATCAACAGAGGTAAAGCCTCTGTATTCTACTCTGAGACATCTGTTACTCAAATAAGAATTAAAAAAGCATAAAAAACGGTTATCTAGTCCTCGCGCCGCTAACTTATTCATCAAGATGCTGTGGTCCAGCGTATCAAATGCCTTTGAAAAATCTAAGTATGCAACATCCACCTGCCCACCCTCATCAACAACTTCAGAGCTGAATTGCTTAAAACATGCTAGATTGGTCAGAGTGGTCCTACCTTGAAAGAAGCCATGTTTTGGCTCGATGAGATCCCTCGCATAACATGCGAAAAAATTATATCATGCAAGATAAACTCAAAAATCTTACCGACATTGCTCATAACAACAACAGCCCTATAGTTTTCTATGACTGAGCGTTCACCCTTCTTGAATATTGGAACGACTCTAGATGTTTTCCACGCTAGGGGGAATGAAGCAGTTTTTAGAGATACATTAAACAGATGGGCCAATGGATAAGCTAATACAAAGGCACAGTCCTTTAACAAAAACGCAGGTACTCCATCTGGAGTTGCAGAAATTTTGGGCTTAATTTTTTTCAGAGCATCAAGAACTTGTTTTTGTGTAATAACTGGCAAGTTTAAGGGCAGAGAATCATTGTCCGATAAGAGCGGAGGTGTGACGTTATTTGGCAAAATGTACGTTGACTGAAAAAATGTTGCAAAGGCATTAACGATATCTTGAGGTGCATTAAGTTGAGCGTTATTATACATCATCGAGTTAGGAATACCGGAAGCATTTTTCCGAGAATCGAGAAATGACCAAAATCTTTGAGGGTTAGTAGCGATCCTACGTTCAACATTAGCAGCATAAGTTCGATATGCAACATCAGTGTTTATTTTTATATCCCTGCGTAGGTTTCTAAACGCTTCATAGTCTAAATGATTACCTGTTCTCTTAAATTTTTTCCATAATCGCTTTTTTTGCTTTATTTTGGAAATAATGCTTGCATTAAACCAAGGCGGATAACAGTTGTTTCTTGGCAGTGTTCGGGGTACGCTTCTATCTATTGCAGAGTATAATATTTCATAGAACTGATCACAAGCTTCATTAATATTACTTAATGAGTATATAGGAGCGAAGTCCAGATCTGCGATATCGTCATATAATATTCGCATATCTGCTCGCCTAAAATTATAGCATTATGGCTAAGAAAATTAACCAAATAGTAGGTACATTTTACTAAAAAAAAGAACATGAAATAGGCATATAGATAGTAAAACAACAACAAAAAATGGTGCACGCACCTACAGGCAAGTACCACTGGCAGGCTGAATAAACTATATCTTCACTTTTACTTCCCAAACCGATAGCTCGACCGATAGGTAAGGGGAGTAGTGCGATTGCGGGGGTTGTAACAGCGCTGTTTCGATCTTTCGGATCCCATCAGGTGGACCTGGGTAAAGCATGGACTGATATGAAAAAAGTGAACCAAGATATACCGGTTCTCTTACGTATACCTACATTATCTCCTATCTTATATCACAGTAATCATGCGGTTATTCTCATTCAGGTTTAGAACTTACAAATTTGTATAGGTTGGATTGTACAAGATTTAACTCGTCGAAGTTCTGAAGATAATCCACTTTCACGAACACCTGTCACTAGGACACTATCTTGAATTAAATTTAATTGGTCACATATCATCAAATTTGAAATCGATTGCTTGCTAATTGCTAATCGATCTCTTACAGAAATTGAATCTTTCAAGTTAGTATTTTTTCTTTGAAATTTTTTGCCAATTAACATTTACATTACATTAAAAATAAATCTTGTAGGAAGAAACCAACTAGTAGCAATGAACATGAGGAGACAAGTGCGGTACATGATGAAGACAGTGAGCATTATAATTATATTTTTATAATATCATTATATTTAAATAAACTTTTTTTATATCATCTGTTTCACTTCACCTACACTGTGCTAATCAAAACTAAAACAAACTAGAATTGAAGACTTTATTTAATTTTGTTATTGCTAATGTGACAAGTTTTTTCACTTGCCTGTTTTTCTTAGCCTGTTAGTAGAAAGTGATCATAAACACAAACACAGCATTTTGGTTTGGTGATTCAAATTATCATCAGGTAGTATTATTGTCAATGAAAATATCACTATCTATCAATCTATATATGTTTGTGTATATCTATATAAAACAAAAAAAAAGAATAAACCAAAACGTCTCAATGAAAACAAACAAATGTTACAGAAACATTGCTATGTAACATTCCGGCGTAATTTATATGGAAGACTTCAATGTAACGTTACAAAAGCGGACATTCTTACATTTATATATCTTCCAGAAATATACAGCTATATTTCGTAAGGATCATGAAACATTACCAATGTTACAATGTTTGATGTCTGAAATGTACCTGAAAGATATGGTGTTGTATGGGTATTAGCTCTTCAAGCATCGGGATATTTATGGGACCATACAGTGGATATCAAATGCTGTGTGGGAAAATATGAACATAAATTAATTTACCTGAGAGAAGTGATTCCTGACTCCTTGCTGCTGTGGCTTTTACAACGGTAAGCTGCACATCCTACCATTACGCACACCACAATGATTAGTCTTAAAAACGTTAAATATCGCAAAAGACACCATCTTGACACTATATCGTCCGTTTTCCACCAAAATTTTGACAGCTATTAATTTTCGGTAACAGCCACCGACGATAAAAAAACATAGACCACGCGATTCATTCATAATTCTCACAGATTTTATTGCCGACATCAACGACCAATAGTTTGTGGGCTAGGAGAGTGGAGGGACGCGAGGGGTATGGAAAAATGGCCGCCACCCGTAACAACAGGTTCGCCATTCTAGCGGTACAAAAATCACTACAGGAACCATAAGCGTATCAAACCAAATTTATTGTAAGGTTCATAATGATGTTTGGACCATTTTTTTTAATTTCTTTGATTTGAGCATGTAGTTGTGATACTAGGCTAACGAATTTTCATTTAGGTAATTTAGATTTAGGTATAGATTTAAATATGAACAAAATGTGGCAGTAGTTGCGGTTATACAAGTAATATAATTTAACTTTTTTTATTTAAAGTCAATTTTTATGATCATATTATGAATTAAAATTTTATTAGGTTGAATTTTAAATAAGAATGTTTTTGAAGATGAAGCGTAGAAATGTATTTTTAATTAGGTGATGGACTTTGTTATTTGCAATGCGAGCTAATTTTGAGCTTGTTTGAAGGTAGATTTCATGATTATTGAGTCCAGTAAACATTTTAAGGTTAACACAAATAACAAAACAGCAGTTGTACAACATTTCATTCTCTTATCGATGTTTAAAAATACATCCATACAAAATATTATCTTAATATCCTACACCTTTGAAGATTTGATAAACAAAATAGAGCCTGCATATTAGTCAGACTGTCCTTTAAATGCTAGATTTTAGTAAAATAAAAATAATAATAAAATAGCCTTTATTACACAAAGTTATAAGGACACCAGTTACAGAACAAGCCTGAGCAAACAAATAATTCTGAAATATGGGTAGGTTAAATAAATGACAAGAAACAAGATAATCAAAAAAGATTAAACATTAAATGTACACATCTAAAAAATTGTCAAAAAACATAGATAGATTGCTCAAATGGGTTTCAACTACTTCAAAAACACTGCTCAAGCTATTAGTATGTATCCGTCACAATAACTACAAATACTAATATACTATATCACACTTGAGAAATATGAGAAATCTTTATATATCTAAATTAGTGCATGGCCTGTCACAATAAAGCCCCGGGTTGTAAAAGCAGAAACATAGAAATTTAACAGTACTATAAGTTAAATCATCCATCTAACAGCAGTCTATATAAGAAAACTACTGAGGCATACTTCCATCTGGTGCTCAAAGATTGAATTTAGAACTTGTAAAACAGCACACTCTAAGGAATGCCCTTTGTAGGATATACACCATCAATTTTGTAAGCTTAGAAATTCAAAAACTCACGCTGAACATGTTCAGAGTTTACATAGCATGAGTAAACTGGGTACAAATTGGATGGTACATATTCCAATTCCCACCCCACGAGAAGTAACTGATATTGACACCATATAAGGGATAGTGTAAACCAGAAGAAATACACAGTATCTTAGTCACCGCCAACTTTAACATATCTGCAGATACATTTCATGATATTGAGTCGATTAATCATTTTCGAAGGGTAATTTTTGTATAAATATATTTTCAAAATAGTCTAAAAGCTCCAAATTGAAAACAAATTATAAAATAGTAGCAGTACAGCACTTTATTAATTATATAAAAACACATCCATGAAAAATATTATTATTTTAATATCCTGCACCTTTAAAGCGGTCAGCATCTTGGTTAGCATCACATTTCGTAAGACTCTATATGTTCTTCTATATTTGAAGCTGATGTAAAAGTTAACATGAATACAGTAATACCTTGGTTTTCCAGATGTTGGGCTTCTCTGAAAAAAAGAAAAAAACGCTTGGTAATACATTGTAAAGAATGTAAAACTTTCAAAATATTTTTTTTAATTTGAATTACGGGCTTATTGAGATTTTGTCTATCTAGCAATGTACAAAGCAAATCAACTGCTTGTCAAATGAATAACCATTGCATGAAAGTTATAGAATATAAAAAAATATCTCCTAATTGACTTTTAATGTATTAGGATAACTATACCTTGGTTTGCAACATAGGAATATTACAAATCAGGTACTAGGAAATCTGTTATTAAAAAGACCTTTACATTTACATTACTTTTTTCAACATCTAACTACTATTATAATTAACTAGATCTATACGTAATAAACAATTCCAATCAAAATAATTTCTGACGTACTTCTTTTCAGTAAATGGTCCTTTACTATCATCTTTGTATGATAATAAAACAGTTGAAATATGGTGTCACCATTATTCCTTATGATTAAATGCTTAGTGAGAGAGGCGATGTTTCTGTTCTTGTGAGGGGGAACTCATTGTGGAACTTGTGCTACAATATAAAAAATAAGTTAGATAATCCTGAGCCTGATACTAATTATGTAATTATTGTGATGATGAATTAAAATAAAATAAAGAATTTCTACCTAGGCAAACTTTTACATAGTTATGATCGTTTTCAGTAGCTGAAATTTACAACAGTAGGTTTTATAGCTTTTATGAAAAGATCAATATTTGAAATTTAGTTTTAACTGGAATTGTGCATACTACACATAAGAATTTCACCAATAAATGCTTGTGAGAAACATAATTATATCAGTCACCAATAACTAACAATCTCGTGTAATTAACATGATAGTTTGTGTTTAACTTTTAACTATAAAAATTGTTTTTTCCAAGTCTATCATATCATGCTATTAACTCTTGTAAATCAACTCTCTTTACCTACCTTGTGCTAGCTGAAGTATCAAACACTTCATGGGCTGGTAGAGGCACCGCATCTTATTTCAGATATCTGCACCCATTAGATGAAATAGCAAAATTATCTTTGAAATGTTTGAGCAGATTTCAACTCGCTTTGAAAAATGGTGTTCCGCCTCAACACCAAGAAGAGAAAATCATATTTTCCTTCTTCCAGCGTCGGATGGCAATCTGAAAAAATATTTTATTGTATTCACTACATCTGTTTATTTATTTAAATATTGAAGAACCTCAGTCCCTCAGTACTACGCCTATGGCCTTTGCTACAGAATAATTTTATACTCACATGTAAAATGTTGAAATTTCCTGCTTGATCTTGACGACTACATACTGTACACATGTCTTTTTGTAATAACAAATGTCTATTATACAACAATTAGCACTGGAAAACGTAAAATAATCGCCAAAACTTCAACTCAAATAACTCGATGAAACAGCTGATCGCACGTCACCTGAGTATGATCTGAGTCACCACTACCAACTGAAATACAAAAAATATCCTAGGCGTTTACTACGCTTTTACTACGTTACAGTTATGAATGAGACAGTGTTGTCATACGTATATTCACGCGGTGTCATACAATCACAACGATTCTTTACAACATTAATACAGTATTATATCATAATTATTTCTATAGTTATAAAAAATAAACGATTTAGATCGAATGACTTTTCAAACAACACGCCAAGCTTTTAAATTGTTCAACATGTAAAAAATACTATCGGAAGATTCGCAAGTAGCACTTATGATGATTCCAAAATAGGTAAGGCAACATAGCAATCTGGAATGTTTATCATGGCAAAGTAATTTTATAGAAACAGATCGGTCTATCTCTTTTTATCGTCGGTGGTAACAGCTAATTCATATAGCATCATATGGGCGTCCGGATCCCCTCTTTTTCCTTATCAATATCAACAAACACAAATGTCACAACACAAATCAAAACTTGAAAAGTTGGCAGTAAACAGTGATTGAATTTTGAAATATTATGATTAATAAATTTGCCGTTAGGCGGTGCAGTGTATGAGTCGCCTCTAGCGGCACCGAGTAGTAAGCAATCGAACTATGAATATTGAAAACATGAGCTCATTGTAGAAAACTTTATCCAGAATTTCATAGCATAGAAAGGTTAGGGTATTACCGCCTAGATGGCGCCACGGAATAGATGATGGCGCTATCTTGTGTTCAAAACGTAAACAGAGATTCTAAAGCGATAGATCTCTGCTCTGATCCAATAACGAATAAAGTTGGCTTTCCGATACAATGCATAGAGGGCGCCATATAGGATGAACATTACGACATATGCGGGGGAGCGAAGATATGCACACAGGGGGAAAATATTTGTCTTAATTTTATCCATAAGCGTAGTTAAGCCCCCGCCCTAGGTACAATGAATTCAGCCGAACGTTACAGATTTGAATTATTTTTGGGGGGGCTAATTTCATTCTTGGGGGGGCTTTGCCCCCCAAGCCCCCACCTAACTACGCCTATGATTTTATCTAAAGCTTTGCAGTGTGCACCGACAATATAGAACAATAAGAGGTGCAATCTAATAAGTGGCTAAATAACTGAGCTTTATATAAAAGTCTGCTATGCCGAAAACTTTAGAAGCCCAAGCACAGAAACCAAGAGATTTCTGATGTATACATACGCGTATTGCTTTAGATCATTCTTTATTGTTTTTTTGTTTACACAAGTAAACATAAATTGATCTTAAAGAAAATTCGACACATTATTATTACCGTAGCAAGGATGGAGGCTTTTTGAAATCGTGTTTGTGGCGACGCAGCAATAATCAAAAACTAAGAATACAAAAACAGCTCAAACTTCGTTTCTAGAGATGGTTTGGGGGCTCCTCATCGTTTCACTTCGTCCAGTTGAAGCTTGCAGAGTAGAAACTATGTCGTCCTAATTTCCTACGAAGGGAGATGCAAGAAACTGATTACGAGAGTTTTTGTGTTGGATATTTGTTGCGGACAGGCGGGCGATGATTTGGTTGTAAGGGGATCCCATACTAGAGTTTCAGGCCGTGAAAAAATGAGAAAGTGTAAGGGATGTTCTAAGTCAAGCAGCTTGACTCCATTTTTTCTTTCAGTATTCGGATTTGACTTGCGAGTATACTATAATTAAAGTCCCAAGGTTACGTCTGCTCTAGTCTGGGACTGTCTACAAGAACTTGGAAGGCTGGCATAACACAACAAAGTACCTTTGGAGTGGGTGCCAGAACACTTTTAGGCGTAAGTGGCAATGACAGGGCGGATGGATTAGCAAGACTGGGCTCGACTCTATACGCTGTACCAGAACTCGCTCTGGGGGCACGATCAGACACCAGGTCGTAGAATGGATGAAACATCAGCACAAGGAGCAATGGAATTTGTTGCCAGAATGTGTTCATGGAAAAACATTCATAAAAGCTCCATGCAAGGAAACAGCTGAGACACTGCTCTCCTTGAGTAGGAATCAGCTCCGAATAACGACAGGTCTCCTCACGGAACATTGTGGCCTGAAGGAACACCTTAATAAAATGAGACTCTACAATGGAGACATCAACTGCAGACTGTGTGGTAGAGGGCCTGAGTCAGCCCTACATGTACTCTGTGAGTGCTAAGCGCTAGATCACAAGAGACAACAGCTCTTTGGAAGCCCAAGCTAGAACCAATGGAGTATAGCTCAGCACCAGAACCAGTAGGAAACTGCATAAACTTATGCAGGAATCTAGATTGCTGGAGTGGATACTGTAAATGAGAGGAGTTATGATAGGCCTTAAGGCATCAGTCATCATCGTAGTTACAATGTCTTAACAGATATGTTGTTAACTCGTAAGGTGCATTAAGTCGAAGCTGAAGTATTGCCGACACGAATATTATCAATAGTTTTGAGAACTGTAGCTCGCCATCAGCAATTTACTGTCAGGTCAGTGGGGCTCTTAATACTCATATCCAGCAACTGTTTCGTCGTATCGACCTTGCGTGTAGGGGAACGGCCACGGCACCGCCCACTCGGGGCATGACCCTGAACTACAAGTTTCTCCATATTATCGCTTCTGTGTATATGTCCGAAGAAGGTAAGGATTTTCGTCGACACAATGGAGGATAGACTCTTTGGATTACCGAGCTCATCCAGTATGGAAACGTTAGTTCGATTGGCGGTATAAGGGACTCTCAGCATTCTCCTCCACGTCCACATTTCAAAAGCATCTATGCGAGCTCGATCTGCCTCTTTAACAGTCTAAGTTTCCGAGGCATACAAAAATATGGAGAACACAAGAGATTGAACCAGCGACATTTTGGTAGCTTTAGTGATGTTATGGCCACGCCATATTTCAGTAAGCTTTGTCATGGCCATACGTGTTGTTGAATGCGCCGTCGAACGTCATTTTCACAGCTACCCGAATTGTCGATCAAAAAGAACCGATGTACACAAATCTTTGAACTACTTCACAACGGCCTACTGACTTTGTTGCTCGATGATTATCGTGCTCTCTATCTACGATCATAACCTTGGTCTCTAGTTAATACTAAGACCATACGCTGCACTGTGCTGTTTTAAGATGTTTAATAGAGCTACTAGTCCTTCCTGAGAAGCAGCAATAAGTGTTGTATCGTCAGCAAATCTTAAGTTGGATATTTTGCTTCCGCCAGTAGTTACACCGCCATTCTAGTTGTCCAATACCTGACTGATCACAAAATCAGAGTAAATATTAAAGTGACGGGGATATCATGGTCGGATGGCTCCTGGAAAAAATAGTATAATGGGGTATTTTCCGAACAAAATTTTATGACGGAATATTGATGTTACGTCCCCAAAAATCTTGTAACGAATATTTTTACGTTTCATTGTGAACGCGAAGTGAGTTTGAATCCCCTCCAAAGTTCAAACATAAAATTTCGCGCCAAAGCTGTGACGCAATTAATCGTAGCGTGACGTAATAAGTCCTTCGTGGTGCTATCCTTAGAATGTGACTCTACTTTGTCGTCTGACCTCCTTTTCTCCATCTACAAACATAACCTTCGCTTCGCATTGACATTGACAGATGTTTGTTTACATCATTTCATCATGGTTAATTACCGTGACAGTTATGAGTCGTGTGACCAGGGGAGGTTATGTATGGGATGACACTAGTGACAGGCTGTTAAAGAATGATGAGTAAAATTGTGAAAAGTAGTATAGGAAAGTTTGGGTGCATGCAGCAGACTCAACAGTTGCGGAGCAGCTACCAAATTTTCTGCTGAACGCGTGCTACCTAGCAGCTACCGTTCCAGCGGTCGCCATTTCTTGTAGCGATAGAAAAGTACGCTCACTTGGAGCGGAGCGGAATAAGCTACTGCTGACCTTGTGTGTGTCACATGTTATGACACTTGTTATAGGTTATGTTGTCATATTTAAAAGAAAAAGTCCACACTACTTTACACAGTTCAGAACTTTGATACAATCTGACATATCTTTTTATTTATATTAACCTCAAATGGCTCAAATGTGACCACTCATTCGACATTTCACTGATAACTGACAGCTGTCACAAACTATTTATCGTGATATCTCAGAGCGCAGAAATAATGCTTTTCAGCAGAACGTCAACTGTTGAGATGTAGCGGCTCCAAAAGTAGCGGCTCCTGATCTTTCTGCTGAATGCAACCATTCTCAGAGTAAACTGCTAAACACATTATAATGCAAAAAATGGAATTGCAGCGTAAATATAACATTTATAGTCTACAAACATGAACTTTTGTTCAATTAAGAAGAGGGAAGCTAAATATACATAATACATAAAATTAAGTTTTCATTCTCTACATGTAGAAAAACTAGGCAAAATGTTAACAACGTGACAACCTTGAATCTACGCATGGTTCACTTTAATATAGTCACATCCTATCTACATCCGGCATAAAAATGACTTGTGATTGGTTGATTTCTTAGGCGGAAGGTTTAAGAGATTTAAATGAGCTCTTTTCAAAGGGTGATTCTTAAACTCTCGTGGGCAGAAAAAACATGAGCAAACAGTGCCATCATAACAAATTAGATACAAGCAATCCATTTCAGCTATTAAACAGGCAATATTAGTAAGTTGAAAAATACCCCATTGTTGATACCTTTCGCGTTGGGCTTCCAGCATCCAATTTCTGAGCGGGAGTAAAATCGTGGGTAGGCCGTGGTTAGGAGCATGCAACAACCGGCTGCAGACAGCGACAGCGAGAGAAGTGACGGACGCATGCCCTTCCGTCCGCAGTGTCGTCATCGTGGGAGGCGGCGGCGACGGCGTTAAATCGGCCGTCGCGACGGCCCGCGTCCTCACACGCCGTCCGCCCGCCTACTACGACCGGTGGTTGATCTTGTGACAGCGCGGCACCAGCTGTCTTCTCTGTTCTTTTGTTTCGCGGTCGGTCGGTTTACGTTGTTCCGTGGAGATGAGGTGCGCTGCCATGCTGGCCGCTACCTGTCTGCTGGTGTTCATGGTCGAGTTCGGAGGAGGACGGGTTGAGGCCGGACCGCATTACGCCAGCGGTGAGTCAGGGTTCTTATGTCACTTTACACATCTACATTAGCAGACGTGTGTGATGATTACTTAGGAGCAATGGATGTTGGATCAGTTACCACAGCTACACTCTAAAAATTGTTTTGTAAAATTACTAACCAAATCGTGGGTTATTTAGTGCCACCAATTTTGTTAGTAATATTACAAATCAGATTTGTAATTTCATTTAGCAATTTTCTAATATTGTAAATTCGCAAAAACGCATTTTTGTAATATCACAACATCTGTCTGTGATATAACATGATAATTTGTAAAATTATTATGCGATTTTACACAATTTCAAGGATATCATATTGGTTTCTTACATATATATTTTGTAAAACTATTCTGTAGGATATGTAGTTTCACATAATTTACTTGTAATATCACTAGATTATATTGTAAAACCATTATTCGGTTTATTACAAATTTTTTAATGATTTATTTTGTAATTTTACCTCAATTTATAAAATTACTTTGTAGTCCTACAAAAAACCTATTATAATAATAGGTTTTAAGAAAAGGCTGTCATTATAAACATATTTTTATTTATGTATGAGCATAAGGTAACACAACATTAAAATTCTATACAAACACAAAATAGAAAATCAACTGTTTCAGTCTTATCGGCTGACAAAAAAGCATATTATATCAGCTTGTTGGCCTAGCAAACAGTTAGTTAACGTGCCAGTTTATTAATGAAAGAAATTACTGTTTTCCTACTGGGAATGTGACTTGATTTTCTCCCAAAGTCAAGATGCATTTTAATAAAATATGTATGAGTCATTTCCAAAGTTACCGAAGCATTTTTTGGACTAATCCGGTTAGAATTAAAATATATGACAAATAGTAATTTTATTACTTCTTCAAAGGAACTTGCATTGATGAGCTGGATTTTTTCATTGTAAATGGAAATTTTCTTTTTTCCTTCTTCATCTGAAATTAAAGAAAATATTGTTTAATGCAAAGTATAATGACTCGAAAACCTCGTTAATTAACCATATCATATCGAAGAAAAATAAAAATGAATGCATCCCTAAATAAATTTGGTATACAGGATGGCCATATTTCCAGGATGGCGGCTTACCTTGTTTAAATGCACTTTGTATTCATTTTATCCAATGAATCTTCAAACTTCAAACACAAACAGCACCACTACAGGTTATATACCAGCACTCCCAAAACAAAATCCATAAAATAACGACCCGTCCGCTGTTTCTCTATTCACACAAGCCAATTCTTCTCGCCCGCCAGTGCTACCTTTCATCGGCAACGCGTAATCTGTACTGAGGGCAAGTGGCCATATAAAGCGTTTTAGTCAAATTACCACTGATACCAACCGAAGAAATCAAATATTTTACTAACATTATTGAAGTATTTTTCTAAAATAATTGTAAATTTACAAAAGAAGATTGTAAAAAAACAAACATTTTGTATAATGGCAATTATCTTGTAATTTTGTCTTACAAAAATGCAACAGTTTTGTAATTTTACAAATATTTTGTGAAAAAATGAATTATTTGTATTTTTTCTGTAAAATACTCAACCATTTTTACAAAATTTAGGAAATCTACAAAAGTATTTCATTTTTGTTAAACTTTATTGTGGTTTTACAACATGACATAGTAAAATCGCTCCAATAGTGCTTGTAATTGTTTTGTAAAAATACCCACGTTTTTTTCAGTGTATAATGATAGATTTAAGCAAAGCTTCCGACAGCATTGACCACCAGCTTTTAATATCCAAACTTCATTACTTTGGCTTCTCGGAATCTTCCGTAATTTGGTTTTCAAATTATCTTTCTAACAGATCGCAGTGCGTTAAAGTTGATGGATCAGTTTCTACTTTACGAGATGTCTCAAAGGGGGTGCCGCAAGGGTTCATCCTAGGTCCAGTACTGTTCACCTTGTATGTTTCTGATTTGAATGAAGTAGTTAAACATTGCAAGATACATTCTTATGCAGATGACACGCAACTTTATTTATCTTATAATCCTGCTGAGGTACTAGAGGCATCTCTAAACTTGTCATCAGACTTAGGCAATGTCTGTACATGGTTTAACAGTAACGGGCTCAAAGTTAACCCCAAAAAATCAGTTGTAATAACTTTCTAGCCCAAAAATAGCACATTTCAGAGCGATAACATTAAATTCTATATAGATGGTAGTGAAATTGCCCACATACATCGGTGCGTAATCTAGGAGTGATCTTTGACGAACACCTCACTTTCCATAACCATGTCTCCGGAGCTGTTCAAAGTGCTTACGCAAAACTAAAGCAATTTATGATTTTAAAAATATTTTATCAAAAAGTACCAAAGTAAAGCTTACTAACAGTTTAATTTTGAGCAAGCTGGAATATGCTGATTTAGTTATAGGTCCCTGCCTAACCCAACAAGAGGCTTTTAGGCTACAAAAAGTGAAAAACAGCTGTGTACGCTATATGTCGGAAATTCCTAGAAGAGAGAGAATATCTAGACATATTAAAGATATTAACTGGCTGAAAATGCAACAGAGATGGGTAGTGCACCTATTGTCCTTCATTCAGTCTATACTTAATAACAGAACTCCAGTGTATCTTTTCAAAAAGCTGACTTTTAGAAACCAATATCATAAGCTAAATTTACGTCATGTTGGAATTACACTGTACAATGAAGTTCCAGCGAGTTTAAAGTCATTGTCCATTGAACGGTTCAGAATTAAAGTTAAGTATTTTATTTTCAATCATAGACATTCCATGTAAATCTTACATTTTTAACTGTAGTGTTGTACCTTACTTGTTTTTATATTATGATTATTTTTATGTGTATAAACTTGTATTTTTCTAGTTTTGGATACTTATTTTTTAAACTGTATGTCAAAGTTACAATTTCGTATTCTGTAATTCTACTGCCCTGGTTGATATTTAAAAGCAGCTTTTAGCTGAATATCCGCCAGGTAAATAAAGGCATTTTATTATTGTTATTTATTATTACATATGGGTACTGCTCGAAGGTTTTTGGGCTCGTAGAAATTTACGACGAACTCGTACACCATGGTTCTCACCCGTGTGGTTGGTACCGAATTGCAAACGTCAGTTATAATTGTGATTGCGGGAGGATTCTGCTTATTTAACGATCATTCTAAAAGTCTAAAAAGTGCCTCACTAAGCGGAGGAAATTTGGTCATATGTCTTTAACAAAAAAAAAAACAGCCATAATAAAGCTCCAATATTACAAAAACTATTTAGGAATGAGTGAATCCCAATTTTCTTAAATGCTGCTATATATTTTACAGAACTAGAGGTACATACTAAATGGTAGGGAAATTGCCAACGTTATTCTTATTATTATTATGCATTTTTTATTTTTTTCTCGCATGATTGCAGTTGTAGCAATTAATGATGTGTTGTGCCAAGTCAACACCTGACCTATTATTATTCTGAATTCAGGAAGGACCGTATAATGGTCTTGATGTTTACAAACTTTTGGAAAGTTTTGTGTAACTTTTCGTCCAGGCATAACTGTTGCAGATGTGGTGTGAATATGCTTAGTTGTAGTATAAGGCCTGAGACTGACAAAATGAGGGGCGAAATAATAACTTTGTTTTGTTTCCAGAGTCGTTTTATTTCTATGGCAAGATTTGTGTATTTAGATATATTCCCAGCGCTGGTGTTTTGCATATTCTTATCATTGGGAACTACAATATCTATCAAAAACGTCACTTTGTCTACCTTTGACCGAAAAACTGGTCTATTGGCTGTTATAGTCTTGTCTGTATGTATTTCAATTCTAGTTTGAATTAATCGTTTTGAAGTACTGAGGTCGCTGTGTAATTATAGTATGGATCTGTCTTTTCAGTTATTTTGTTTGTTGTAGCTAGTGCTTGGTGTATGACTTTGGCTGCAGCGTTACGTCTGGCTGTGTCCTCGGTTCCAGCGGGAGTTTTGCATGCATTTGTTACGCGATCTATTGTGTCTTCCTGTTGGTGATATTTTGACATTTTCTGCAATTCTCATCGGTGATGGATGAATCTTTAATTAAATACCCTTTGCAGTTTCGTGTCGTAATTATTTGGTCCTGGATAGCAAGCATAAAATCTTCCGTTTCTGGAAAGAGTTGGCCATCCTGCAGCCAAGTGTATGACTGCTTTTCATGAATGTGGTCTTGTGTAATACGGTATCTATGCCACCAGGTATTTATATGTTTTGGTTGTGATTGTATGTGATTATGTGCGTCTGCTACGTGATCTGGACAAGGAAGGGCGAGTGTCCAATACCTATAATAGTTTCCGAGATAAATTGAATTTGAGAGACTTTTATTAAAATGCAGACCTGCAAACGAAGACCCTAATAAAACAAAATTTGTATGTCAGATTTTGGAATTTTTTATATTGGTCCTTAGAAAATATGCTATTACGTTATTATCGGTGACAACTAAGTGTTCAAAATCAACACGTGGTGAAAAGTGACTCGAGAAACGTCACAAAAAATTTAATTTCTTAAAATGTCACCAAATAATAACCGTGTACTTTTTAGTAAAAACAGCCCACCTTCCTCTACTTTTGGTAAAAACAGCCCATCTTTCTCGTTATACATTTTGTACCATCAACTTGTTGAAAGTGTGGTAAACACAGGCAATAAGACTGCATCTAAGCTCTGAAAGCAGAATGGATCTCCGAGAGTACAAAGTGTTATCGGCTTTCTAATTTGTGTTATGAGTACTTGAACAATGTGTTATTACATCTTGATTAGTTAAAATAATCATCGGTTAACCAAAACATCGGTATAGTGCCTCAAAATTGTATAATAAAAAAAACTTCAAATTGTAATTTAAAAAGGGTTTTGTCTTACAAAGTAACTAAGTGGAACATGCAAGCCATGAAGTATCTTGTAGCCGTAGAAACTGGAGTTGTAAGTACTCAATGTACTACCTCAAACCATTATTACAAGCTTATGTAATATATGTATATTAATTATAGCTAGCACATACCACTTCCTCCCGACTCTATGAAAATTCGTTTATACCAAATTATTTTGATATATATTTTGAATAATGATCTCGTTAGAAGAAAATTTAATAGATTGTGATCTTTATTGGAAACAGTGTTAACACTGTTCCTGTAGACCATTCCAGATTGTTAAAATATTGCTTCGAAGCTTTTTCCATTATACTAGTTTTCCAAGCGGAAAATCTGATAAGCTGTAAAAATGATAACTTTATTATAGAGCGAGAATTGATGGATGCACACAGCCTGTTCAATATTTTCCTATTGTAGAACAGGAAAATTGGTTCCATTCTAAGTGCACTGAATATTCATTTCGTACCAAATGTGATTTAGCTCGCTCTACAACGTAATTTTAGAACCGCTGCATTTTTACGATATATAGGCTCATTAAACTTAAATAAAACAAAGCTTCTGCTAATGTCTAAAACAACACAGAATATTGAAATTCTGTACATTCACTACCTAGCGGTTGAACGTCTGAAGCGATATACCTATCCTTGGAGCATGTGGGAATGAGAAAAACGATTATCCTGTTTGTTGAAATAAGGATACGCATAGAGAAAGAGAACCTGATAATCATCGACAAATAAAGTGAAGTAGTTCAAAGTTTTGTATACCTCAGTTCTTTGATCGACAATTCGGGCAGCTGTGAAAATGAGATTCGTCGGCGCATTCAACAGGCACGTGTGGCCATGACAAAGCTTACCAAAAAATATGGCGTGACCATAACATCATTAAAGCTACAAAAATGTTGCTGGTTCAGTCTCTTGTGTTCTCCATATTTTTGTATGCCTCGGAAACTTGGACTGTTAAAAAAGCAGATCGAGCTCGCATAGATGCTTTTGAAATGTGGACATGGAGGAAAATGCTGAGAGTTCCTTATACCTCCCAATGAACTAACGTTTCCATACTCAATGAGCTCGGTAATTCATTGTGTCGACGAGAATGCTTACATTCTTCGGACATATACACAGAAGCGATAATATAGAGAAACTTATAGTTCAGGGTCATGCCCCGAGTGGGCGGCGCCGTGGCCGTCCCCCTATACGCTGGGTGGATACGACGAAACAGTTGCTGGATATGAGTGTCAAGAGCTTCACTAAACTGACAGTAAATCGCGAACGATGGCGAGCTACAGTGCTCAAAACTATTGATAATATTCACGTCGGCAATACTCTAGCTCCGACTTAATGCCTTCTACGACATGTCTGTTAAGACATTGTGACTATGATAATGATGATGATGATGATGACAGAGAAATCCAGAAATACATTAATGAAAATGAAAGTGCTAAATAGTCGGGATTTAAGTCTGGAATTGGAAATGCGGCTTGTGAGATGCTACGTATTTTCTGTACTGTACTATGGGGATGGAAACGTGGACAATGAAAAACATAGATACCGAACGCCTCGAAAGTTTTCAAAACGTGGATATATCGTCGAATTCTGAGAATATCATGGGTGGACAAAGTTACAAACGAAACAGTATAATGAATGAAAAACATAAAAAGGTATTTCTAACCAAAAGAGAAGAAAATTACATTACCTGGGACACGTTAGGACTACTTCTTGTAGTAATAGAAGGAAAAATCGCAGGAAAAAGAACGATAGGAATGAGAATACCTTCGTGGCTGAAAAGTCTGAGGAACTGGTATAATTGACCTCCTTGCCTGCGTTACTCACTTGTGGAACAGAGCAATAGACAATCATGGCGAATCCCGTGTTGTTGCACTTGACATATCGAAAGCTTTCGACATAGTGTGGCATGATGGACTTCTGGCCAAGCTTGCTGCTTATGGACTACCACCTGACCTGCACCAGTGGCTGAACAGCTTTTTGAACGACCGATCTCTGTTTGTTTTAGTCGAAGGCTGTTCATCAGACGTATTTTCAATAAACGCCGGTGTTCCTCAGTCCTATCCTCTACACTGTGTCTGCTGTACACCAACGAGCTGTTGGAAATAACATCCAATCCAATCTACAGCTTCGCAGATGACAGTACATTAGTGTCTAGCATGGAACCAGGCAAGCAACTATCATCCCAGGAGACGGCACGTCGGTGACAGCAGCATGCCTCATAGATCAACGCGGATATCAAAACAATTGTCGAGTGGGGATTAGCAAATAAAGTACAGTTCAACGTACACAAAACTCAGGCAACAACACTTACAAAGAAGTCTCACGATGGCTTACCAACCGTGGAAATGGAGGGTCATCCCATAGTCGAATCACCTTCGGTCAAGCTGTTGGGAATCAACATCAACAATAACATGTCCTGGCACGACCACGTCGTCAGTATTGCTAAAACGGCATTCCAGAAGCTTGAAGTTTTGTTCCGCTGTAGGAAGTTGTATGCACCAGAGCAACTGTTGCTGCTCTACAAGGCACAGATCCGACCATCGCTGAAGTATTGCTCCCATGTGTGGGGATGTGCTCCCAAACACTCTCTAAAGCTTCTGGACACTATCCAGAAAAGAGCAATTAGATTAATCGATACGCCTAACTTGTCAAAGTTCTCCACAGCCTGGAACATCGAAGGAGGGTGGCGGACCTACCCCTGTTTTACAGATTCTATCATGAAAGATGTTCGAGTGAGCTCTCCCAGATAATAACAGCAAAGGCCGTCCGAACCAGGAACACTAGAGAAGCTCTGCGAGCTCATCCGTACCAGGTTGAGGTCCTTACTCCCCAAACCAGTCTCCTCCAGCATTCCTTCTTTTGGAGAACTTCGACGCTGTGGAATCAGCTGCCGGGGAATTTGTTTCCCGGCGGCTACAAGCTGCAGCGTTTCAAATCTAACGTGAACCGACACCTATCCTCTCGCAGCGTTTCTACAGCGCCATAGGCTTTCAGCCTTTGCGGGAGGCCGACCAAAAAAAAATTGCTCCAACAACCTTGCTCGCAAACAACTTATATTTCAGACTTCATCTAGGTATACCTTCATAGTACGTTCCATTCCAAGTCATCATCGTCAACAGCAGAAGCTAGTACGTATTTAACACTACCTCAAAGGTGGTATTGCAACTGATGGATAAGTAGTTGCAGGCCACTATCGATTTCGCAGTTAGATTGGTACTTTAGACTACTAAAACACTGTTAACGTGAAAGCTTTCTGGTGGTTATAAGCTTTCTTAGTGGCTACGTACGTTGGGGACAGTTAGAGCTTTTGGATAAAGGAAATACGGAACAAAGGAAATAGTAGAAACATATTTTTCTAGTTACCGGTGCGAGATACTTTGCTCCAGTGATGGAAAATCGTGGGGATATCTGAGGGGTTGATAGGATTAAAGAGGAGTGGTAACTCGAGCGAAACGTATTTCTACAAATTAGTGTCATTATTGTTTCTCATACAGCAACTCTATGAGTCTAACTCGGCTCGTATACGAATTGATGGTAACCTGTCTGGAAAACTGTAACTAGAAAATGAGTTCGTCATGTTATTCAACGTTTATTCTGAATTTATGATGAGACAAGTACTGGACAACTGGAATGGCGGTATAACTATTGGCGGAAGCAAAATGTCTAACTCAAGATTTGCTGACGATTCTACACTTATTGCTGATGCTTCTCAGGAAGAATTAGTAAATCTATTAAACATCTAAGAACAGCATAGTGCAACATATGGTCTTGACATGAACTACAACAAGACCAAGGTTATGATCGTAGACAGAGAGCACGGTAATCATCGAGGAATAAAGTCAGTAGGCCGTTGTCAAGTAGTTCATAGTTTTGTGTACCTTGGTTCTTTGATCGACAAGTCGGGTGGCTGTGAAAACGAAATTCGACGGCGCATTCAACAGGTACGGGTGGCCATGTAGAAGCTCACTAAGACATGGCGTGACCATAGCATCACTAAAGCTACCAAAATGTCGCCGGTTCAGTCTCTTGTGTTCTCCATATTTTTGTATGCCTCGGAAACTTGGACTGCTAAAAAGGCAGATCGAGCTCGCATAGATGCTTTTGAAATGTGGACGTGGAGGAGAATGCTGAGAGTGCCTTATACCGCCCATCGAACTAACGTTTCCATACTGGATAAGCTCGGTAATCCATTGTGTCGAGGAGAATGCTTACATTCCTCGGACATATTCACAGAAGCGATAATACGGAGAAACTTGTAGTTTAGGGTCATGTCTCGAGTGGGAGGCGCCCTGGTCACTCCCCTACACGCTGGGCAGATACGGCAAAACAGTTGCTGAACATGAGTATCAAGAGCGCCACTGAACTGACAGTAAATTGCGAACGATGGCGAGCTACAATAATTTCTAAAACTATTGATAATATTCGTGTCGTGTTGTAGTACTCTAGCAACGACCTAACGCATTTTACGAGTTCACAACATGTTTGTTAAGACATTGTGACTATTATGATCAGTGTCACCGGTATACGTCAATTTACATAAGGCCATATGCCAATAACAGTTGGGTGGCATCTAATGAGAAAATATCGCACGAGAACACTCGTCCACTTATAGCTTCGGTAAAAATAGCAATGTAATGCTTATACTTATAAGGGCCGGTTTATCAATGCTCGGTTAAGTTTATTCAACTGACAGTTATCTGTTAACTAGCAGTTATAGTGTTTATCTTTGTTCTGATAACCGTTAACTGTCAGCTAAAGTAACTGCTAAAGTGACTGGAAGTTGATAGTGTCAGTTATGCGGTTAACTGACGGCCAAGATTTTAATTACAGCAGAGTACTATGTTTTGTGATTGCAGCCTTAAGCTAACTTTTTATTTTTTTTTTCCTTTGGTTTTGGTCTTGAAGCTGCTGCTGTATAAATATTTTTGAGTGTGGATTATATTTTTCATCTAGAGGAGGGATTTTTCATATTGCTTTATTATTCTGACAACCGATAACGGTAAGACCTAAGATCCTTTAGAAATTCTATGTTTTGCTTAATTTTTGTAATTGATAAAATAAGCTTTGTAGATAGGCATTAAATTTATGCTCAACGTTCATCCATGTTTTTTCCTTTTCCCTCCATGTTGCACCGTCTGTGCGTTTATTTTCAATTACCTTATCATACATATTGACAACTTTTATGAGCAGCTGCCTTTCACTTTCAGTGAAATTTGGATGTCTTTTATTTTTTACGTCAGCCTTTGCTAGCGATTCTGGAGCTGAACTCATTTTAATCCGATTTATTATACACACTGGTATTCAGTATTCATCTGCCATTAAAATTTTGTATAACTGACAGTTTGTTCTAGCCAATAGGATTCAACAATAAGTTAGGGATATTTTAGCAGTGTGGCCAATTCAACGCAACCTCTTAGCTACATAACTTTCAGTTACAGAAAGTCACGATAAACAGTAATTTATTTAACAGCGACTTTGACTGTTGGCTATGCCAAACTGTCAGGTAGGTAACTGGAACTTTTAACTGGGCATTGAGAAACCGGCCCATACTGTGGTTGTCTCTTTGAGGTAATAACTTTCTAATTTTTGTATGCCTTTTTTTATGAATATAACTGTACTTGCTGCCACAATAATTTTAAAAAAGTTCATCAAGATTGCTTGAATTTTTACAAAGATTTCGACATAGCTTGCACGTCACAATGAAACGTTCCTTATAACTTATATAGAGCAACCCTTGTTCCTTATAACTGTTACTAATTAAATTAATTGGGGTTTCTCTTTGTTCCAGACGAATACTACCCACCATCAGAAGAGGACTACTCCGACAACACCCTGGATAATCTGATACAGAAGTTGGTTTTCCATAAGTACTTTTGCATGATGCGTTAGGGTGTATATCCGCGCCAAAACAGAAACGATAAAAGCACACCGTTAATTGGAACTTTCGATACAATTTGCCGGTCTTTGTGGAATTATGCAACGGATTCAACGGAAGTCGCTTATATCCAGTTTCAAAGCTGGTATCTCTTTTGTCTACCTTTTGTCATTCATTGAATCTCTTGTAAATGGCGCTTTTGGAGCAAAATCAGTGGAAAACAGGCGAATTTTGTCATTGATGACTTGATTCTGTTAGGTACTAAGAGGATTCGTTTACAAATAGAATAGAATGCATGATTGCAAGCTTCCATTGACACACAGTTCATGAGGATTACGCCTAAAATTATAGTGATCATTTACATGAAAGTTCAATCGCAAATTTACGGTGGTGTTCCCGTCAAGGGAAGAGTGGGAGTCTAGGGAAAGACAGCTCATCGAAAGAGGAGGACAGGTCTGGTACACAGACGGTTCACTCGCTAGAGAGGGCTCGGGCTCGGGAGTCTACGGACCCCATACAAGACTTTCATTCCCTCTTGGGGGGCACACCACAGTATTCCAGGCTGAGGTCTATGCGATACTTGCCTGTGTAAATCGTATTCGGGAAATTGACGGGTCTAGGAGGCGGATTACTATCTGCTCTGACAGTCAGGCAGCCATCAAAGCACTGAGTGCTTGGAAAATAACGTCGGGACTGGTCCTGGAGTGCATGAGGGCTCTTGACGACATCTCAGCTAAACACAAGGTATCACTGATGTGGGTACCTGGGCACGCTGGGGTAAAGGGTAATGAAATGGCGGATCATCTGGCTAGGATGGGATCCGGAAACAGTTTTGTGTGAAAACAACTGGAGAGTGGATCCAGAATCAACACTCCCTGAAATGGAACAACATCTCTGATCATCTCCGTCAGGCTCGGGAGCTATTAGCTGGGCCTGCAGAGAGAATAGGACGATTTTGTCTCTCTCTGGATAGGAATAACTTGAGATTGCTAGTAGGCTTATTAACGGGCCACAACACCTTCAGGCGTCACTTGTTTGTGATGAGGGTGGTCAACGACCCAACGTGCACGTGGTGTGGTGAAGAGGAAGAATCCTCGGCACACATCTTGTGTCGCTGTGAAACCCTGGGTTATCACAGGCAGACTATGCTGGGCTCAAGAACCTTGGAACCAATAGAGATAAAACGGATAGGACCTAAGAATGTACTTGCCTTTGCCAAAAGGGCAGGTCTTAGGAACTAGCGCGGATAGAGGCGCAAAAGGGCCCATTGTGTGGCCTATGCACCAGCCACATCCCGTGCTGGATAGCCTCTGGTCCTTATTCATTCATTCATACATGAAAGTTTTCGGTGTGAGTTTCTCCATATTGATAAGAGATAACATGTTAATTACGGCCAATATCTACTACGTTTACATGGGGATTCAATTTGAATTGAATGCGATACCGTATCCGACATTTCATAGTGTGCCAGTCCGGCCCTGGACGGCCGAGTATATCTACTTGAAGTCTGGAAAAGTTCCTTCTGGTATGATCGCGAGCTGTCGCGAATGTTCCAGAGAGGGTGCAACCTAATATAAAAGCGCCGTCGCACGAGAGACGGGGACAGTTACAGTGACAGTCAATGCAATAGTTAGTGAAAATAGATAGTGAAATCCGTACCAAGTGTTTCCTTGCCCAATCGGACGAAAGACTTGTAACAACATGTTCAGTTTTCAGATCGATTTGAATCCGTGTCGTGAAGTGGCGAGCAAGTTGTCAAACCTATTCTAACCTATAGTAGTAGTAGTAGTAGTAGTGATGGGGAGGCGAAGCCAGGCAAGTAGGCCACCTTTGGCCCTTTTTGCCAACCCCACTGAACCAATCACTGAAAACACTAAAATTATACACCTTAGAAAGCTCCTTGTCGAACCTACCAGACCTCATGACGAAAGTCAGTATGTCCGACCATTTCGCTGAATATAGTGGCTCCTCCCCAAACTCCGTCGTGCCGAATATCTGAACCCTAAGGTTGCGATAAACTGCACATCTGCCCAGGAAGTGGAACGCTGTCTCGTCCTCCTCCCAGCATCTGGAGCAAATGGGGTCCCCTACCACTCTCATAAGTGACAGATGTCTATTCAGCCGGCAATGGCCAGTGAGAACCCCCACCAGAAGGTTGAGCGTCTCTCAGCCTTTACTCAAAAGCCATTGCGTTCGGCCCCTATCAGGGCCTGCTATGAATCTTTTGGCTTGCCTGCAGTCGTCTCTCTCTAACCAGGCTTTCGCCAGTTCCTTGTAGGCCCAGTTAGCCACATTGACCTGGCGTCTACTAATTCCCAGCATAGGTTCTGGGCCAATGCAGGGGCTGTTGGCCCCTATCCTAGCTAATCGGTCCGCTCTCTCGTTACCCGGTATACCAGTATATCCGGGGACCCACAGTAGGGTCACCTTCTTATGTCTTGCCAACTTCTGAAGGGCGGCAGAGCATTCTTGTGCCAGAGCTGATCTGGCCCTCGAAGCTGCCACCGCTTTCAGAGCTGATTGGCTGTCAGAGCATATATACTCGTATATGCTCTGTTCAGAACACTTTTCGACTTCCGTCGAGTATGCCGCCATCAATATCGCATACACTTCCGCCTGGAAGACAGTCGTGCAGGTTCCCAGAGCGAAGCTCCGCCGCACTTCTTTACCCTCCAGACAAAAGCCCGCTCCCCCGGATCCTGACTCCTTTAAGAGCGATCCGTCGGTGAAGCATACGAGACTATTGGACGGAAACTTGACTTTCCCTCTCATTCAGTCTATAGCCAGTATATAGCCAGTTTAGAACCTTGGGTTTGAGGCCCCAGGTTCCGCCGACTACCCGACGCAACTGCCATTCTAATCTATAAATTTCACATAACTTTCAACCTAGCATAGTACAATTTAGTACAATCTAGTACATCTTGTTGCTTTGAATCAGTACCTTTTTTAGAAAGGCACCGCGGCAGCACTGGTCCATCCGATAAAGGTAGTTTTTCAGTTTAAACGGCTACCAAGAGAGAACGTGTTGATTCACCCCTGGAGGTCCCGTTGTGAAAATTCTCTTTTCTAGATAGCGATCACGAAAGCCAAACAAACGAAACAAAGCAAACTTGTGGTGGTGGATCGATTGCCATGTCCAACAATGCAGCTACGTATGTACAGAGACAGAGAGGGGATTGAAAATACCGGATATGAAAGTTCGGTCGAGATTTGTTCTTTACCTACACTTCGTTTTGGGTTTTTTTTACTTCTATGTCAACGCAATCTACTGTCCTCGCGTTTGTTCTGTGTAGGCGTTGTTACTGTTTCCCGAAGCCACATTAGGAATAGCACTGTTAAGCTAAGCGCGCACTGGGTCGGACGGAACGGTACGAACGGTACGCACCTTCGGCAGGTACGGTCGGTACGGACGGAACGGACGGACGGAAGGTCGGACAATAGAGACAAGCAGTCTCGTAATAGGTTTTGTGCTGTTATGTATTGTGAAAACCAAAACGATATGTTGAGTGAAGAAGAAATAATTGTAAGTCTAATTTTGGGAGCAGAAGAAGAAGAAAAAAGGTCAAGAACTGGAGGAAAGCCCAGATTTTGGATTCATAGAATAAATAGCAAGAGATTAGAGCTTGGAGAGCTTCATACGCTTTTCCCTGAATGAAGATGTAGTAGTTTCCCACCACCGTAATTAACTCGGGAACATCCATGCTCGCCTTGCAACCAGTATTGCTCAACTGAAACGGCGGAACGTCTGTACCGAAGCACGTATAGTCACGCGTCGAAGGGCTGATGAGTCATCGGTATGGCCGGTCGGGATGCCTAGAAATCTTTCTTTCGGGATTTTATCGGACAGCAGAGGGTGCGGATGGTCCTGTTCCGACAGTGACGACCCAGCGCGCACACCCATAGGCAAATCTATGCTGAATATTTTTGAAAAATCCCGTGCGTACCGTTCGTACCGTACCGTCCGACCCAGTGCGTTCAAGGCTATAATTAGAAGCCAACAGGGCTCTGACAGAAATCGAACCCGAGACCTTCCGGTCACGAGCCCTCGGCTCTAGCCATTGAGCCGGCCATAGGACACTAGCCCGCCGCGGTCAGATTGGTCCTAATCCCACCGGTCAGAAGCGCGCAAAATATTTCGATCACCAGATGGGCCAGAGGACACTAACGCACCGCGGTCAATTTTGTCCTGATCCCACCGGTCAGAAGACCCCAAAATATTTTGGATAATAGGCAGGTATGTGGACACCAGCGGGCGGGGCGCCAAGGTAAACTTATGTCTTATAATTTTAACCGATTTTAATTCATTTGTCATTTTTTTGCGATCTTGCTAATGGTTACTGAAGAATTTGTAGAACTCCAGTCAGAGGTATCGTTACTTTTGACTTGACATAACTTTTTTTATATTATTAAATGTGAAATTTTTTTCTAAACATAATAAGTTAATCTGATCACTATGATAGATGCAAATAAAGAAGTTGGTATTTTCAGCAGACCCAGATGTCTATATAATACCCCAAAAAAATTTTAATTAATCAGAACGTGTTCTAATTTGTCACAAATTTGATCGATTTCTTGTCGGTGTAAAAAAAAGTCTTCGTACCCCTTCGGAACGTATACTCTTCAATTCATTTCTTCCCTTTCACACTTAACATAGTCTCCATGATGAAGAAGTAGAACACAAACAATACCCACAAACAGCAACTAAGGATTCCAAACTACTGAAATATTTTCATTGGGAGTAATTTTGTATACCTACAGAAGCCGGAGAGTCATTTAAATAATCTAAGAAGTAACTGTAAGCAAGTCGTAAAAAGATAGATGAAAGTTCGCAAGAATAAAAGGGATGTGGTCATTAGGAATATCCAAGCTTAATTTTCTTTCGGCGCGCAAATGACCCGTGCCGATGAAGGCACCCTTTTTGTAAACAGGTAAAAATCAAACCGCGCGCGCTCGTGACCGATCACCATTGAGCCAACCCACGTCCCATCATTTCGGGTTTCTGTTTAATTATTCCTACGACATTCTATACTCATAGTACCTATCAAATAATGATTTTATTTTGTAGACTGCAGGAAGCTGTCTACACCAGAGCAACTACTGCTGCTCTACAAGGTACAGATCGAACCATCGTTAGAGTATTGTTCCCATGTGTGGGGATGCGCTCCAAAGCACTCTCTAAAGCTTTTAGACACTATCCAGAAGAGAGCAATTAGACTAATCGATACCTCTAACCTCACAAAGGACCTCCACAGCCTGAAACATCGTAGAAGGGTGGCCGACCTGTCCATGTTTTACAAATTCTATCATGCAAGATGTTAGAGCGAGCTCTCCTAGATAATAACACCAAAGGCCCTCCGAACCAGGAACACTAGAGAGGCTCTGCGAGCTCATCCTTACCTAGTCGAGGTCCCTACTCCCCGAACCAGTCTTCTCCAGCATTCCTTGCTTTGGAGAACTTCGAGTCTGTGGAACGAGCTGCCAGGGAGTTTGTTTCCCGACGGCTACAATCTGCAGCGTTTCAAATCTAACGCAGCACTTCTACAGCGCTATAGGCTTTGAACCTTTGCGGGAATTTCGTCAAATACCATTCAAGAATATGGAGTGTTGATAGAAGCTTATAATGTGCCCCGAACCTATTGGTTGTTCCCTATTCTCGTCGATCTGTGTCACACAAAAAGAGTCCTACTCCTCGCTCTGAGCCCTTCTACCACTCAGGGAAGCTTTGTCGAACATGAGCGTAGGGCTGCTCCAAGCTTGTTGGTCTTTGGTTTAGTTACCGCTTCTATGTTCTTAGCTTGCTTTGTCGCTCAGAATGTTCCTCATCATGCAGTGGATGGTTTTGGGGGATCATTAGTCTCACCATGTTATGTGCCTTCAGATCTTCAAGTAGCTTCGCACAGGTTTCTTGTCTGTATGCGAGCCACCTCTCACACTCAAATAGCGTATATTTACGATAACACCAAAGACCGTCCGAACGAGGAACACTAGAGAGACTCTGCGAGCTTATCCTTACCAGGTCGAGGTCCCTACTCCCCGTACCAGTCCCTTCCAGCATTCCATGCTTTGGAATGAGCTGCCGGGGAGTTTGTTTCCCCACGGCTACAACCTGCAGCGTTATAAATCTAACGCGCACCGACACTTATCCTCTCGCAGCGCTTCTACAGCGCCATAGGCTTTAAGCCTTTGCAGGGGGTGATCATAGAAAAACTGTAAAGCTCTAGAAAGTGTCTGAGTCAATGATATTACAATCCTTTTTTGGAACATGTCCTGGATCGCATCAGGCACGACGTTCCAAGTCCACGTAGGTTCTAGTAGGTGTAGTTCGGAGTAGCTGTTTTTGATGGTTCACTGTGACCATAAAGCTGTACAGCTCCTTTTATCTGTTCTATACCGATGCTATAGATAGATGCAATGCAAAAAACCTTTTACTAAGTGTCATCATCATAGTCACAATGTCTTAACAGACATGTTGTGAACTCGTAAGGTGTACTCACTTTACGAGTTTCTCTTGGGATATCTTTAAGATCTTTAGTGCAGTAGTTTCCCAGTTGCTTTATGCATCCTCATGCCGTTAACCAGATGTATCTACTGGTTCATCCGCCTTTAAGGACAATTTCTCACCCCAACGACAAGAAGGTGTCCTGACTCTTCTCAACTCGTCCACCCAAAGCTGTTGGTTGAGAAGAGGTTACTGCTTATACCGACAGTAGTTCGGTTCCTTTTAGTCGCCTTTTACGACACACAGGATATAGGTTGGGAGATATTCTAACCCGCTCCCACACGAGGATTAGTATGAGGACAATGTAGAATATAATAAGTCGAACACTTACAAGGAAATAAAAGAAAAAAACTCAGTCCATGAGTTAATTTCGAAGTGAAGCGGTTCGTTTCTATAGGACACCTTTCAAAACTCCGATGTGGAGTGACGTCATGTTCGGTGGTCAGAGTAAGCTAAATTGCATTTGTCACTCTCGGAAAAATCCACGAAACTTTCGACTTTTTTAAAGTGGATGAAACTTCTTCCAGCTTAACCTTGTTACGGTCACTTCCCCCAACTCTAGAGTTTGTATCTCCGCCATTGTCTTTTTTATTGAGCGTACGTATCATATTACGGTAATGCGATAAGAGAACGCTGTGGGTTGAGCACTAAAAGGAGACCCTTTAGCTAGAGAGTTAGTTCTACCAGGCGAAGCAAGATACTCCGTTATACGCTTACTTCCAGAATATAGTGGCTTTTTTCATGTATATTGCGCTTGAACTTTCAGATTCTACAACTGTACAGACTTCCTTCTAGAACATAGTAGCTTAGTAAATGAGAGTGGCTTTAATATTACCAGTATCAATGGAAAGTGTTCGATAGATATAAAAAATGAGTTCCGCGACTCAAGTTGTTGTTCATCCCTTGTCGTTGTTTTAACATAACCCCTCTCCATTTAACCCTTAAGAGTCCAATCGAAAACTAATATTATTTCGAGGTAGACAACTTTAAGTTATTTACTACTGCCTAATATCAGACGGTTCAGTGCACAAATATAGCAGTTAATGACATTTAGGAATTTTAATGTATTTAATTTTTTTGGCCTCAATTTCAGAAAAAATTAACATGTGATATATCGTTTTGGACATAAAGATACATTCTCTTTCAACTGGTGCTATCAAATTTATATGTTGTATTACATTTTTAACTGCCCTTTACCACCCCAATTGTTCGATCAGCACCAAAACCTTTTCAATTCGAAAGGACCTTTATTATTTCAATTTGGCCAAATTTGGGAGCAATCGCTTGAGGCGTTTTTGAGTGATCCTTGCAGAATGAACTCGCGGACGTATGGACAGACAGACATGCACACACACAGACGTACATCAAAAAACCAACATTTTCCGATTTTCTTCAAACTTGGTGATTATAAAAAGGTTATCTTAGAAACAAAAATCTATTTTTTTGCCCCGCTGCGATGATAAAAAAGGGGTGGAGGTGGGGGTAACTCCAAAAATAATGTCTTAATGTGAAATTCTTATACTATCACAATAAAGGGCATGTTTTCTTATGTCGAAAACGCTACCGCATATGCCGCAAAATTTTCAAAATCTCGGAGTAAAAATTCATAAGGGTAGCAAATTACCGGACTTTAAAATGGTAATAACTGCCTCAAAAATGATCCAAATAACTCCAAAATTTACTGTCACAGAGAAGTTTTTGTTCTCTATATTTGGTTTACTTTTGGTGCAAATCTACGATTGAATGACTAGGGGGTGATATGGGTTACTGGGAAAAACAATAATATAATATAACATTTTCATAAAATGAGTCAGGAGGTAATTTCACTTTGGAAATGATACCTTGCATGTTGATTTCGATAAAATTTTTGAAAAGGGATCGATTCTAATAACCTACCCCTCCTTTATCGGGGATGTTAAAAAACGCCGGGGTTTCCCAACAATCCTATCCCAGACCCTACCCTAAATCTCATTTTGAAGACTCCAAAGAAAAAAGAGTAGAAAATGATTACAGATCCCTAGGTGTCCTAGAAATTTTATTGCGATCAGTAAGTAATGAGCTACGCACATTAAAGAATTATCTACAATATAATTACAAAAGTATTTGTTCTCTAAGGTAAGGTAGCATTCAGATAAAGCAGAGAAAGGTACCTATAATACCGTACTTTACAGGGCAATGAGCCCACTAATAGTAGAACAAAATTGCAGTTTCACACCCCTCTCCCGCAAAAAACCCAAATTTTACCCGCTAAAATGTAGAAATCTATCAGGAACCTCCAAATATTCTAAAAACGAAGTTTGAGTAAAACATTTATGTTTTTAGTCTTTTGATTATTGCTGCGCCGCCACTGACATGACTTCTAAAAGGCACATGATCCTCCCACAGTAACAATACTGTGTCAAAATTGCATCAAAATCAATTCAATAATTTTCAGGTTTCTCAATACGAACGATCTAAAGCAATACTCGTATATAAACATCCGAAAATTTTCAGTCTCTTGGTTCCTGTAATAGGCAAGGCAATATTCGGATTGACCTCAAAAAGTGTATTATGCCGCTAGGTCTTTCATTCACAGGTCATTGGACAGCCCATTATGAATACAACAGATTCTTCAGTTTTACAACCCCTCACCCTCCAAGTACCCCAAATTCACCCCACCCAAAAAAAAGTAGAAAATGATCAGGAACCCCTAAAACGCCTAAAAACAAAGTTTGAGGAATATTTGAAATTTTTTGTTTTTTGCTAATTACTCCACCCCCGTACAACCATTTCCAATATTATCAGAACATTACCTACTGCGACACCACAACATGTCGCTGCCAAAATTTCATCACAATCCAAGCAGCGGTTACTGAGATTACGACGTTAGAAAAACGCCAACAGACAGACAGACCGACAGACAGACAGACCGACAGGCAGACAGACCGACGGAAATGAGTGACGTGGATTTTCGTTATGTAGACATCATAAAACGCCCAAAAATCGTATCATCTCAAAATCGAAAATTTTCGCGATCACAATACTTTCCCGTTACCTATCGGTGTGTGAAGTAAAATTATAAGTTCACAGAAACAGTGAAGAACTAATATATACCTTTTGCAAAACCTACCAGCCGACAACTTTTATACAGCAGTTAACCCTACATATCAATTCAATTAAATTTATTTATTGGTGCTGAATATGCTTAAGCAATTACAGAAGTCAAAAGTCTAACATAAGCCACAAAATTCCACCCTATACGGATACGGGTAGAGATGTATACCATCCCTCCTTCTAATCCACCCTATGTCAGATAGAATACACGTCTTGAGTAGAATCTACGAGATAAAGAAAGTAAGCGAATCCCCGGTATTATCTGTGACATCCTTAAAATCCATTGTGTAGGTTGTTTCCTCAGCCATGAAGCTTAAAGCTGAGGGTAGCAGCTGTATAATACGAATTTATTGCCGGCTTTGGGAATATAATGGAGTCTAACTCAGCTGCACGTAGTTACGGGTACACTGACAACAAAGGTGTAGCACAGTGGTGTGAGCGGTGGAAATATAGTGTTGCTTACAATTTGTTTCATACGAGATCTATTGTAGACTATAGTGGAGTAGTATGCCTCATTTTGTTTACTCTATTTCCAAAAAAATCGGTATTTGGTAAAATGTTTCCTGATTCTTTTTTAGTGCTCCCATATTCCTTACAGATACTGATTATTATTATTATATTATTAATTCATAAGTATACACTACCTGAACTGACATAACATGAGTAGATGTCAACCAATGGTTGAAAAACACATTTTGAGAGCCTAATTGTTGCAATAGAAAATATCAACTTTACTAGCACTTACACATACACTGAATGAATGAATGAATAAGGACCAGAGGCTATCCAGCACGGAATGCATAGGCCACACGATGGGCCCTTTTGCGCCTCTATCCGCGCTAGTTCCTAAGACCTGCCCTGTTGGCAAAGACAAGTACATGCTTAGGTCCTATCCGTTTTATATCTATTGGTTCCAAGGTTCTTGAGCCCACCATAGTCTGCCTGTGATAACCCAGGGTTTCACAGCGACACAAGATGTGTGCCGAGGATTCCTCCTCTTCACCACACCACGTGCACTTTGGGTCGTTGACCACCCTCATCACGAACAAGTGACGCCTGAAGGTGTTGTGACCCGTTAGTAGACCTACTAGCAATCTCAAGTTACTCCTATCCAGAGAGAGACAAAATCGTCCTGTTCTCTCTGCAGGCCCTGCGAATAGTTCCCGAGCTTGACGGAGATGACCAGAGATGTTGTTCCATCTCAGAGAGTGTTGATTCTCAATATCAACTTTACTAGCACTTACACATACACTGCATACAAAATAAAGTGCAGACAATAGCAACAAATTTGTCCTCGGAAGAGTACGTAAATTGGAGCTGTGTAAACAATTTTTCTCTAAAAGTGAGGGAAAATCATAGGTTGAATCTACTCAGTAGTATATCACTATGCATACCTCTTTTTGGATAGATGTCATCTTCCTTGTACCACAAGTACTTCACAAAGTGGCGCTGAATTCTCTCAATATTATGGACATGAAGATCATAAGCAGGGTACCAACTAATAAAGTAATACTTAGTAACAGACCTATAACAGAAGAAAAGTGTAGCAAAATTAGAGTTTTTGGATCACTGAACTGTCTACTATTCTTGATGATGAAATCAAAGTTTTTGTATGGTCTTCTTCTTGCTGTGATCATAAATTTATCTGATAATAAGTCTCTGTATCAGTTTACTCGTTGAATCTTGTTGCCTTGAATCTCTAGGTCAATACATATTGATACTGGCTATTAAATATTGCTTTTCCATTGATAAATTTATTACTTTTTGGGGTATAATCTCCTGGGGGCTGAAAAAATGTAATTTTACCATTAAAACCTAGCCCAACGTTGAATAACGTTGAAGTATGAATTTTTGACATCAATTTCTGTTTAAGTATTTATTTCTTTGAGAAGGCCTACTTAATCTATGAGAGCTGGCCATATCTGGTTCAAATTTTTTCCTTCCAAGGAGTAATTTCCTTGGGGTTGATAATAATGATGATGAATATTTTTATGTATGAATTTTTGTCTGTTACTCCTTTAAACAGCTTAATAAGTTAATGAGACCTTTCTCATAAATTGGCTCTCTTTAAGTGTGATTTCTTGACTCAATTTGCTTTTGTGGAATCTTTTCTTGGGTTCTCACTGTACGTCATGTTTAGACGCCCAGAAAAGCCTTTGCAATTTAAAGAATTCTGAGAATAATATCTTGTTTAGGATATAGTCACGAATACAAACAATATCTGGCAACAAAAGAGTTCCAAGAACATATTAACTAACATTTTGGTGCAACTGTCCTGAAGTTTCTAAATTTTTGCCGTTATTCACGTCTCTATGGGCTGGCTGGTATGATTATAGGCAAAATTCTAAACAATGGTGGAAGTGCGGCAACAAATAGGTTACAGCTTTCACCATAAATTAAAAAACTATCCAGGATGAAGTAACTCCCTGAATCCGCACCTAAGGTTTTTAAACGCACTCACTGTCTTGACGCGCCACTTTCAGCCTCTTTCTCATCAATCAGAGGTTGTTGATCTTTATTTTTTTACACGGAATTTGAAGAGCGCCTGCTCCTCTTAGCTCTAATTGCGCCGCTACTGCTCCAAGCTGTAAGATGCTAAAAATACGATTCTGTATATCGGATCGTCAAACGACATGTCAAATGTGAGGAGAGGTGATGTAATTTGCTGGACTCTTTGAAAACCCTTACATCCAGCGATGCTAACTTCCTTTATCCTTATTCAGGGTATCTAAACGAACTCGCTGTTTTGACGCACTACTTCCAGCCTCTTTATTATTGACGAGCGGTTAGTAACCTTTATTTTATTACATGGAATTTAAGCGGATACTGATTTTCTCAACTATAGTTCCATAGTTCAGAACAAATTTGTCTAACGTGAAGGGGGGTTGTAATTTATGTTTTGCGGTGATGAAATGAACTTTCTTCACCCACATCCTGGACTCATAACCTTTTAGTAACAGGTTGCTGCTAAAAATCGTAAAATACTGAAAATGTAAGAAAAGGTTTTGTTTAGCTGGACTGTTTTAAAACCCCTTCACCAAGGGATGACCTCACGGTTAAGTTTTTTGACCCATACTCGGGGTTTCTAAGTGCAAAAATGTTCAACTGGTTCAGTAGTCGACTTTTAACAGTCAACTTCTACAAGACTCACTTTGTTCCATTCGCGTCGTACGCAAACGGCTTACCGAAATACACCAACTTACAAATCAGTTGTAGACAGGTAGCTCCTATATCAATGGTCACCAGTATCAAGTACTTAGAAATATATCTGGATTGCCATGTCAAATGGAAGGAGCATACAGAGTATGTTGTCAAAAAGATACGTTACGTAATAAGCAAATTTAAACTCCTTTCCACTATACTTACCTATGAACGATCATTGAATACGAAGCACTTGTTCATAGTCATATGCGATATTCTATTGTGGTGTGGGGCGCAGCATGTAAAAATAATATAAAAGCAATAGAAGTTATACAAAAACGTTTAATAAACATTTTATATAAAGTGAAATGTACACATCCTGGTGACTTTTTATTTTCTAAAACAAAAATTCTAGATATCCGCCAAAAATTTATCATGTCATTAGGTATTTACCAATATAAAAATAAATCAAACTTGACAAAACACGAACATAAATATGACATAAGATATGCATGTAATGTTGTACCAAAAGCAAAGAAAAATACTTTATTACGATGTCATACATTTCTTGCTCCAAGACAATACAATGAGATACCAGAAAATATAAAATGTCTAGTGCCTTTAAATTCATTCAAGTATGGTTTAAAACAATGGATAGTAAATAATGATCGCATTAAAATTCACTATCTTGTAGACATATGTAATGCCTTTTATTACTAATATCTATAGAATACAAGTTTTCCTGAATTAGCCCTTATTTGTTGTTTCTATTTTATAATAATTACCTTGTACCCAAACACAAGTTTTTAACTTTTTTGGGGCACTTGTTGTTTATTGTATTTTATTTATTTTATATTTACAATAACCGCTAAACTATACTATACTATACTACCTTGACGCACTATTTCTAGCCTCTTTATCATCGACGACCAGTTGATGGCCTTCTTTTTTGCATATCTTCTCAGCTCCAATTTCAGAATTCATAAACGATATGTCAAACATACGGAGAGGTTATGATTTATGCTTTTCAGCTTTGTAGCCACACCCAGCATTTCAGAGCGGGCTTAAGGACCAAACGTCAAAAAATACATAATCCAATTTTAAACCAGGCTTCGCGTAACCCTTGACAGCTCATCTCATGAATAAACCAACTAGAAAATGGAAAATATCAGCGCCCGAGTAGACAGCATTCTACACAAGAGAACCTCTCGAACTGATATTACCATCGAAATTCTCCTAAAAGGGCGGGATACGAGAAAGCGGGTGTTTCTGTCCCCTTTATTGGAATCTAGAGACGCTTTCTGTCGAAGATGGACCGGATATACACCCTTATATTAGTTTCTCTTGGATTGCATGTAAAGCATGCGTTGTTCCTTTTTATAGCGCTTTTTAAGGATCCGCCGCATTCTTTGGGCTTGTATGCATGCCGTTTAGACATACTGCGAAATTTTCTTTTTTTTAAGGCATATGATGTACTTTTTGTTATAAAAGTACATGATAAATCGTTGTTTACAAAAGCAGCCATAGTCCAAGCTAGTCTTTTGTGGGAACTATGGCTGCTTCTGTAGAAACTCAAGTAGACTATTTTTCTTTTCTTTTTATTTAAACAAGTAACCGCATCAACCGCAAAGGGTTATTAGCGGTATAACAATACATGAATATTATATGCGATAATACAGTCCAATATGCTTCAGAAAAGAAATAACATTTATAAGGTCTTTAGTTAGTGCTTGTCGAAGGTCCAGGTATATGATGTATCCGTCTGTGGTTGGAATAGGCTGGACACTCGATTATGTGTTTTACGGTAAGTGCTGTGTTACACGTTGGACATGATGATGCCACGCTTCTTGTAAACAGGTGCACGTGGGTTAAGTTCGAGTGTCCGATACGGAGCCGAGAGATTATCACTTGATCCCTTCTTTTCTTCGGCAGTTCCAGTCTAGTACGGATGTCTGGCTGAATTTCGTACATCTTATTGTCGCTGCTCGATAATCTTTGCTATTGACCAGGCAAATGATTTTTGAAAATGGGCTTGAGGTCACAGTAGGATGCTTGAGTGATCGTTAAGGCAGTTTCATCAGTATTGCTTTCGCAGCAGCTTCGTCGGCTTTTTCATTTCCTGCTATGCCACAGTGCGATGGCACCCAAAGAAACTTTATCGTTTTGCAGAGGTTATTTAGGTGGTTCAGTCGTTCCTTGATTTGTTTCAGGATTTCCTTGACAGGGTACAGTCGCTTCAGGATCTCTAGTGCACTGAATGTTCCTCTGATGGCAGTGACCTCTCCGGTGTATATCTTATTATTTCTTATTGTTTTTGTAGAATTATGAAACCTTTAACGTTAGGTAGGTATCTGAGGACTAAAGTTGGCGCTGTCTACTTTTTTTTCTATAAACAACGCCTCAATTATGCTACTTGTGCCAGGAGCTTTCAAAAGCCGCTCCTCAGCAACTCTGAAGGTTACTGGCGGGCTCATATTTCTGGATATTTTTTATTAAAGCCGAAATTCACTAAGTGGCCTACCTGCTAAAGATGTCGAATTTATGGTCTGTATCTCAGAGTAAGAACTGAACGTAGAGGCAGTAAACAAACCACTTCAGCACGGCGTGCTCAAAGCCATCATCTTTGACACTTCAGCCTCTAAACATTGATCAGCTGTGACCTCGCAGTGACAGTTCAAATTGTAAACAATGCTGTGTAACGCCAACTAACCTGAAAATTCTTCCAATACAACCCATGTTACAAACACTGCACTTTTTAAATCCCATCTCGAAAAACTGTTAAACTACACTCGAATATAGCACAGCAAGTCCGTAAAGCTTCACTACAGTTACCAACAAATAGCGAATTCGATTTTACTGACCAAGCGTAAAATACGCACAAACAAAACAAACGTTTGGCAGTCGAGGTTCTACCGTAAATAAGTCGCATGAAAATTATATCGGCGTTGCCAGCTCTTAAAAATTTATGTAAGACTTCAGACTTTGCGTTTATGATGAAGAAATATGCAGTAACGCAGTAGAGGTCAACATATCTATTGATTTTGCTCTAACCATTCCTGATCCATCAAACTACCGTCTTTTTTAACGTAGAATGGAATATTTCTGGATACTGTACAGTTAAGACGATAGTATATAATTATGATTGCCATATCTGGTGGTCAATATGACAACGTAAAAAGATGTCGGCCTATTAGAATTAGTTGTTTACTACCTCTATGTTCAGTTGTTACTCTGAGGTCTGTATAGAGGAAAAGCCACTGCTCTATAATGAAAGCTTGATATGGGTTGAGTGGCGAAAGCGGATATAGTCCTTCTCAGACAATTTTGCCTCGCTTGGTACACAGATGGCTTTCTTGAAGGTTTGTGCAGCTATGAGGCGTACAATAAATCCTCCAGAATTGACCTCTGGGCTAGCCTCCGACAATGCAGTCTTTCAAACTAAAATAATATACAGGGTGGGCCAATAGTGAGTGGACGGAAGATTGTAGGCTTTTTTTCCAGAAGCCGTCCGACCTTACTGTCCCCGTCAATACTTAAGCCTTAAGGCCTATTGTATTATTGCTCCTCTCATTTACAGTATCCACTCTAGCAATCTAGATCCCTGCATAAGTTTATGCAGTTTTCCTACTGGTCCTGGTACTCCATTGGTTCTAGCTTGGTCTTCCCAAAGAGCTGTTGTCTCTTGTGATCTAGGGCTTCCCACTCACAGAGCAAATGTAGGACTGACTCAGTTCCTCTTCCACACAGTCTTCTGTTGAGGTCTCCATTGTAGAGTCCCATTTTATTCAGGTGTTCCTTCAGGCCTGCATGTCCTGTGAGGAGACCCGCCGTTATTCGGAGCTGATTCCTACTCAAGGAGAGCAGTGTTTCAGCTGTTTTCTTGCATGGAGTTTTAATGAATGTTTTTCCATGAACACATCCTGGTAACAAGTTCCACTACTCCTTGTGCTGATGTTACATCCATTCTCCGACCTGGTGTCTGATTGTGCTTTAAGGCACCCCCAGGACGGGTTCTGCTCCAGTGTATAGAGCAGACGAGCCTAGTCTTGCGTGCTTATCCGCCCTTTCATTGCCCCTTATGCCTGAGTGTCCGGCACCCACTCCAAAGTTACTTTGTTGTGTTCTGCCAGATTGTAGGCTTACTAAAACATATTACAAAAATATGTCATTCGACGATGTTAGAGAGCGTTGAGGGCTACAGAGTTAAAATATTTTCACTCAAATTTTGACGTTTACACAGGGTGACAGGAATTCACTGGTACCTTCTCAGAAACCAGCAAGCGGACAGAACATTCTTGAGCCAGAGGTGATCTGGCCCTCGGAGCTGCCACTGCTTCCAGAGCTGCCTGATTGTCAGGCATAATATATATGCCCATGTTCTGAACACTGTTCGACTTCCGCCGAGTGTACCACCATCAATTTAGTGTCATCTGTGACTATACTTTTCTACTGCTAAGACTGGATCTCAATGTGTTAACATTAGAAAATTGTAAACATAAAACAATAGAGGAGAATAGAGCAACGAATAGGAATAACGTATGTTACAAAAGTGTTGAGAAGTTTTCCAAAAAATTAAAAAAATATCACACAGTAACATATAACTGTGACAAGAACTACATAAAATGACAATATTTCTTAATATAAAAGTGATATTAAAGTACTGCTAATGGGCCATGATCTTCCACGGCTCGCAATTTCATCTTAATATTCCTCATTAGGTTTTGGACAGACACTAAATCAATTTATCTGATCTTTAGCATTATTCTTCTTCTTAACTGCTGTTCGTTTTGAGTTTCCCAGCCAGTGTTATAAACTTTGGCACTCAGTTGAGCCCAAAAAGTTTCGATAGGTCTTGCTTGACGAAGATTGGGGGGGTTGTCGTTTCGTGGTACGAAAGGTATTCCGTGTTGTTCTAGCCAGTTTCTCGTACGCAAAGCATAATGACTTGAAGCCAGATCTGGCCAAAATATTATATTGTCATTAGCATGGTGGGTATTAATAAAATTATTGAGTAGTTGAGGCAAACATCTTTGAGTATGACTTCTGCGGTAACAGTTTCGGCCCTAACGCGTCCAACGTACGGCTGTGAAATACCGTTATCTGACATAGCGCACAACACTAACACTTTGTTTTCAAACTATTTTTTTCGTTCAAATTTTACATTATCTGGACAGGCTTCAAAGTCTCTTGTATAAAAACCACCATTACCTTTGATTTCTGAGTTCGAAAATGTGAAATACCTTCTATCGTCAAGAATAATTTTTATGTTGCCAGCAAAATGAGTACGACGTAAATTGCGACAGCATTGAGGAACTCTTTCTAACTGATTTGGGGAACACTTTGGACATTTTCTTCTTTTTTGGAATTTTAAGTTATTTCTCTTCGTTTCTCTACAGATTGTGCTAGCATTGACGTGAAAAATGCGTCCAAGTTTCCGTGTTGAAGTTCCAACTCGATGTTCACTTCTGTTGACCATTCTTTGAACCGTAGCAGCATTTAACGCTCTTGGACGTCCACTTTTTGGTAAATTTATACAAGGAATGCCTTCTTCGCATACACGGATCTCTCGATAAATTGTGGTAACAGAAATATTTTGATCTTGATATAGGCGAACTATTTCTTTTTTTTTTTTTCAAGTCATCCAACTAGACTGTAAATACTCTTCCGAATGTCTAATTTGTGCGACATTTTGACAACCTATATCATGACGGTTTTATTGTTACGTTTAGATGTTGACTGGTTCCATGGTAACGACTTCTGAATTGTTTCCAACGGTGAAACTACCTCCCGAGTTTTGAAAAAAATTCTCAAAACTCTTGCAAATTACGTTAGGGTATGAAAAGTCGGAAAAAAAACTAGATACAGATTAAAACAAGCTAAAATTAAGTTGTGGATTATCAATGAGGTTTCTTATAAAAGTGGGAAGTTATAAAAGCTTGAAATATAAGATACAACAGAAATATATCTTCGAATTTCTGATTACATGAGACCAAAGTGCGCAACTGTTTTAATCATAATCTTCCCAGTCATGGGGTAATGAGCGTTGACGGCATATTTACTAATCAATCATTTGGAGCTTTTTGTGACTGGATGTGTGAGGAAATTAAAATCGTTTGAATATGCTGTGATCAATCAAAGCTTCTTTATACATACGTTATGGAAAACTGTCGTTCTTTTCAGCACGAAAACGTGCTGATGAATTAATTGAATGCTTTTTATAATATGTCCATAAAAAGTAAATTTGCGCTGAAATTAGGGACCAGGAGGCTGAAGAGCTACGTTAATTAAATTTTTATCATGAGAGATATTTGAAATAGCTTAGTGTGGAACGAGAAAAAATGCAGGAATATTAAACGTCTTTTTCACAGCTTTATGAGGAGTAGGCGCGAAACTATTTTATTAAAATGAAAAAAACAGCACGTGTGAATATTTTTTAATATATTACAGTTACTTAACGTATCTTAGGTTGTCTTTTTTGGCTGTGTGATGAAAAACAGATTTAATGAAACAGAAAATAACTGCTACGAATTTTTAAAACTGAGTGAATATCGGAAAGCAAGAGGCCATTCTTCGCAGAGGTTCACGACTTGACTTGATTTTTAAGCTACTTGACTTGATGTCAAGTCAAGATCAAAACAAGTATTTGTTTTCGAAATTCAAGTCAATTTAAGTAGTTACACATCAAGCAACATGAAAATCATGTTTTTCAAGATAATCACTTGATCCTTCTTGAAAAAATAGTTCTTTTTTGATATTAACCTGATTAACTGCCAAAACGCAATAAGAATAAAAATCTGTGTATATAAAGATGTAATACTTTATCCAAAAAAAATCCAAAAACGAAAACTCCAACAAATTTAGTTAAATAATGAATGTGAGAATATGAAATAAAAATACGAAATAACAACAATAATATATAGATAAACAACAAACTCAAATGGGGGTGGGTTGGTTCAGTTAGAGTCGAGGGTTCGTGACCGGAAGGTCCCGGGTTCGATTCCCGTTAGAGGCGGAAATTTATTTCTGGTTCTTTAATCAAAAATAAATATCCACAGAAAAAAGCTCAGCAAAGAATCCCTTCACTGTTGGATTCCAATTAAGAGTGCTGTTCCTAGAGTGGCGCCGGGAAACAGAACAGAACATGAGGCTAATGACCAGATCAGTCGATGCCGATGACGCAGAAGTAAAAAATCTCCATTGCCATCCATGATTTGAGACACATAAGACTTTTAACCGAGTTATCACCTAATGGGTTTTTTTTTTCGTGAGAGTTAAGGCAGCTCAAGAAAACTGCCTTTCAACTGGAGCTGAAGAAGCTGGCGTTGCCAAAAAGTCTTGAGGCAAGCTTTGGAAAAATACATTCGTGTCTTTTCCACCATTCTAAAATATATTCAGTACTGTCCCTTGCCGCGTGAATACCATTTATAATCTGTTCATCGGTTTCATCTCGATCAGGTTTATTGTCAAGCTCCATAGCCCACGAATCTAGTCTATCGAGCAGCATATTAATGCAAAAATTATGGAAATACTCTTAAAGACATTAAGGTACTGGCAAATTCGTTCAATTAACGACCATTCTGTGTCGGTTGGCTTTAAAGTTTTAACGTCATCGGGTGCCTGCTTGCTGTCGTAACCTCGGTGATTCCCCTATTTTAACGCTTCGATTCGCATTTTACAGATCGATGCCAAGTAATATCAAGTAGTTTGATTTTGCTTGATGTCAAGTCAAGTAATTCAAATCGAAAATCAAGTCAAGTCAAAGTTCAAATTTTCAAAAGCTTGAGCTTTCAAGCCAAGTCAAGTATTAAAAAAGAAACTTAAGCTACTTGGCCAAGATTCATCAAGAATCCCTAATTCTTTGGTCCAGAACCATGCCACCGCTCACAAACGGTCACTAGCTGACCAGTTAGGCTCAAGAGGAATGATGTTGGACACTTGGACAGTTTATTGTACTTATAACTGGACATAGCTACTTGGAATCTCTAACAGAGAACAGGTAGTGCGAACTTTTTTTAGTAGTGACGAAGTTAGGGTTTAGCTACCTTAATGGTTGCCGCTCAGCCTTAAGGCTTAGTGTGCATCCCCGGTCAAAGAGATCACAGTCCTATCCTAAGGTCTTTGCGAGCCTTCTCTACTGGCCTACATTCAGATAGGAGTTCCTGTTCTCACTCAGTGCAGGACAGTCGAAGTAACATGCTTGCTGTTTCCTCTGCCTCACCGCAGTTTCTGCATGATGGATTTGCCACATTGATCTCCAACTTTTGACTTTTGCAGGTGTACACTGAACGTTCAATGGCCGGCTATAAATCCAACCATCTTTCGTCGTAGTTCCTTGCTGTTCAATCTGAGAGCGTCTGCGGTATAAGAATCCATGGGTTCCATCAGCTTCTTCCGATTCTGGCATGATGAGGGGGAGTCTTGTATCTGCCTTGACATACCACCCTCTCATTCCCATGTAACGTATGTTGTAAAAGTTTTGATAAGTTTTTCAAAAAATTAAAAAAAATATCTCGCAACAACATATTTGGACTGTAACAGGAACTACAATAAATAACAATATTTCTTACTATAAAAATAATATTAAAGTACTGCTAATGCGCCATGATCTTCCACGGCTCGCAATTTCCTCTTAATATTCCTCATTAGGTTTTGGACAGATTCTAAATCAACTTCTCTGATCTTTAGCATTATTCTTCTTCTTAACTGTTGTTCGTTTTGAGCTTCCCAGCCATTGTTATAAACTTTGGCACTCAGTTTAGCCCAAAAAATTTCGATAGGTCTTGCTTGAGGAAGATTGGGAGGGTTGTCGTTTCGTGGTACAAAAGGTATTCCCTGTTGTTCTAGCCAGTTTCTCGTACGCAAAGGGTATTAATAAAATTGAGTAGCTTAGGCAAACATTTTTGAGTATAGGCTTCTGCGGTAACCGCTTTGGTCCTAACTCGTCCAGCGTACGGCTGTGAAATACCATTATATAGCGCACCACACTAACATTTGTTTTCAAACATTTCTTTTCATTTAAATTTTACATTATCTGGACAGGCTTCTAAGTCTCCTGTATAAAAACTATCTTTACCCTGGATTTCTGAGTTCGAAAATGTGAAATACTTTTCATCGTCAAGAGTAACTTTTATGTTGCCAGCAAAATGAGTACGACGTATATTGCGACAGCATTGAGGAATTCTTTCTAACTGAGTTGGGAAATACCTCAGACATTTTTTTCGGAATTTTAAGTTACTTCTTGTCATTTCTCTCCAGATTGTGCTAGCATTGACGTGAAAAATGCGTCCAAGTTTTCGTGTTGAAGTTCCAACTCGATGTTCACTTCTGTTGACCATTCTTTGAACTGTATCAGCATTCAACGCTCTTGGACGTCCATTTTTTGGTAAACTTACATAAGGAATACCTTCTTCTTATTCACGGATTGCTCGACAAATTGTGGTAATAAAAATATTTTGATCTTGATATAGGCGAACTATTTCTTTTTTTTTCAAGTCGTCCAACTGGACTATATATTCTTCCGAATATCTAATTTGTACGACATTTTGACAACTTATATCATAACCAAAATAGTTTTATTGTTACGTCTAGACGTTGACTGGTTACCATGGTAACGATTTTTGAATTGTTTCCAACGGTGAAACTACCTCCCGAGTTTTGAAAAAAATTCTCAAAACTTTTGCAATATACGTTATACATGTGTGACTCTTCTTGGTTTTTGCCACTGCTTTTAGTGTGTTATGGCAGACCCACACTACTCTTCAAGTATAGTGGTTACTTGTCAAGGCCATGAGAGCCGCTCGGCTGTCTGTGTTTACATAGATGGACTGGAATATGGACTCTCCCACCAGTTTCAAGAGACTACACAACATATCGTTTTGGACACTGCACGGTGTGACACAGTCAGATGAATTCAAACTGACCAGCAGTGGGAGAAAAGCTCCCAGACCTATTTAAGTGCTCAAGAATTGACTTACCCGAGTAATAGGTACACAATAAGCTCAAACAACAACGAAATATAACCTAACCTTGCTCTAATGCAAAACATTAGTTAGAATTTTCCCTGTATCTCCATATTCGGCTTAATCCAGAAAAATCCTCACTTTTCATCAACGGATGTATTCTCCTTTTATTTACCTCCCTCTTTCGTAAAATCCAGAGCGTACGAAGAAAATTCATAAACAGACGCTTAACGTTTTAACAGCGTGAGTGAAACTGACAATCTGAATGGAAACTGTTGATTCAATTATTTGATCTGTTCTATACACATAATGTAATGTTTGGTTAGGTCCTGTTTGTCAATAGGATCCAAGTCAAGATACACGCAGCCACAAACGCCATGTGAGGAAAGGGAGGCCAATATGGAGACATCGAAGGATAGGAATATCTGTTTCAGTTTGTTACTTGACTGATGTAAAGGAAATCCTATGCCACATACACATACCTTTGTATTTACATTGTTCTGCGTTAGAAAACTTTGCCTTTGCCTATTTGTTTTCGGGGGTAGGGTTAGGGATCAAGGGCCATACCTATGGAGGCAAATTGCCAAAGTAACTATATCACATATAGCGCTGGTGCTTTGAATGTTCTTTAAATTTCCTATTTGTTCCAAAAATATTTAGCAGAATATTTTTCTCTCTCTTGTTTATTCTGGAATATGAAGATAATATTCTTTATGGAATATTATTATCTTGTCTGAATTATTTCAGAATATTCCACTAATATTCTACGTTACTATTATTTTAATTATCTACTTAGAATAATATGTAGCTATCTTATGAAGAACACTTTAGCAAATTCGTAACGGAATATTTTCTGTATGTAGGCAAATGTTTAATATGAGGTATCTTTGACTTATATTTGCACATTTCTCAGTGTATTTAAAAAACACTCATTTAGTACTTGCTAACATTATGGCTATGGTGTCTTTCACTTGTCAGCTGTCATTGTTGTCGAACACTAAAACTAATAATTTTTCTTATTTTTGCGATTTACGAATCCTATGGAAATTATAATTACGTAGTCCACTGACTCTACTGTCCCGTTCTACCTTAGTGTGATTGCTATTCATTTCCTGAAGTTCTAAACGAATTTAGAGGACCAAGATGTGGGTCGGAGTTAATTTTATCTAATAGAATCCAGAGTACTTTGAAGATAGTTTTTGAAGATATTTAAATAAATGTGTAATTGTTATACCATAGCACCAGTCTCGTTTGCAGTTCTTTTCAATCCAGTGGACTATATAAAGTACTGAAATAGAATAAAGCCTACGTAACTTTTGACAACCTTCTGAATATAATGATAGCCAGTTGTAAGTCGCTACATCCCCGTTCCTTGTTAAATTTCTCCAAAGGAATTAGACATTTCAAAGTTAATGGCGTTAATATAAGAAATTTCAGGAACTTTACGGCCACTTTCCTTCAGACTATGAACATGCCAGACTAATTGAATTAGCATTGTGCTGTGAAGTAGATTGAGGTTGTCAGCTCCATTAGAATAAGTAATGAGGACTCTCTGTCTACAAGAGTTTCCTGTCTGTGCTCAAAATGCTTTACTGGTTACTCGTCGTTCGAAATCTTTTCTGGATGTTGTGAGATTCTTATCATCTACGAGCTATTACTGGTGATAAGTTAATGGGTCAAAGATTTAATGTTTGCAGTTTGCCTCTCTGATTTTAGAGGAATTCTACTCCACGTAATAATACATAGCACAATGCATAGGATATGTCAGTAGGACCGCAAAATGGAGTAAAAGATTAGTGTCATAGTATGTGGAGGTTATATGTATAATAAGACCTTAAACACTTCAATCATTGGTTGAGTTAAAAAAGCCAATTCTCAGTAAAGTTGTTAGAACTAGTCTATTAAATAGAAAGGGTATTTTACGTCTATTATAGCTATTACACTACAAACAATAAATAAACAAAAGACAAAGACTATGTTGGTATGCAGAAATCCAAATCAACTGATAGATAATATAAAGGATCAAGAGTTGAGAAATTTAAATATTTGGGTAGCTGCCAAGCCACCAAATTTTTTAATATAGGGTGAATTTTTATAAACATAGTTTTTTATAGGATATAATTCTAGATATATTTGTGTAAATTGGTATGCATGCTTTTTGCATTGCACGTTGCTTTTGCATTCTTCAACAATATTGTCTTTTGAAAAAGACATTGCAGGATGTAATGGGGTATTTTCCACGTCATGATATTTTACCTCTGGTTGATATCAGTTTTCCTTATCAGAACGTTAACGTTCCATATGTGCTTTTTGGAAACTACCCCATTCTTGCTGCTTTTACAACCAGCTGGGTCTATTCCACAATGTGCTATAAAGAAACATCGAAAGAACCAAAAGCCCATCGTAAAATGATAAAATTAAATTTGATTGACACTACTTGCAAAGAATGAATAGTTTGTTGGCAAATCTATGTTTGTAGACAGTGTACAAGGTTGTCCAATAGTGTATAATATATTAGTTGATTTGAGTTTTATGGTTCCATTTATAAGGATTACTGTTATATACCATTACAAATGTAAATGTGAAATTTTGGTATATAGTATTTTTTTTAAATTAACGAGCTGTTTTATTTATACAAACTGTTGGACTGCCCTGTATGTAAATGTTAGGTTACTGCGATGTTTGATGTAATAATTAATGGCTACACAGATGACGATAACTTTGTTTATTTATGCAGTTACTCTGCTTATATATCAGACAAAATAGAGGATTATCCCAAGGTTTTCAGAATTTCGTGAATTTCCAGACTATCCAGAATTTCCAGAAATTCCCGATTTTCCAGAAATTCCTGAATTTCCATAATTTCCAGAACTTCCAGAATTTCCGGAATGTCAGGAATTTCGAGAATTTCCAGATATTCCAGATTTTCGAGTTTCCAGAACTTCCAACACTTCTAAGATCCCACAATTTCCAGAATTTTGAAATTCCGAAATTCCCAAAATTTGAAATTCCGTCATTCTCCAGTTCCCAAATTTTTCTCAAATTTCCATACTCCCATATTCCCAAATTCCGAAATTCATAAATTCCGAAATTCCGAAATTCCGAAATTCCGAAATTCCGAAATTCCGAAATTCCGAAATTCCGAAATTCCGAAATTCCGAAATTCCGAAATTCCGAAATTCCGAAATTCCGAAATTCCGAAATTCCGAAATTCCGAAATTCCGAAATTCCGAAATTCCGAAATTCCGAAATTCCGAAATTCCGAAATTCCGAAATTCCGAAATTCCGAAAATTCCAAATTCCAAAATTCCAAAATTCCAAAAAGGAACAAAAGGGCAGAAGTTACACAACGTCAAAAATTTCCAAAAACGTTAAGCTTGTATGTCGTTATAAACCTAAAATTTCCATGAGAATCTAATCTTATTATGGACAGATAATCTCGACGAAAATGAGTGTAACATAGAAAATCCAAATGAATAAATGAAAAAATATTATTTCAAAACAGATAATAATGAATAATACGTTAGATAAATTCAAAATGAAAAACAATTACACAATAATAAATAATAATATAGACAACTTGAAAATTAAATAATAACGGTAACTGACGAAAGATTATAAACTATTATTTGCTGTATGTAGCAAAAAAGCCAAAGTAGTACAGTAGAAGACCGTAGAACCTCGATGTTTGATGTGGGCATGACAACAGCGTGGTTGTAAAAAGTGATTCAAGATTATTTTCATTTCAGACGAACACCCTTAATTTACCTTTTCAGAAGGGCCTGTATTAGAAGAGGAGGAAACTGCGACTATAGACCGAACGACTGCTGCTACAGCAGCTCCTGTCGTTGCAACCTGTGGGGCTCAAACTGCAGGTGTCAACGCATGGGACTCTTCCAGAAATGGGGCTAAGATTTGTCCTTTTAGACCTTCGTTCAATTTGATGTGACAACAGGAAGATATCTCTCAAACGGGTTCCATAGACTTAATGCCGGTTGTGATCTCTCTCTCAAGGTTACACTACATGATCTCATTAAACAAAATATTGATTCAATGAACACCATGCATTGATCCATGTTCGCTGGTTGTTATTATCATTGATACTACACATTCTACATCATAGTATCACTGGTATCGTATGTCCTGAACGATCACAAAATCAATGCTTAGTGTTGATTGAAACAACTGATGTCATAATAATCACTAAACATTTTTGCATTATATTGATGAACCAGAGATGTTGTTTTCATGCTCTGCAGTCGTTGTTTCATTTCTATCCTTTAATGTCCAAAGTGGGAGACGACAGTTAAACAACAATATTTTTCAGATGCATGAGAACAAGCATTAGAATTTTCTTCTTTCTAGTTCTCCAGGTCATGGTTACCATATATGGTCAAAAAATGTTTTTCCTGCGACTCTGTCATGAGCTGATAACCTTGTGGAAGCTCTAAAACCTGAAGGTATATTTGTAGCTGAAAGTCATGCAGTTGATCTTGAGAGAGGATCATAGCTTCATAGCTTAATCTACTTTAAATATCTGATCTTTTAATTTTGGGGTGACTATGGAATGGTAGTATTTCGACGTATAATTTTAGGAATAATTTCGTCATTTTTGACAAAGTGAGAGAACTCAAAAAGGTAGACGCAGTGTAGATTAAATTTGCATTTTCACCTAGAGATAGTATCTGTTGTCACATCTCCAAAATGCACAATTTGTTTTAATATCCACTAAGCTTAGGTCCTGCGTTGAAGAGAATCCCAGAATTAATATTTCTACCTGGATTTTTTTTTTGAAGAAATTACACGAACGTTTGCTACCAACTTATGCTCCTGTTTATAACTTTGCAATTTGTACTCAACACAGCGACATAATATAATAGCCAGGTTATGACAGAATACTGGAGAAAATATAATTTCTGTTTTTAATTAGAGAAGTTTCAAGCTCTGACTTGGCCATCTCATTAAATGATACACCTGAGTTTTTAATACAAAACTTTTTACGCAGATGATATTAAAACTTAGAAGTTGTTTCATTAAATACTTCATCATTTAATATGGATGCTTCAGTCTCCGTTTGTATATTAAATGTTAGATACAGAGAACGACCTTATAGTACTCACTAAAAGTCTTCCAGAAGAACAGGTTGTGCCTTTAAAGACAAATTAACTACAGTATGATTCGTAAATACTTGAATTCTACACATACATTTTATTATAGTTGATCTACTACAGTTTCATATGACATTACTTCAGTCACAGTGTTGGAGTTATATAGTATTTTGATATAATTAGACGATTTTTGAGGCATATTTCTGACTTCAAATAGCAAACTCATGTTTTCTAAAGACTGCTACAAGATGGATTCATTGCTTAGTTTGTGACAGGTAAATAGACGTAAAGTATTTTCTGTGAACAATCAAGTACTTAAATTCTAAACAGAGCATAAGTTGCTAACACTAAGTGTAGCCCCATAACCTGATTTTTTCTTTAAAGTGTTTAGGTTTGATTCTGATGTTTTCTCAACGCTAGCACCTAACTAGAAAAGGATAGCTCAGGAAACTCGAATGCTTTGACTGAAAATTGATTATTTTTTCATGAAAAGAACTGATTTTTCTAACGAGTACCAGAAGAGGCATTCGAGTTTCTGGTAATGACTTCAGCTTTGACATGGTTAACGAATTCTGACATAAATAAATATGCATTAGTTGATTGTCTTGATTTACAATCCTTTGGACTGCGACACAAACATTTTTTTTATTCTTGATTTTGTTCAAGACCGAACATATCTACTATGGATGCATAACTCATGTTACCATTCAACAATGGTACTATTTTTCATATAGTGGTGGAGAATCTAAAATACTATATATGTGGAATTTATTGAGTAATCTGTTGAAGACTTCAGATAGTGCGCTTTAGTATCATCTTGAAATACTGTAAAGATAAAGTACATTATCTTATCAACAATCTTTCTGACGTTGATAGTATCTAGAAACTCTCTCAATACCATCAACTTGTTGAAAAAAATTCAAATATTTCATGCAAAAAAAACATCAGGATATCTTTTAAGGTTATATTACAATAAAATAAAAAAAAATGGAGATTGAAACATTAAAAAATATTGCTATTGAGCCTTCAACAGAACTATGTAATTATTTAAATCATATTGTTTTAGTTCATCCCTTTAAGTCACTGAAAGGTCTGAGAATAAAATTTCAATTTGGTTTTCAGGAGGGACCATAGGTGATGTTTTTGCAAATTCCTCTAAAAATTCAGAAGGATGTGAAAACGTAGTCAAGCAACTGTTAAGAAAAGCACAAACCTATCTCAGACCTTTCAGTAATCGTTGTTTCAAACTAGACAACCTCTTACTTTCCATATCAGACAAAAAACTTGCTTTTTATAATTTCGTAACCAATAGCTCAGTCATTTTAGTTATTTGAACACCTAAATTAAATTTAAATGCATGAACAAAGATAAGAGGATGATTTTAAAATGACATGCAGTTTATTTGATGCAACCTATGCAATATCTGATGAAAGTCTGGAATTCTTTAAATACCTCGAACACTATTTCTTAACTCAGCTGAACTTTGGTTTACATAAAACTTATGACATATATATTTGCAACGATTAAAAGTCTATAGTTGCCATAAACAGCTTTTCAATGGTTCATGCTGTACATTATTCAACAAAATGGTATAAACGTATACTTTTGGATGAAGATCGTAACATTTGCTTAACGGAAAAAAAAGAGCAGAATTTATTTGAAAAATGTTTGTATAAATGTTACCGAAAATCTGTAAACTTGGCAACACTGTTTGGATGAGTTTTGGACCTTTCACAGGATATGTCAGGAGTCAGCTAGCTTCGGGTTGCTTAAAATATTTCAGATTTTTTTGTACATTGTAAGTAAGCTTAAAGGTCTAGTCGTCAAAAAATCTCCCAGCAAAAAAATTATGAAAATGAATCTATTCGTTAGAAACCGTGATTCACCAGTTTTGGATAAGCAAAAAGGACTGTGAAATTTATAGAGACAAGTAAGTAACAGGTTGTCTAGAAGACCGTTTGTCAGCAAACATTTTAAGAGGTCTTTCTACTTTTGTGTTTTCCTAAACATGAAGGAAAATCCATAACTTTCTTTGAGTGGAAAGTATAATTTAGGTTTTTGGAAATAGTGAGAATTAATTTTTACTTATTACCATCTAAAGAATCGATATGTCAGCTTTTCCAATATTTGATTTTTCATTGCACAGTTTTTCGACTATTAATCGTTTTCCTATCTAGGAGCTTGAGTTTTTGATAAAGCTTCTAGATTTGTTACTTTTACATAAAATGTTCTTTTTATAAATCTAAAAAAAACACGTTTGACAGGCTTGAACGACAGGAAACATAATTTAACTTCAAAGACTCATTCCTAGTCACATTTTTTGATTAAAAAGAATAGCTCTCGCCTGTGTAGAGAGTTCAACTGACAGTGATATTTCTTTACCTCTCTATGAAGGTAGCTATGTTTATTTTCCTTATATTTTGGGTTCCAAGGTAGAAACACCTCTTAACACATACAGCTTCCTTTATGTTAGCTGCTTCCTCACTGAAAGTCTTTCCAGCCACATTTTCAGTGAGTTAGCAAGTCTGACTTTACAGTCGCCAATGTTAAAAATATAATATGTATGTATCTAAACTAAGTAATTAATAAAGAAGTATTATATTATGATATATGTGTGAATGTAAAGAAATATATATTATAAATGTTCTTTTTACGGTGTTGATATATATCCGATATAAGCTATAGAAGTGACTATATCGGGCGGTGTTACAAACATTCTGTCAATATTAAATATATCAATTGGCCTACTGAATATATGTGTTTCATTTGCAAGCCTTACACTTTACAGGGGTTCTTGGACTGGTCGGCCGATGTCAGTACGCTTAGAAGAAAGAGAGAGAGAGAGAGAACAGGTAACAGCATATATATGCACCAGTAGTACAACGCTCTATAGTCCAGTAAAAAAAGTCACATTTAGCGCCGGTTGTATGGTTTAACACGAGCTTTGTTAAACCTAAGCTTAGCTAAGCTCAGGCTTACAATCGTCGGCTTAGTTAAACCTGGTTGATAATGAAACTGGCTACAGTTGGCACCAATTAAGCAACACGTACTGACATAATCATCTCAAAAATGACCTTTTTTGATTAGGCACTTATGACAGTTTCTGTCAAGTTTTGGCAACGACCGTTACAAATCTTTCAAAAAATATGACCTAATAACGTGACAAGCAGTTTGAAGGTTCCTCCTTGACATATCATGTCACTTGTATCAGGTTAGGTTTAAACCTCAGCTAAGCTCGCATTAAGCTTCGGCTTACGTAAGCTCGTGTTAAGCTTGGAGTTGGCCAGCATTGTACAACGGACGTTTTGCAACTGACGTGGTTTAACGTCGGCTTACCTTAAACCGAAGCCTAAGCTTGCATTGTACAACCGGCCCTTAGGAGTTTAATTCAAGAAGCCAATTTTTTATATTTTAAAGAAATTATAACTATAAGTAAGTTTTTAATAAAAAAGTTTGTATAATACCTCTCAAGCTGATACCTAGATTATGAGGTAACAGCTACTAGATTTTTAATGCATTAAAAATATACTGAGTGACATAGAAAACAAAACACCCAGTAGGTATTAATTAATTTATGAGAAAGAACATCTAAGTATATTTTAATCAGGTTTTTTTAAACATTTTCAATAAAAACCTCTAGTTTTGGTGCTATCGCTGTCTTAAGTGTGATTTATTTCGCTACGTCCCCTTGGGACTCAAAGTAGGCATTGGTTTTTCTAATATGGTTGAAGCAATTTCTCTATGCTACTCTATCAAAAGCCTCTACCTCTAATTCAAAACTATTTTTATTGGTCTATTGTCTGCTACTTCCAAATACGCCGAACTTTACCATGAAGCATCTATTATTGAACAATGGCGGTCACATTGATAGGCAACCTATGACGACCTTCTTATTAACAGTGATTACTAATAATTAGCGACAAATTACGTATTGTTTACAAATTTCAATTACGGATACTATTTGCTAAAACAAACAAAATGCATTTGTTTAATAGACCGCAATATGTCCACTATTACTTATAAGGTTGGTGCTTTGTATATATTATATATGGTGAAAGGTAAATAAAACAAAAAAAGAAATATAAATAACCATAGCTAAAGAACGATAGGAATGAGAAGGCATTCATGGCTGGAAAAGCTGAGGGACTGGTATAATTGCTCCAATAACCGACCTCCAGGATGGGGATGGCACCTAAAGAAGAAGAAGCAACACGCTAATGGTAAAAACTATAGCTGCCGACACGTGTTTCGAACCAAATACACCTCATCAAGCTGCTTATTCTAGGCCAAATTCTTATAGTTTGTAAAAAATTGGTACTGTGGTGCCAGAATATTCACTAGAAAATGAAAATTATAAAGGAGGTACACTTAGCTTTTCAGGCCATAGTGTTAGAAATAAAAATAATTACGACCAATTACTTTAAGATGCTGAATCCTAGTCACTAGTTAGCATTTGATTTTAAAGTCGAAAAATATCTTTCGAGAATGAGACTAATCCCCAGGTGAAGAAATATTTGATCTTGATGTATTTGTAAACTTTAGAAAATGTCAATCTAAGATTGGAGGCAAATACCTGGGTGATTAAAACAACCCCTATATTCTATTAAACTGACAAAAACATATATAGGTACCTAGGTTGATAACTTTTGAAAATTTTAAAATCTGGGAAGCGCTTACAGAGATTGTAAGAGAGAATGTTTCACCGTCACTAACACAATTTTCAAAAACAATAGACTTTATCAATCTGTACCACAGCCCACAGTCCACGGTATGGTATAGAAACTTCATTTTCATTGCATCAGTTTAGTGATAAGCTACATACATTACAGACTTATGTAAGATACTATAATTTCAGAAATTATTTTTTGTTTAGTCTAAGGTGCGGCAGCATTCGGATAAAGTTGAAATGTATATTACGTTATTGCTCTACAGTGCAACGAAAAGCCCACTCCGAATATAAATTTTTCACTTTCACAACCCCCCTCCCCCCTAAATAACCCCAATTTTACCCCAATCTTCTACAAGCCAAGGTATTTTTAAAATTTTTATTTTTTTTATTATTTTTGCGCTGCCACTGACACGATTTCTAGAAACGATACAAATTTTCCATCCTCGGCACCGTAATAATATTGAGTCAAATTTTCATTAAAATCAATATTTGTATGTATACATTTCTGTAATAGGCAAAGCAATGTAAAAAAGAGTATTATGCGGCTAGGTGTTTCTTTCACAGGTTAATGGATGAATAAAACAATTTTTTCAGTTTTACAACTCTCCATACCCAACCACCCCAAATTTCACCAAAAAAAAAGTAGAAAATGTTATATTTATTTTTTTTTTTGGTTTTTTGCTAATTACTCAGCCGCCCATAAACAGATTTCCAAAATTATAGCAGCATTACCTATTACGGCCCTACATCATTTGGCTGCTCAAATTTCATCACAATCCATGCAGCGGTTACTGAGATTACGAGGCTCGAAGAGCGCGAATAGACAGTTAGACCGACAGAAATGCGTGACGCGGATTTTCGTTATGTAGACATCATAAAACGCCCAAAAAAAAAACGTATGGGTGTAGGAAGTAAGCACGAAGAAGACGCAACGCCTTGCTCAAAACCCTGCGACAATGGTCAAATATGACCTCCATAGATTTATTTAGAGCCGCCACAAATAAGATTAAATGAGCAAATGTAATCGCCAACGTCCTCAAGGATACGGCACCCTAATAAGAAGAAGGTAGGAAGTAAAAATTAATCGATTTTTCCAGAGGGCCTCCCTGTAGTTACGATCCTCTTTTCTCCACGATTTCGATCTTCACGGAGGGGGGGGGGGGGTGCAATTGGTATTAGGTATATGTGCGTGAATATAACATTTCAACGTTTCATTCAAAAATGGCGGATTACCCGATACATTTAACTATTCTTTACCCGATACATTTAACTATTCTCGACACCAGTACAAGACAGTCTGGTTAAAACCGAAAAGAAGAATAGACAAGCAAAGCAGTAATCAGTGCGAAAAAAGATAGTAACAGGATTTTTCAAAAAGTCGCTACGAATGGCAACACTGCCCGGACACTGCTTGTGTGACGTCACAGCTAAAGATAGAAACACCGCCACCGACGCGTTATTGTGACGTCACATGTCAAAATTATATGTCACTTTGGGTTATTGGGTTATGTGACGTCGAAGCCAAAATGACGCGTCGGCGGTGGTGTTTCCATCTTCCGCTGTGTCAGCCGTGGAGTGGGGATGAAATTGTTTTATAAATCAAGAAAATATATACAAAAAAGAAATATACAGAATCCGGGACATTTTCCGGGACGGTGTAAATGCGGGATGGCTCGTCTGAAAACGGGACAATCCCGCAAAATCCGGGACAAATGGTCACCTTATCTATGGCGCGCCATCAACAACCGCTAGCGGCTTCATAGTCACCATTTGAAAAGCGCCTAATTCCCGTCGATCACCCTGTAAAATCAGTGTTCTTTCCAGCCTCTCCCCGTAGTTTCGCGCTTGCTTTTCTCCCCGATTACGGTCTCCACGCACCACCCCCAGCCCCCTACGGTGCTCCGCCTATGGCGCGCCATCAACTATCGCACGTTCCCCTCCCTAGCACCGTTAGCGGATTCATAGTCACCATTTGAAAAACGCCAAATTCCCGTCGATCACCCTGTAAAATCAGTGTTTTTTCCAGCCGGGACTGGTAGGCTTTAGATATCCAAAAGTTTCCTAGCGACTTTACTTTTTTCGTATAGAGGACGGTCTAATATGTCACTTTCGACAAAAAAATTCTTGGCATTTTCACAAAAATTCTTTTTAAAAACACCGATTTTCACCATATATCGAAACTAAACAGCAGCACAAAACAACCAACACCACGACAGAACGGCAAAGTTTTGATATGACACGGAACGTGTTAGCAGTGTTAGCACCCATCGTCCACTCAGATTTTGCGACGTTGCCACATCTCGTTCGGACGCGATCAGCAGAAAAGGCCCATGACGTAATTTTATGAATACAAGAAAAGTTTTAGTGTGTTCAAATTTGTGGTTCAAATACCACCCTCCCCAGCACTCCAATAATGGCAATCCCTCTCCAAAACCCCTAATAGTTAAACTCTCTAGGTATTATACATATATTTTATTATCATTCACTTCCCATTAATATATAGACTGTTATGATGTTTGTAGCATTTTTATTGCTATTGCTTACTACTGTCAAGTTAGCGTATGGCCTTATATTACTGTTTTTGTAACACTATTACTGCGACTATTCATAACTGCACAACATGCACCTGACCTTTCCTTGCACAAAGTGGATTACCTTATAGCTGCATTGTAGTATCTACATACTTTCATAGTTATAAGTTACTATTCCCCTGCTATTCCCGAGGGCATCAAGATTAGCGAGATGTGGCAACGTCGCAGAATCTGAGTGGACGATGGGTGCTAACCACGTTCCGTGTCATATCATAACTTGCTGTTCTGTCGTGGTTTTGGTTGTTTTGCGTTGTTGTTTGGTTTCGATATATGGTGAAAATCGGCGTCTTCAAAATATTTTTTTGGGTGAAAACGCCAAGAATTTTTTTGCCGAAAGTGACATATTAGACCGTCCTATATACGAAAAAAATAAAATCGCAAGGAAATTTTTGGATACCTAAAGCCTACCAGTCCCTTCCAGCCTCCCCCTGTATTTTCGCGCCTGCTTTCCTACTCGATTTCGATCTTCACGCACCACCCTCAGCCCCCCACGACGTTCCGCCTATGGCGCGCCATCGCCCGCCGCACGTTACCGTCACGATTCGCGCCCACCTGTTCGAATTCTCGACTTCTTCGCTGCTTCGGCCGCCCCGTCCGTCCGCGGGCCCTCCGGCACTCCGGCACTCCGACCCGTCCCTCCGCCTCTGGTCGTCGCGGGCCCCTTCCAAGCCTTCCTCCGACCGCCGAGTACACGTCATCCGCGACACACCTCGCCAAGGTAGAAGCTCCGCCGTCGTTAGTGGGATTCTAACCTACACGGTGGTACACGTCGACCTCAACGATCGAAAAAATGAGCGTGAATCGCGTTGGCCGTTCCCGCGGGACCGCGTGAACAAGCGAGGATCGAAAACAACCGACGATCGATCCACCCCGTGTGCGTGTTTGGTGGTGTGGTGTTGTGCGGAGATGACCCGTGACCCGTTGTGGTGACGCTAGTGTCCCCCACAGGATACGATGGCCGAGGCGAAACCCCTGTATTCCACCTGCGTCGCCGTGCTGGGGTTTATCTGCTTGGTGGTTGGCGCCACTGCAGTCGGGATACCCATGTGGGGGTATTTTGATGCTGTGCACGGTGAGTTGCGCGATGCGAGTGCGTTTAAAAAGCAAAACAAAGGAAGCGGTACAGTGACCTACATACAACTTGCTGGCTACTGTCAAGTTGGCGTATGGCCTTATACTACTGTTTTTGTAACACTATTACTGCGGCTATTCATAATTGCACAATATGCACCTGACCTTTTCTTGCACAACGTGGATTACCTTATACCTGCATTGTAGTATCTACATACTTTCAAACACTATACGACGTTCCCAAGCAAATCAAAGTAAGCGGTACAGTGTCTCACATACAACTTCCTGATTATTGAAAAGTTGGCCTTTTACTATTTTTGTAACACCAACTGCGATTCAGGGTAGTTCGTAACACCTGACATTCCCTTACCTAATGTGGACTACATGTATTTATTACTTATACAAACTTCCAAACTTCTAAGCAAAACAAAGCAAGCGATAGATACAGTGCCCTATACATTACTGTGCTTTCATTGATGTAACACAGACCATATTTCTCTAAAAAAAGCCAAACATAACCTTCTTTGAAGTCAGTATGTTTCAGATGGGTGAATCCCAAAGTCTAAAACCTAGCTCTTTCCAGTACTGGGCAGGAGTTCAATGTGTGCTCCGCTGTTTCGTCCTCCACATAGCAGAAACGACAGTCCAATGTTTGTGCCAGACCTATTTTTACACCAGCTACGATTCAGGGTAGTTCATCTTACACCTGACATTCCCTTACCTAATGCGGACTACATGTATTTACTACTTGTACTAACTTCTAAACTTCTAAGCAAAACAAAGCAAGCGATACAGTGCCCTATATATGACCTTTATTACTTTGTGCTTTCATAAATGTAACACAGACCATATTTCTCTAAAAAAAGCCAAACATAACCTTCTTTGAAGTCAGTATGTTCCAGATGGGTGAATCCCAAAGTCTAAAATCTAGCTCTTTCCAGTACCGGGCAGGAGTTCAATGTGTGCTCCGCTGTTTCGTCCTCCACATAGCAGAAGCGACAGTCCAATGTTTGTGCCAGACCTATTTTCCGCAAGTGGTTTCTTAGACGACAATGTTCTGTCAACAAACCAACAAGATTATTTCTGGGACTCGATTATTTCTAGGAGGATATGGGATGAACACCTTGTGTAGTAGCCCTGGTGTATCCACTGCAGTACTGCTTTCCTCACTGCCCATTCTGAGATGGTTTTCCTGGCTGTGCTTTTTCTAATGTCCGCAAATGGTTATGGTCCTACGCAAATTCAGTTCCTCTTCTTGCGAGTGTGTTGACCAATTCATTGACTTAGACTCCACTGTGACCTGAAACCCAAACCAAAGTTACTTTTTTCCTTGTTCCAAATTCATTGAGGATATGTATACATATCCATACAAGTCTTGAGTCAACTCGTTTGGAGCTCAATACTTTTAAGGCATCCTGGCTATCTGGAAAGATTTTATAGATTTGTTTGCGAGGGGGTCTTTTGTCCAGCTCCTTAACTCCCAACTCTATGGCTATCATTTCTGCTTGGAAGATTGTGGTATGCCTCCCAAGGTTTACTTAAATTTCAACCATTGGATTTGCACCAGCTACTCTCGCTCCTATGCTTAGTTCTGTTCTTCTATTGCCGCGATAAAGACGTTGTAAGATCTTTCCCTGTGTGTTTGGGAAACCATTGGGTCCGAGACCATCCCAAAGTATATGGGGATTTATAGTTCCACTCATGATTTCTGCTGTGTCCAGTTTTAGTTCCCTTTTGTCTTGTTGATAGCAGTCTGTAGGCGACCACTCTAGCACCTCTCTCTACCTCAGTATGTAGAGGGGTTAAATTTAGCAGGGTTATGGTCAAAGGATGTGATGGCCGAGGCGAAACCCCTGTATTCCACCTGCGTCGCCGTGCTGGGGTTTATTTGGTTGGTGGTGGGCGCCACTGCAGTCGGGATACCCATGTGGGGGTATTTTGATGCTGTGCACGGAGAGTTGCGCGATGCGAGTGCGTTTAAAAAGCAAAACAAAGGAAGCGGTACAGTGACCTACATACAACTTGCTGGCTACTGTCAAGTTAGTGTATGGCCTTATACTACTGTTTTTGTAACACTATTACTGCGACTATTCATAACTGCACAATATGCACCTGACCTTTTCTTGCACAACGTGGATTACCTTATACCTGCATTGTAGTATCTACATACTTTCAAACACTATACGACGTTCCCAAGCAAATCAAAGTAAGCGGTACAGTGTCTCACGTACAACATCCTGATTACTGTCAAGTTGGCTCTTTACTATACTATTTTTGTAACACTAATTGCCATTCAGGGTAGTTCATAACTCACACCTGACATTCCCTTACCTAATGTGGATATGTATTTACTAATATATATACTAATTTCTAAACTTCTAAGTAAAACAAAGCAAGCAATACAGTGCCCTACAAGACCTTTATTACTTTGTGCTTTCATTGATGTAACACAGACCATATTTCTCTAAAAAAAGCCAAACATAACTTTCTTTGAAGTCAGTATGTTCCAGATGGCTGAATCCCAAAGTCTAAAACCTAGCTCTTTCCAGTACTAGGCAGGAGTGTGGTCCGCTGTTTCGTCCTCCACATAGCAGAAACGACAGTCCAATGTTTGTGCCAGACCCATTTTCCGCAAGTGGCTTCTTAGACGACAATGTTCTTTCAACCTGACCTACTAGATTATGTCTGCTTCTTTCTGGGATCCTGTGGAGGCCTGACTAGGAGGGTATGAAATGAACACCTTCGAGTGTAGTAGCCCTGGTGTATGTCCTCACTGCAGGAGTGCTTCCCTGACTGCCCATTCTGAGATGGTTTCCTCTGAGCGCAGATGCAGTTCTTCTTCTTGTGGTGGCCAGTTCATTGACTTAGACTGCACTGTGACCTAATGCCCAAACCAAAGTTACTTTGTTTGTTGCTCCAGTGCTTTTTTCCGTAGTGAGGGGGTTAGGGTTCAGTTGCCTTAACAGTTGCCGCGCAGCCTCAAGGCTTATTGTACACCCCCAGATACGGGGATCAAACAGAATCCCATCTTAATTAAGCTCTTTGCGAACTTTGAGATGCACTGGACTATGATCTTCTGTCTTCCCTTCTGGCCTACATTCCTGCTTTCACTCAGAACGGGACAGTCGAAGATAAGGTGCTTGGCTGTTTATTCTACCTTACCGCACTTCCTGCATAATGGGTTTGCCACTTCAACCTCCAGCTTGGCAGGTGTTCTCAGAACGTCCAATGACCAGTTATAAATCCAACCACCCTAAGTAGTTCCTTCCTGCTCAGTCTGACAGCTCAGTGCTTTAAAGGCAGCCTGGCTATCTGAAAAGATTTTTATAGATTTGTTTGTCAAGGGTCTTTTATTCAGTTCCCTGACTCCCAACCACTATGCCTATCATTTCTGCTTGGAAGATTATGGTATGACTCCCAAGGTTTACTAAAATGTCAACCATTGGATCTGTACCAGTTACTCTAGCTCCTATGCCCACTTCTGTTCTCCTATTCTCGGGATAAAGATCTTTCCCTGTGCGCTTGGGAAACCATAGAGTCATAGAGCATCCCGAGTATATGGTGATTTATGGTTTTACTCATTATGCCCACTGTAGTTTTAGTTCCCTTTTGTCTTGTTGATAGCAGTCTGTAGGCGACTATTCTGACATCTCTCTCTCTCTACCTCAATGTGCACAAGAGCTAAGGCTAGAAGGGTCTCCAAACTCCGTGGTCAGTACTAGTGAAGCAGACATAGCACCAGTTAGTAATGGCCAATCATGCGATGCGTTGCACAGCCGCCAAATTGGTTCTGGCCTCAGAGTAACAACTGAACATAGAGGTAGTAAACAAACCACTTCAGCATGGCATGCTTAAAGCCATCATCTTTTGACACTTCAGCCTCGAAACATTGCCAACTAACCTGAAAATTCTTCTAATGCAACCCGTGTTACAAACACTGCTCTACACTGTCCCATCTCAAAAAACTGTTAAACTACACTCGAATATAGCACAGCAAGTCCGTAAAGCTTCACTACATGTACCAACAAATAGCGAATTCGATTTTACTAAACAAGCATAAAAGTCGCACAAACAAAACAAACGTTTGACAGTCGGAGGTTACCGTATACAAATCGCAGGAAAATTACATAGGCGCAAGCCAGCTCCTCAAAATTTATGTAAGACAGAATTTGCGTTTATGATGAAGAAACATGCAGTAACGCAGTAGAGGTCAACATATCTATTAATTCCTGAAGCATCAAAATACCGTCTTCTTTAACGTAGGATGGAATATTTCTGGATACTATACAACTAAGACGATAGTAAACAATTATGATTGCCGCATCTGGTGGTCAATATGACAACGTAAGAAAGGATGTTGGCCTATTAGAATTAGTTGTTTACTACCTCTATGTTCAGTAGTTACTCTGAGGTTCTGGCTGACCATTGTAAACATTTCTGCCACCAGACAGCAGCACTATACACTACGATTGATTTTACCACCGTCTGATATATCCAGTATACCAGTTTAGGACTAACGCCCCAAGTTTTGCCGCATATCCTCCGAGTGTCCAGAGAACAACTCGGGCCTCATCAATTCTGTTATCCAGATGGGAGTTGAAGGTGAGTCTTTTGTCCAGTATAGGACCAAAATACTTCACCTCCTTCACAAACTGGATTGACTCTCGAACTATTTTAACTATTCTAGGCAGAGCGAGCTTGCCTAGTTACCGTCTTTTAAGAAACAAAAGCAACACTTTGCGGGGGTTTATAGCACCAGCTGTTATGTTTAAAGCTTGTTGAAGAAGGTTAGAGATATTCTGTTCATACTTTCCTCTGACTACCATAACTATGATCTATCTATCTGCGTAGCAATGAACCTCCATACCCCGCATAGAGAGCTCTTTCAGAAAGTCATCTACCAGGATGGTCTACATAAGGGGTGAAAGAATCTCACCCTAAGGGGTGGATTGTTGGATGGGGGAGGGCCTAAGCCTGATCGGCTCTCCATGCAAGGAAAGTTTTCACTTTTAAAACTATTTCTTATCTTATTATTGTCACATGTCAACCGTTGTCCAAATTTGAAGAAGACTCAGTTGAAAGCAATTTAATTATTTTTGGTGATGGCATGTTGTGCTGGGAGCTCCAAAATGCTGCTGAAACCCCCATCCAGATGAGCTATTGAGGATAGAAAGAACTAACAACGATATGGAGCAGAAGCAGATGATCGAGCTTCGAAGCTAAGGAAGGTTATGAAATATTTTAGTCTGTATCTACTAGTCGGTATTCGCGCACAAAATCTAGCTTTCTGCGAACTATGACTAATATTTATTTGTATACTCAACAAATAAATATATTGATTGATTGATCTTCATTAGCATCCAAAATAAGAAAATTCATACAACTTTTGCAGGGATTTATTGAGCAAGTTTTCTCACTTTATTTGATACATCAATGCATTTTTCTCGGAAAAAAATAAAGGGTAGCTTAACCTGAAGGCAGCGTATATCATTTATCGTGACCCCACGTAATAAAAGGTGATTTACCCGCGACGTTTAAAGATATAAAGTTTATCGCTGCCAGGTTACTCCGAAAAACAAAGGGTGAGAGGTGACCTACTTCTTCAGGAATCACACAATAACCTCTTCGAAATGCCCTTTTTTATTTAGACTCAACACCACCGTTTTAAAGAGCATTAAAATGCCGAGGCACCTGTTAGTACGCTACCTGTTGGGTACTACTACAGTTCCAGCTGTCTTGCTCGATGAATACAGGTACTAAACACCTGTATGGCGGGTAAGGATAGAAATGAGGAAACGATTTCGGTTTTTAAAGGTGAATGGCCGCTTCAAATCTAAAAACTTTCTTTTATAGTCAGTCTCCCGCAAAAGCTCAAGGCCTATAGCGCTATAGAAGCGCTGCGAGAGAATAAGTATCAGTGCACGTTATTTTTTAAACGCTGCAGGTTATAGCCGTCGGGAAACATATTCCACGACAGCTCATTCCACAGCGTTGAAGTTCGTGAAAAGAAGGAATGCTGGAGGAGCCTGGTTCGGAGATTAGGGACCTCGGCCTAGTAAGGATGAGCTCACAGAGCCTCTCTAGTGTTCCTCGTTCGGGCGGCCTTCGGTTGAGCTCACTCGAACATCTACCGTGATAGAATCTGTAAGACAGCGACAGGTCAGACACCCTTCTTCGATGTTCCAGGCTGTGGTGGTCTTTTGTGAGGTTAGGCGTGTTGATTAGTCTAATTGCTGTCTTCTGGATAGTGCCCAGAAGCTTTAGAGAGTGCTCCGGAGTGCATCGCCACACATGGGAGCTATACTCCAGCAATGGTCGGATCTGTGCCTTGTAGAGCAGCAGCAGTTGCTCTGGTGTATATAACTTTCTACAGCGGAACAAAACTCCAAGCTCCTGGGATGTCGTTTTATCAATACTGACGACATGGTCGTGCTAGGTCATGTTATTGTTGATGTTGATCCCCAAAAGCTTGAGTGAAATTGACTCGACTATTAGGTGAGCATCCATTTCCACAGGGGATATGTCAACGTGAGACTTCTTTATTAGTGTCGTTGCACTGAGTTTTCTATGCGTTAAACTGTATTTTATTTACTAATCCCCACTCGACAATTGTTTTGATATCATCGTTGATCTGTGAGGCATGCTGCTGTCGCTGACGTACCTTTTCCTGGGATGATAGTGGCTTGCCTGGGTCATGCACGACACTAATGTACTGTCGACTGCGAAGCTGTAGATTGGATTGGATGTTATTTCCAGTAACTGGTTGACGTATGGGATAGGACAGTTCACTAAGGAACACAGTACATTATTTTCCATTTTTTCGTCTAAGTGGTGGGTAGATTGATGGATAGGGAACTCAAAAACTTCTTGTATTCTTGGACTTTATTGTCTTATAAAAAACTGACGTTCAAAATATTCTATATAATACAAACCTACTGAATTACGGAAGGCATGTGTACATTATTTAACATGTAAAATCATTTAAAAAACCAATATGAAGTTTTCTGGCACTTCGATTATATTTCTGAACCATGAAGCTTTACTTGCCATCAATCAAATCACATTTATTTTAAAATAGACAAAGATAAAAGGCTAAAGACGATTAAAAAAATATCTAACGAAATTTTGTTCAACAGTGACGAAGAAAAAACAGTCTATGCCCTAATGGCTAACATGAACTTGTTTTAAACCGCATAATTTCTCTAGATTTTTTGATTCCATGTCAGCGATGGATTCACTCGCATTTTCTACTTCAGGACTACTTTTATATTTAGTTTTCAAGACAGGATGTGCAGAAAATCGAATTCCACAAAGATCAGAGGTTGGAAAGGGCAAAAGAATCTTACGATTCATTACCTAACAAAGTTGGACCAGAGTTGGGCCTATATAAGACACTTGATGACACATATGTCATTTGTTGTTCTTATTTTAGTGATAGTCTGACAAGTCTATTCTCAAATGGTTTCAAAACTAAATGTAAACTGGATAACTATGTCTAAGGATAGGGGGAGCAAAATCTTTTAATTACAACAGGAGGGCGCGGAGAGCAAAAGTTTGAGAACCGCTGAATTAGGTGATTCGATTGTTGTATAGGGCAGCTCAGGCAACGGATATGGCGTGTCATGTCATAGCAGTTAGCAGTCTACGCTGTGGCTTTACGGTCTACTAAGAAAAAACAAAGCGACATCGGTGATGGTACAGTGACCTACATCTCATCAACAGATTCTGCGACAATTCGACTGTGGACATTCGTTCATACTATACAGGGTAATTTAGGTTCGATCCTTGTGTGGTATAGGACAGTACCGATCTTCTAGGGGATTTTGAAATATGTAAATATGAATCTTGATTTTTTTTGTGTTGTTCTTGCTTTCTAGGTTATAAAAGGGTCATTGAATTCTCATTGGTGCTCTCCACATCTCAAATTGGTATGGAAGGAAGGGCGAAGAATATGAAAATTTTTGTATTTACGAAGGATTCTATGTTGCCTTCAAGAAATTACATGGGATTTTATAGAATATGTGAAAATTTAAATTTTCTGCATACTCCTATACCCCTTACATGAAAACTACCTAGCTTGGTTGCTGCTGTAACTGGACACTCTTTCTCAAAAGCTTTAAAATTAATGCTGCTTTAGATACAATCATAAAACCAGTGCTGCATAAAACCCTATACATACATTATTCACAAAAGAGGTCTTAGTACCTGAATTCATGTTACTTGTACAATAACATTTTAACGTTTGTTGACTGTGGAGAACTTACTATCTCCAATTTCTTTTTGTATTACTCGTAATGTGGGGTAGTACTGAGTCAGCTTAATTGACGCTATTATTGATTTATTAATTCATCCCCACTGCATAAAATATAAAGATATTTCGTGTACAATTGTATAGAGGGATCAGAACCACTCGTGTTTATGATAGATGCCATAAAACATGAACAAATTTCCTCAGCTTGCTGGCATCATACATGCGATCAAATAAAAATAAAAACTGGAATTATATTTCTAGTGGGATGCTCCCCATAGTATACATTAGTTAACCTCGATGTAAGTCGATATAACGTGATTAAAACAAGCCTTGTGTTTAGATGCGTCACACCAGCGTGGCCTTGCAATTTTATGTTGTTTTATGCGTAAATGTACAGAAACGGTAATAGATGCTCTCTTCGTTTCAGGTTTTTGCCGATTTTTCAATTCCTACATCAACAATATTGTATTTATATATCACATTCCTTTGCTTTGAAATAATGGCCTTGTATACTTCACAGACCTATCCTAATATTACCTTTAGAGACATAATGTGTGGTATTTTTTGATATATCATCATAATCCTATAACCTGTAACATGGAAAGTGGTAGCTTGGCTATAGTGAAAAATTGTACAGTTCTTGAAAATCGTTCCATGTGTATCTGTGTGTTTTTTTATGGTCAGCCTCCTGCAAAGGCTGCAAGCCTATGGCCAGGCACATATTTAGGGGGGGCTCGATCCCCCCGAAACGTTATAAAATGGAATCTACAAATTTGCAACTCTTATGTGAACCCCCTCCCCCGAAAGGTCAACCAATTGACACCCATAATCTGGACCCCCTCCCAAACCAAATCCTGGATACGTGCCTGCCTATGGCACTGTAGAAGCGCTGCGAAAGGATAAGTGTCTGTGCACGATAGATACGAAACTATGCAGGTTGTAGCCGCTGGGAGACAAATTCCCTGGCAGCTCATTCCACAGCGTCGAAGTTCTCCAAAAGAAGGAATGCTGGAGGAGACTGGTTTGAGGAATACGGATCTCGACCTGGTAAGGATGAGCTCGCAGAGCCTCTCTAGTCTTCCTCGTTCGGACGACCTTTGGTGTTATAATCTGGGAGAGCTCACTCGAACACCTTCCGTGATAGAACCTGTAAAACAGGGATATGTCACCCCCACCCTTCTTCGATGTTCCAGGCTGTGCAGGTCCTTTGTGAGGTTAGGCGTATTGATTAATATAATTGCTCTCTTCTGCATAGTGTCCAGAAGCTTAAGAGAGTGCATCCCCACACATAAGATCAATACTCCAGCTCGTGCAAAGACATGTTATTGGTGATGTTGATCCCCAAAAGCTTGACAGAAGGTGAGTCGACTATTGGGCGACCCTCCATTTCCGCAGTTGGTAAACTAACGTGAGACTTTCTTGTAAGTGTTGCTGCCTGAGTTTTCTATACGCTGAATTGTACTTTATTTACCAATCTCCACTCGACAATTGTTTTGATGTCTGCGTTGGTCTCCGTCTCTGAGGAACACCAACATTTATTGGAAATACGCATGAAGAACAGCTTTTTTTATCTAACGAGTCAAATCAGGGTAGGCAGAGAATAGAGGATTGCAAGGATACAATTATTTTTGGCTGAGAAAACGAATGCCATACTCAGTGGATTGGCAATCGTGCCCTGCCTGAAATTGCGAACCTTTATAGCTGTAATGAGTCATCCTCAAGAACGGCTTTCATAGTTGGACACTCGCTATAGTCGGCAGTATCAGCGAGCATTAATATATTTTATTAATATCAAGTGTGACCAAGTTAGAAATATAATCTAAGTTATAAAATATGAGGTCACCGAACCGTATGTCTATACTACTATACCGTTCTGTGAAAATTTGTCAGTTATTTTATAAAAAAACGCGCTAAAATTGATTTTGTTTCTAAAATAATTACTTTCAACTGCCATTTGCGAGGAACTAGTGCTTCTTACAAAACATCGCAATTATGTAGAACCAGGGACGAACCCAGAATTTTTTTTTGGGGACTGATACCATGATTTAATTAAATTTTATAAATTTCACAGATAGCTTATAATCATGACTATTTATTGTTTTTATCTGATGTGAAAAATGGAGTCAAGTGATTGACTCAGTACTTCCTACACATACCGGTCATATCTTTCTATTATTTTCCTTTTGCATAAAGCTATAGTCTGAGATCCCTTTGCATCCAAATCATCGCCTACCTGCCCTTAGAAAACATCCAACACAAAGACTTTAATAAATAGTTTCTTAAAGCTCTCCGTAGGATCTAGAACGACACAATTTTTATTCTGCGGGCTCAAATTGCCTAAAAGCGAATTTTGAGCTATTTTTATATTTCTCATCCTCGCCACGCTAATAATACTGTGTCGAAATTTCATTGAAATCAATTTCAGCTTACACAATACAGAATAAAAACCTTCTTCAGTTTTGAAACCCTCAACGTCCTAACCTCCCTAATTTGACACTCACCCAAAAAACAGAAAATTATCAGGAACTCCCAAAACGCCTAAAAATGAAGTTTGAGAAATACATAATTACTTTGTTTTTTGCTAATTACTCCACCGCTAATGCAGCAATTTTAAAAATTTTGGCTGCATTATCTACTAGGACACCACAGCATATCGATACACAAATTTCATCACAATCCATGCAGCGGTTACTGAGATTATGAGGGTAGAAGAAACGCGACAGACAGACAGACCGACGGAAATAAGCGACGTAGATTTTCGTTACGTAGACATAATAAAGCACCTAAAAACCGTAGTACCTCAAGATCTTACATTTTCGCGATCACAATACCTGACTCACCTATCAGTGTAGGAAGCAAAAAATAAATATACTAAAGAAAGTATTTCAGTTTTATTTGTATGTTTGAGCTTTAAAAAAAAGCTCAGATGATAATGTTTTTGTACAGATCCCAAATACTTCAGGGGGTGATCTATCCCCCATATCCTCGCTGGGTTCGCCCTCTGTGTAGAAATCTATTCTAGTGGACACCTACCTTTAACTCTTAGTTATCCAGTTTATGGATGAAATTCTCCGAATGCTGATACCAGACATTATGTAGCTTGAGCGACAGGTATACTTTATGTTCTATGCTGTTCTACTAACACAGTCATATCAGCAATTTAATGACACATTGTTTGGTAGCGCAAACAGCAGATAACAGCTCAGGAATTGTAAACAAAATTTCTCGCCGGCTTGGTGCCGCCGGCGTGGCTCGTGTTATCGCTACAACTTTATGGCATTACGTAAAATACACAAAATGGCAATAAAGAATGATTCATTCAAATGCTTCTTTTATGATCCTTGTCTCGCATTTTTGATGCAGATGATACTAGCACTTGATTGTTTAGTTCACTACTTTGGACCCAGTGATTGCTCACTTCACGGTGTGAGAAGTGTTTTTAGTAATAATTTACTGGAACTACTCGTTCGCTACGCTCGAGCTTATACAGGCAAACAAGCCCAACATAGTCCTCCTTGACTTCAAACCTTATGGAGTTGTTGGCACCTGCAACACCATCTCTAAGGAGGAGGAACAGCGGACCAAATATCGGGAGCAGCTGTTGGATAGCTTGGCAGGCTCTGGCCAGACTGCACTATTAGTCTGCTGGTAATGGTCATGGGATCCCTAGGTGGAATGAGGAATACGCAGAATCCTTGGGTCCCTTCGTCTACTTAGGGCACACAATTCGCGGATCCAGTGATTGCTCACCTCAGGGTGTGAGAAGTAGTGACTGAGCAATGGAACAGCAGCGAAGTGTGTCGGATCCCAGGCTACACCTCTTTGTTTTATATATAATAATAATAATAGCTTTATTGCCCAATAGTTAATACTCTGTCACTAGAAAGCAACATCCCAATTGTTACGATGACTATAACATAAACGGGCAGAAAATTCTAAGACTATACTCGGTCCACCGAAGAAAAAGAGCACAAAAAATTCACGGTGTTCACGTGCTCTCGGTATTTGCGAGACCTGTTTACACGATAACCACCGACGGGACGTTAACAGTCTTTCCAGGAACGACAAACGGACGGTGTTATACAATAGTGATGTCCACCGATCAGTTGTTTTGAGAAAATTAGTTTTGTATTAAGCTGCCTTCTGGACTGTACTATTATATTCTTTTATATTCAAATAAAATTAGGAAAAAATTACCAAACCAGACATAACATTTATTAGCAGGAATGGACAACCTATCTACCCAAATAAGCTGAAGTACGCAAAGTTTAACAAAGTTGTTTTTCCTCAATCCCTGAATCTGAATCACGACCACTTCTTCCAAGATATTTTCAAAATATTGACTTTGGAGAGACTTTGAAATGAAAGGTGTTTATTTGTATTTACATATTTACGTGAGCAGGAACCAACTTGCTTTTGCGTTCTCATCCTAGCTTCATATTCTAATCAAATATTGAAAATACCCCTAACTGGTCTGCTGACGAATATACCTTCAAGGAATGCGTTCAACCTAATCTTGTACAGTTTTGATAATATATTTCATCTAGCGATCTACACTAACGATTTATAATTTCTCAATAATACTGTATATTTCACAGATTGTGGATTATAATACTGCTATATCTATCCAGTGGAGAAACAGGACACAAAAAATGTGATGTTCATGTTCATATGTTTTTGATATTTGGCAAACCCGTTTAGACCACACTACGACCGCGGCCATGTTATGAGGAGGCGTCATCGACAAACAGCTATGTATTTGATTTTTCAGGAAAGGTGGCCTGTTCTCCAAATTTGTTGGTGCCAGGCGTGCGCTTAGGCATTGGCATTTTCAAGTGGTGTAAGCTTGCCTCAGACCAAGGCACGAGAACTCACCCTCTGCTCACCTGTTTTCCCATTTCTCCGCTGGATGGATATTAATGAATTTCTTCATTAGATTATTGGTTTGACAATATGGAATAGGAACTTGCCCACAGATGTCGCCAAAATGTGAACAGTGGTTTAGGACATTTATGCTCAATTCAGAATGGAACGTCCAGGTTTTGGGTATCAAATAACCGATTATAACCAAAATTATGTTAAATTCCTTATGGCACAACGCCATCCACATCGTGTTCGTTTCAAGAGGCGATCTGCTGTGGTGTAAACTTGCCTACGGCCGGGCGACAATAATTCACTCATCTTGGGCGTGATCACTCTTTTTCTTCGCTGGACAGAGAATAGATACCTTTAGAGACCTAGGCTTAACGTTTGACACTAGATGTTTTAAAGATCATATTTCTAATATTTTAGCATCAGCGACTAAAAGTCTTGGCTATTCCGTTAGATATTGGTCCAGCTTTGCTGATGTCGACAGTCTAAGAATTTTATATTTTAGTTTCATTAGAAGAAAACTGGAATATGCAGCGTTGATCTGGCCACCAATTTATGGAAACTCAATCCGCCAAATTGAGTTGGAGCAGCGCAGCACGCTGAAATACTTTTACTCAAAATGTAGTGGATAGAATCCTCAACGTTGAATTGAGAAAAAAATATTATTAGTATCATTCCATAAGGATTCACTACTATTAAGATACAACTTTCTTGCTCTAGTTTTTTTTAAACAAACTTGTAAATTCCAAAATAGATTGTCCTGTGTTGCTCAGCCAAATAAATTTCAATGTACCTAGGCTAGCAAATCGGCATCAAATTCACATTTTATTGTAAATAAAGTCGAACCAATTCATAACTAAATTCTTCTGTTAACAGGATGTGCAAAATCTTTAACTCAATCAATTTGTAACAAATGTGGCATATTAAACATAGTGTTAGACTATTATAAAGCAATTTTTTGTTATACTTAAACGCATTCAATGTTCACTTTTGTAAATTTCCTATATTTTCAATATATACCTCTTGGAAATACAAAATAAAATAGAACAGTTAACACCACTTACCGGACAATATAAGTCACACAGCGTTCTAATAGCATGCAAAGGCTGAAAATATATTTAACGTATCTTTCATTCATTCAAGAAAAAGGTGAAAGTTATCTTCTGATTTTAAAACTTTGACTTCGCACTTTGAAAATAAGTCAATTTTTATAAAATTATTAGACTCAGGGGGTACAAATATATTTAAGGGGAGTAGATAAAAAGAGTGACAGCTACCTGTGCCTGAAAATTCCTGGGACATACATACCTGGTTCATCTACTTGATTTTATTTTTCTCTTTTGATGAACGGAAATACCTCAGATAATGACTTATATAGGCGTTCTCCTTGAATATAAAATTTTAAGTGTCGGGCTAGAATTATGAATTTCATCATTGAATATCCGCTATATAATATGTACCTACTCGTTTGTGTTATCGCTGTGGAATCCCAGAGAACTAGTATTTATTGATGTTTTGAAAATAACCACAGCAAACACGCAACCATATAACAACAAAGTAGGTATGTGAAAAGCATGGTATCTCCTGTCATCAGATGTAGGACACTACATCTCGTGTAACAGTGAAGGGAGGGGGGGATAATATTGCTCGCATGGCCACCTCTCTAATACCGCCCATGAATTTTTCGAAAATAAACTTAGAGATTTATATTTTGAATTGAAGCCTGAGAAAGAGACTTACTTTTGTTTCCAAGGTCATCTATCAAAACTACTTTCTTGCTTGATTAACAAATGCTATACAGGGTGTCCAGTTAGTAGGTAGTTCTTCGATATCTCGCAAGGTATACCTGATAGAAGAAAATGTCAAACACAAAAGTTATTTGGTTACTTAAGACGCATATTCCAAAAATACTTCAAAATATACAGGATATTGCGGGAAAGTAGAATAGTGCGTGATTTTTTTATATGGAACCATAACTTTTTCTTAAATTTTTCTAGTTTCCACCATTGATCTCTATTCAACCCAAAAATATTTTTGGGATCGATTGCGACGTTGCCAAGTTATAATTTATTTTCTATTAATTTCCGGATTTGCAAGGTCGCAATACGTCCAAATTGATATATTCCTTTAACTTTTCTCAATAATATTATACAGCGGGTTACTTGAATATAAAGTGGATATCATTTTGGATGTTACCAGCAATTTGGATCTACAGGGTGTTTTTGGAAGAATTTTAAATTACGGGAATATGAAGATCATTTTACTTTGTTTTTTTAAATGTCACACCCTGTATGTTTTATGTTAAATCGAAATATCTACTAATACCCTATCTCGCCTTGTAATTTTTTTTAACGTTTGCGGCGTTGCCAAGTTATAAATTATTTTTCCAAATTTTTAAACAAATATCCGCGATTTTAATTTATTCTAGATAGAATCCTCCATTTATTTTTATTGCAATGAATTGCACATGGCGGACTTAGTAAGATCTCATAATTTCAAAATTTTGTTCCTAATAATTACTGAGATACGGCAACACCGCTTTTTCAGTAAACGGTACCGGAATATTTCCAAAACCGCCACAGCTGGAGGGGTGAAATTCAATATTTGGGGGTTTCTGAACACACAGAATTGAAAAACGCTAACAGCAGTGTTGTCAGATTTACCAATTTTACGTCATAATTTTGAATGGAATGCCCTATTTATGAAGTCTAACGTAAAAGTGGTAAATCTGACAACACTGATGTTACCATTTTTGAATTCTGTATGTTCAAAAACCCCCAAGTATTGAATTTCACCTCTCCAGGTGTGGCGGTTTTGGAAATATTTAAGCGTTCCGGTACCGTTTACTGAAAAAGCGGTGTTGCCATATCTCAGTAATTAATAGAAACAAAATTTTGAAATTGTGAGATCTTACTAAATTCGAAATGCGCAATTCGTTCCAATAAAAATAAGTAGAGGATTCTATTTAAAATAAATTGAAATCGGGGGTATTTGTTTACAAATTTGGAAAAATAATTTATAACTTGGCAACGTCGCAAACGCGAAAAAAAATTTAAAGGAGAGATAGGGTATTAGTAGATATTTCGATTTGAAATAAAAAATACAGGGTGTCACATTTAAAAAACAAGGTAAGATGACTTTCAAGTTGCTGTAATTTAGAATTCTGCCAAAAACACCCTTTAGATACAAATTACTGGTAACATCCAAACTAATATCCATTTAATATTCGAGTAATTCGCTGTGAAATATTATTGAGAAAACTTGAAGGAATATATCAATTTGGACGTATTTCTTGCAACCTTGTAAATCCGGAATTTAATAGAAAATAAATTATAACTTAGCAACATCGCAACCTATCGCAAACATATTTTAGGATTAAATAGAAATTAGTGATGGAAACTAAAAGAATAAAATAAAAAGCTATAGTTCCATATGAAAAAATAAATTTGATCACTATTCTACTTTCCCGCAACACCCTGTATATATTCCAAAACATTTTTAGAGTATGCGTCTTAAGTAACCAAATAATTTTTGTATTTAACATTTTCTTCTATAAGGTATACTGTGAGAAATATCGAAGAATCACCCACTAACTGGACACCCTGTATACTAAGCTAAGCCTCCCTATAACTATAATTTCACTGTGATTGTGTTTGGCCAGCAGCTAGACTATTCAGTGCATACTGGTAAGCGTAATAAATCCAGTAAACTCTCCCACAGTGAGAACGAACCAAGAAATTTTATTACAAAGTTTGATGTCTCCCATGGCAAAGGTGAAGATTAATTACCTACCAAGCTTTGTAGCGAGTTTCGTAAAGGTTATACTGTTACGACTTGACGAATTGTCTCACAAACGAGAAAGTCCGAAACTTTGTGCTTGTCCAATTATCCCTAGAAGACATTGTGATTACGCTACCTTTCACTTATAACTGCTAGGGAACATTGACAATTAAACTTAACACCAATTCTCACTTAGTCCAACCGTCAGGGCCGGCGCGTGCCCTGAAAAAGTGGGGGGGCCAAAAACAACCAATATACGACAATCTTCCAGAAATGATAAGAATAAGAGATGCAGAGTGCTGCAAATTGGAAAATAATGCAGTAGCTGGTGTAATTATAATCTACTTTGTAATAATAAAAAATAGGTACGTACGTATACAATAAAATTTAATAATATACATAATGAAGTTAAAAAATGGACACGTAAAAAATAATTTCCTACTAACTTTTTTAACTCCTCCAAAAAAAGTGAGGGGGGGGGCTTGGCCTCTGCGAATTTTGAAAAATAATGACGTTTTGGTATGTGATATCGAAAAAAAGCTTTAAATAATTTATGCATAATTTTGGTTTTATTACCAGAAAGCTTCTACCCTTCTTTCATTCCCTTTTTACTTCCCACACCGATAGGTGAGGGGAGTATTGCGATCGCGCAAATTTTCGATTTCGAGATAATACGCTTGTTAGTCATATTATGATGTCTACATAACGAAAATCCACGTCACTCATTTCCGTCGGACTGTCTGTCGGTCTATCTGTCTGTCTGTCTGTCTGTCGGTCTGTCTGTTGGCGTTTTTCTAACGTCGTAATCTCAGTAACCGCTGCATGGATTGTGATGAAATTTGGACAGCGATATGTTGTGGTGTCGTAGTAGGTAATGTTCCGATAATTTTGGAAATCGTTGTACGGAGGGTGGAGTAATTAACAAAAAACGAAAAATTTCAAATATTCCTCAAACTTCGTTTTCAGGCGTTTTAGGGGTTCCTGATCATTTTCTACTTTTTTTGAGTGGGGGTGAATTTGGGGTGGTTGGAGGGTGGGGGGTTGTAAAACTGAAAAATTTGTTGCATTCATAATGGGCTGTCTAATGACCTGTGAATGAAAGACCTAGCGACATAATACACTTTTTTAGGTCCATCCGAACATTGCCTTGCTTATAATAGAAACCCAGGGACTTAGACGTGATGTATACATACGAGTGTTGTTTTAGATCGTTCTATATTGTATAACGCAAAAATTATCGAATTGATTTTAATGAAATTTTGACTCAGTATTACTCCCGCAGCAAGGATGGAAAACGCGCATGTTTTGGAAAAATCGTGTCAGTGGCGGCGCAGCAATGATAAAAAAACTAAAAATATAAAAATAGCTCAAACTTAGTTTTTAGGCGTTTTAGGGGTTCCTGATCATTTTTTACTTTTTTTTGGGTGGTGGTGAAATTGAGGTGGTTAGGGGGTGGGGGGCTGTAAAACTCAAAAATTCTTTCCATTCATAATAGGCCATCCATTGACCTTTGAAAGAACGGCCTAGCGGCATAATAGACGTTTGTTAGGTCCATCCGAACATTGCCTTTGCTATTACAGAAATCAAGGGAATTGTCTAATGTATACATACGAGTATTGCTTTAGATCGTTCGGAATTTAGTAACATGGAAATTATGGAATTGATTTTAATGAAATTTAGACACAGTATTATCACCGCGGCAAGGATGAAAAGTGCGTATGGTTTTCAAAAATCGTGTCAGTGGCGGCACAGCTATAATAAAAGAATTAAAAATATAAAAACAGCTTAAACTTCGTTTTTAAGCAATTTGGGGGTTCCTGATTGTTTCGTTTCGTCCAGTTGAAGTTGAATTATTGTGTCATTTTAGTTCCTACGGAGAGACTTAGGAAATTATTTACTAGTTTTTGATTTGGATGTCTTTTTGACGGCGGGCAACGATTTGGTTGCACCTGTTATGTGTGGGAAGTATTGAGTCAATCAACTTGACTCCATTTTTTGGGTCAAAATTGGCAGATGCTCAACATGCTCTCGTGGACAATTTTCTGCTGAATCCAGTAATATAATCAAATAGACTCTAAGAAGCTTCGTTCTCCAGCAAGAAATAGTCTTGGTGAAATCGAGGATCTGGGTGATCAACATTTTTGATTTTCTTCAAATGGAACAGAAAACTAGAACAGAGGCCGGTTCTGAGATCAGTACACACGAGGTTTTGTCGTGATTTGAAGTCAAACACACATTTTCTAATTTTAACTTGCTTTTGTATCTTTTTGCCAGCTTTACTACAAATCAAGGACTTGGCGTCATAAGTAAAACAGAATGGTTTGACTCAAAAGTTTTTAATACTTCCCGGTATATATAGGGTGTTCATTAAGTATGTTAACAAACTTTAATCACGACTAGTACTCCGAAAAATAGAAAGAAAATGTCATATGAACATGGGTCCGGAAATGCTTCCTAAGGGAGCTACGCTCCTTTGCATGGGGCACCCTGAAGACGGTTTTCCCTCGATATTCTCGAAAGCATTCATAACAAAATTACGAAATTAGGTAAGATGGGTAAACTTTTGACGCCGAATCTGTTTATGAATTCAGAATTTCATAATTTTAATCAGAGGCGTATCATACGGGAGGAGTTAATGGTAAAAATAACCCCATTTTCTAAATGGTAATTTTTTTGACATTTTGATTTTAGAATATCGTATCCCAGAGATTTCTACGTGAAAATGGTCTCTTGGTACATCTCGATAGGGCTAACCGTTTTAGAGAAAAATGCAAATTATTGAATACAATAGCCTGCATCGATTCAATAATTTGCATTTTTCTCGAAAACGGTTGGCCCTATGGAGATGTACCAAAAAACCATTTTTACGTAGAAATCTCTGAGATACGATATTCTAAAATCAAAATGTCCAAAAAGATTTAGAAAATGGGGTTATTTTAACCCTTAACTTCTCCCGTATGATACGCTTCTGATCAAAATTATGAAATTCTGAATTCAGAATCAGATTAAGCGTCAAAAGTTTACCCATCGTACCTAATTTCGTAATTTCGTTATGAATGGTTTCGAGAATATGGAGTGAAAACCGTCTTCAGGGTGCCCCATGCAAAGGGGCGTAGCTCCCTTAGGAAGCATTTCCAGACCCATGTTCATATGACATTTTTTTTCTATTTTTCGGAATACTATTCGTGGTTAGAGTTTGTTAACATACTTAATTAACACCCTGTATCTTTTAAGACTACACTCCAAAATGTTCAAGCGTTTCACGGAGTGGTAACAGTTAAATCAGCAAAGGCCTCCCACTTGTTATTTTATCACCCCTGCAATCTGTGAATAATTTTGAGCTGCTACAAAAGACTAATGAACTGATTATTATGTGCATAATCATGAGCGAAAGCTTTGAAGTAAAGTCTGTGTGTATATAACAATATTTTTACCTCTGTTTTGTTTACGTAAAATCTACTAAACAAATGTTTCTCTATGGCCGTGATTTAAACGGGTTTGCTGACGTTCCAATATAAATGCGACATAGTATACCAAACAAGTGAAATACGTCAAGGAGATAGACTCAATCAATGGGCTGGGTTCCTAAAAGTATCTATTTACGAATTATGCAGTATATAACATTAACTCAAATTACTGTGTGACCAATGTAAATTTGAGAAAGAAGGAATGATTGAGTTCCTTATGAAAATGCTGACTTCCAAGCTTATTTCTAGAAAAACGAAGCTAAAAGTGTATAACACAATAATCAGAGCCTCAGTTCTGTATGGAAGTGAGCTATGGATTCTAAACAAAGATAATGCTGTAAATTTGGAGATATGGGAAAGAAAAATCATCAAAATCTTAGTCACAATGTCTCAATAGACATGTTGTGAACTCGTAAAATGCATTAAGTCGGCACGAATATTACCAATAGTTTTTAGAACTGTAGCTCGCCATCGTTCACGATTCACTGTCAGATCAGTGGCGCTCTTGATACTCATATCTGTGACCTTAGCAAGGCGTCCGACTGCGTAAATCACGAATTGTTTTTGGAAAAATAGCACAATATGGCATAAACGGTGCACCGTATTATTGGATAAAGTCTTTCCTTCACAACAGGTCTCAATATGTCTGTGTGACAATATTACCATATGTGTTCCTCAGGGATCTATTTTGGGACCAGTTCTGTTCTCTTTATGTATAATAATTTGGAGAGCTGTTACTGTGATGCTAAGTTCACTCTATATGCAGATGATACTTCCGTAGTTATATCAAATAAGTGTGATGTCACTTTGTAGGAGGATTGTGGAGTGCTACTTCAAAATATTCACCAGTGGTTTGGTAGTAATCAACTATACTTGAACACAGAAAAAACATCCCTGGTGCAATTCTATAATGCTCAGAAAAGACCGCCTGCATTACATGTTGCTGCCAATGGCACAATAGTGCCCATTGATAGGCAAGTTAAATTTCTGGGGCTGTATCTCGACACGTGCTTAAACTTTAAAAGATCACTGTGAGTACCTTAGTTCAAGGATAAACTTTCAGACTTATGTTTTGAAAAATTTAAGAAGAGTGCTTACGCATACTCAACTAAGTTCGGTTTACTATGTCCAAGTTGAGTCATGACTGAGGTACGCTTTGTGTTTCTGGGGCTCAGCAGTTAATGCTCAGCACGTCTTTTTGAGTCAAAAAAGGGCCATCCGGTGCATGACTGGTATCAACAGTAGGCAGTCCTGCAAGGGTAGCTTTAGATGTCTGGAAATTTTAACACTACCGACTTTGTTTATTTATGAAATGGCGGTGTATCCATTTATAAATAAAAACAAGTTTTTGAATGAAAACTCATGCTCTGTTGTGACCGGGCAATTTGAAGATATGCACGTGGGTTTCGCTAAATACAATGTGGGTAAGAAATCGCCCGATATACTGGGACCTAGAATCTACAATAAATTGCCAAAAAATGTTAAAGACTGTTTAGATATCAACAAGTTTAGGATCAAGCTGAAAGACTGTTATATACTTATTTGTTTTATATACCTATTTTCTCTGTGTTTTGTATTTTGTATTTTTATATTTATGTATCTTTTTTATGACGAATCCTAGACATTCGTTTGAGTGTCTAAAGGGCAATAAAGAATTTGAATTTGAATATCCAGCAGCTGTTTCGTCGTACGGCGCCGCCCACTCGGAGCATGACCCTGAACTACAAGTTGCTCAATATTATCCCTTCTGTGTATATGCCCGAGGAATGTACAAGCATTCTCGTCGACACAATGGAGGGTAGTCTCTTTGGATTACCGAGCTCATCCAGTATGGAAACATTAGTTCGATGGGCGGTATAAGGAACTCTCAGTATTCTACTCCACGTGCACATTTCAAAAGCATCTATGCCAGCTCGATCTGCCTCTTTAACAGTCCAAGTTTCCGAGGCATGCAAAAACATGGAGAACACAAGAGACTGAACCAGCGACATTTTGGTAGCTTTGGTGATGTTATGGTCACGCCATATTTTAGTAAGCTTTGTCCTGGCCACACGTGCCTGTTGAGAAAAAAATTGCCAGCGATAGTAAAAAAAGCTGAAGCCATGAGCCCAAGGCTTGTAGTGCTGTTGTATATATATCAAACGAGTAAAATACGTCAAGGGGATAGACTCGATCAATGGGCTGGGTACATAAACGTATCTGTTAACGAAGTCTATACTTATTAACAGAACTCCAGTGTATCTTTTCGAAAAGCTGACTTTTAGAAACCAATATCATAAGTTAAATTTACGTCATGTTGGAATTACGCTGAATATCCCGCCTCATAAGACAAATTTAAAAAAAAAATCTTTTTCGTATATGGCTCCATCACTGTACAATGAATTTCCAGCGAGTTTAAAGTCATTGTCCATTGAACTGTTCAGAACTAAAGTTAAGGATTTTATTTTCAATCATAGACATCTCATATAAATCTTACATTTTTAACTGTAGTGCTGTACCTTACTTGTTTTTATATTATATTTATTTTTATGTGTATAGACTTGTATTTTTTTAATTTTGGATGCTTGTTTTTTAAACTGTATGTCAAAGTTATAGTTTCATATTTTGTAATTCTACTGCCCTGGTTGATATTTGAAAACAGCTTTTAGAGCTGAATATCCGCCAGGTAAATAAAGGCCTTTTATTATTATTATTATCATTAATTATGCAGCAACATTAACCCAATTACTGTGTAACCCACGTACATTGCCCAGCGAAAAGAATTCGGCCTAAGAAGTAACTATGTTGCCATAACTCTTAATAATTCTATTCTACTTCCTATTTTTACGACTTGTTTTATTTTATATATGGAGGAAACGGCAAATAATTTATACTTACTTATAATATTTATGGTATCTATTCCATACCCTAGGATACGAATTACCGATATAAACAAAATCGATATACGCATATATAATAAGTTTGTTGCACTGACCTCTCTCCTGGACATATCAACATTTACAGAAAGACAATGGACTAGTATCACGAGGTTAAGAACAATGATTTAATTGTTATAATCGCTTAGTGCATACAAAAATAAGCGTACTGCTGCATTTCGTTACTTTCTACATCATTCTGTTCTTTAGTAATTCCATTCTAAATTCAGCCAATCAGTGCCAACCGCGCGAAGCATCAGCAGTGCATTGTTGCCAAGAACAGCTCCGACTCGCAGACGGGAACAGAAGACAAGATAGATGAGCCAGCCCGCGTACAGCTCCGGCATTTCGCGCGCCATCAGAATGCGGCAACACAGCACACATGTCTTTTGATTGGCTGTTCGCCTTTAGGGCAGTGATGTTACTGCCCTAGGAGAATTCAAATATTTTCCTTATTTTCACGGCTTTCCTGTGCCCAAAACTATCGAAGAAAAAAAGAGATGCTTCTTATGACGTACTCTATCATATGCCCGTGTGGGGGCGGGTTAGAATATCTCCCATCGTATATCCTGCGTGTCGTAAAAGGCGACTAAAAGGAACACCGAACTACTGTCGGTATAAGCAGTAACCTCTTCTCAACCAACAGCTTCGGGTGGACGAGTTGAGAAGAGTCAGGACACCTTCTTGTCCTTGGGGTGAGAAATTGCCCCTAAAGGCGGATGAACCAGTAGATACCATCTTGTCAACGGCATGAGGATGCAGAAAGCAAATGGGAAACTACTGTATTAAAGATCTTAAAGATATCCCAAGAGAAATTCGTAAAATGTGTAAATGCATTTTACGACTTCACAACATGTCTGTTAAGACATTGTGACTATGATGATGCTATCATCTGCAACAAAAAAAATTCATGATACTAGTCCATTATATATACGCAAGGCGGTTCTTACTGGACCATAGCCCATATTCTGTGGATGAGTTTTTGTCCACATAAGTCATACTCTTGTTTATTGTGTGTCCTTTTGTGGTAAGTTTTTGTAATTTGTACTTTTAGATACGATTGTTCTGACTGCAAATGTATTTCACTGTATATAGCTGGTCAATAAACGTTAAAAGTAAGTAAGCATTCCTATTATTTTTTGATATTTTATCTAATACACGGGTACAGAAAAAATATAGTACGTAGCGCTACCCGAAAGTGGAAACTGCCTACTCATCCCGTAAAGTACCACTTCCGGGACTTGTTACGTAAATAACTATTGAATCGAGCAGGCGATAGAAAGGTTCTGCGTATAGAGCAACCCTCGTAACTATTAAATCGTCTGCGTAAAGCAGGTTATTACAGTCTAGTTCCTCAGACAAATCAATAATGAAGATCAGAAACAGAAGCGGACCTAGATTAGAGCCTTGTGGAACTCCTGATGACGCAATAAGCTTGAGTAAATTCAAACGGCGCTCTCACCGTGGAATTTGTTGGTAAAAAAATCAATTTTGTTATTATATTGACACAACCAGATTTTTCCTGGACTAGTAATCAACAAATTTAACATTTAGTCTTAAAAAAATAAAAAAAAGTTGTTGATCGCGATGAGATTCGAACCCACGCCCCTTCGAACTGGTGCCTAGCATCTTAACTGCTCGGCCACGCTACCTGTGCTTCAGGAATATCAATACACCGTACATAATACGTCGTCAGTTACCCGCCGTAATTTAATTCAATTTTTTTAAACCGGAAGCGATGTTGACAAAACTGGATTTTTCCCGGACTAGATTTTTTCTAGCACGAACGGACGGACAGACAGAAGCTCTGCATAAGCTCTAACCAGTGACTTCAGTGAGTCAGTGGGAGCTAACAATTGAGGACTAAACGATATAAATGACTTCACCAATCTCTTAGCATTCTACCTCTTCACAGTCTCCGTTCAACGATGCGTATTGTATGAGATTGTTATGTCATACAGAAGACCAAAAAATTACAAAAAATGATATGATTGTCGTCTGTAATTTGCAAAGTGCTCGCTTCAAGGATCGTGTTAGACATGCGTGACGAGGCAAAAATACTCAAATTATTTCCGTTACGGTTGTCTTGTCAGTATTTCTCGTCAGATGAATAATAATTCATGAGAAAAGCGTCGCGACATATAAGGATATTAAATAATGCAGTCCTTAAGGATCTAGGGTATAGCGCGCGCGAAATTGAGAATCCAAGAAAATACGTATTTTCGTGTTAGCGAGGAGGCGTGGCTGCCTGTTCTCTTACTCTAGTGTGTGTCTAAAATGAGGGGAGATAGGTCCAAAAATCCTTAGGTGAGGTCAATAGGTCCAAAGGTAAGGTCCAAAGGTCACCATAAACAAGCATTTGGCATTTCGAAGCTCCTGAAGTTAGCTTTAAACTTTTCACTAATTATTCAAAAAGGCAGATTGAAGAAGAATGCTTGTGCTTTGTCACTGTGGCATTTTTTTGATATCGTGCTTCGATGTTAAATTATAGACATTTGAAGAATGTATGATTTTGCATTGCAAGTTTTTTTGCAGACTAAAAAAATTTTCCAAAACAATTGCTCTGAGATGTCATCCATTAAGGTATTAACTGTCACCTTCTGAAATACTGTGTTTGTGAGACATCCACATGCGGATGTAAGCATGATAGTAAAAACCACAGTGTTATATTATAAAAAGTATTTAAGCATAAAAAATCTAACCTTGCTAACTTGTTTTGCATTGTATTACAGTTTAAAGCTTTCATCCTGATTCACCTTATATACCCCATATTTATTTCACTATTCCAAAACAATATATGTATGCAGTTAGTTTTGATTCTGAATATAAAAAGTTTCCGTTAATAACTATAGTAGTGAAAAAAAATTACTAAGCATTAATTTATTAGCAATTATTGTCCCAGCATTAATGAAATTATAGATAAATATGCTATATATACAATATTATTATAACCTAAACAATCTACTTTCATAAACCTGATCTTTATATTTATCTATACATAATACACAAGCTTTGTATTTGCATAAAATATTTATGTAACTCTCTTGGTAACCCTGGTTTATACAGAATGACTCACTACTGCACTACTGCATATAAAATGCGTGTTCACTTTAAATATCCTCAATCATATCACTTTCAGAAGGATTTTGAAGAACAAAGGTAGGTTTAGCTTTGAAGATAATTTCTAACAACTGGCAAACCTTAAATCGAAGCCTATTTGAAACTTGAAACCAGGCGCTTATCCAGGATTTTGCTTGACTGTGACGACGACCAGCAAAACACGGGGGGGGGGGGCGGAGTGTGCAGTTTAGGGTTACAAAAAAACTTTAGACGTGTGGATTACATTTATTTCGGAACTATATATAACATTTGAGTTTCAGTCTCGTTTAACGAAAATCAAAAATTTCAGATCCCTTAGATCCTCAGGTTTGCCAAAAAATCGAACATTTTTATTTGTCTTTCTAGTAACATGAAACCCCGTGTTTTGGATACTTTGAGAATACTGATTGCAAATCCGGTCGTAGTTTTGAGTTTCAGTCTCGTTTAACGAAAATCAAAAAGTTCAGATCATTCAGATCCTCAGGCTTGCCCAAAAAATGGAACATTTTTATTTGGCTTTCTAGTAACATGAAACCCCGTGTTTTGGATACTTTGTGAATACTGATTGCAACTCCGGTCGCATATTTAAGTTTCAGTCTTTTTTGACGAAATTCAAAAATTTCAGATCTTTCAGATCCCCAGGTTTGCCCAAAAAATCGAAAACCTTTATTTGGCTTTCTAGTAACATGAAACCCCGTGGTTTGGATACTTTGAGAATACTGATTGCAAATCCGGTCGCAGTTTTGAGTTTCAGTCTCATTTAACGAAAATCAAAAATTTCAGATCCCTCAGATGCTCAGATTTGCCCAAAAAATTGAACATTTTTATTTGGCTTTCTAGTAACATGAAACCCCGTGTTTTGAATACTTTGAGAATACTGATTGCAAATCCTGTCGCAGTTTTGAGTTTCAGTCTCGTTTAACGAAAATCAAAAATTTCAGATCCTTCAAATCCTCAGGCTTGCCCAAAAAATCGAACACTTTTATTTGGCTTTCTAGTAACACGAAACCCCGTGTTTTGGATACTTTGAGAATACTGATAGCAAATCCTGTCGCAGTTTTGAGTTTCAGTCTCTTTTGACGAAATTCAAAAATTTCAGATCCTTGAAATCCTCAGGTTTGCCCAGAAAATGGAACATTTTTATTTGGCTTTCTAGTAACATGACACCCCGTGTTTTGGATACTTTGAGAATACTGATTTCAAATCCGGTCGCAGTTTTGAGTTCCAGTCTCGTTTGACGAAAATAAAAAGTTTCAGGTCCTTGAAATCCTCAGGTTTGTCCAAAAAATCGAACATTTTTATTGGGCTTTCTAATAACATGAAACCCCGTGTTTTGAATACTTTGAGAATACTGATTGCAAATCCTGTCGCAGTTTTGAGTTTCAGTCTCGTTTAACGAAAATCAAAAATTTCAGATCCTTCAAATCCTCAGGCTTGCCCAAAAAATCGAACACTTTTATTTGGCTTTCTAGTAACACGAAACCCCGTGTTTTGGATACTTTGAGAATACTGATTGCAAATCCTGTCGCAGTTTTGAGTTTCAGTCTCGTTTAACGAAAATCAAAAATTTCAGATCCTTCAAATCCTCAGGCTTGCCCAAAAAATTGAACATTTTTATTTGGCTTTCTAGTAACATGAAACCCCGTGTTTTGAATACTTTGAGAATACTGATAGCAAATCCTGTCGCAGTTTTGAGTTTCAGTCTCTTTTGACGAAATTCAAAAATTTCAGATCCTTGAAATCCTCAGGTTTGCCCAGAAAATGGAACATTTTTATTTGGCTTTCTAGTAACATGACACCCCGTGTTTTGGATACTTTGAGAATACTGATTTCAAATCCGGTCGCAGTTTTGAGTTCCAGTCTCGTTTGACGAAAATAAAAAGTTTCAGGTCCTTGAAATCCTCAGGTTTGTCCAAAAAATCGAACATTTTTATTGGGCTTTCTAATAACATGAAACCCCGTGTTTTGAATACTTTGAGAATACTGATTGCAAATCCTGTCGCAGTTTTGAGTTTCAGTCTCGTTTAACGAAAATCAAAAATTTCAGATCCTTCAAATCCTCAGGCTTGCCCAAAAAATCGAACACTTTTATTTGGCTTTCTAGTAACACGAAACCCCGTGTTTTGGATACTTTGAGAATACTGATTGCAAATCCTGTCGCAGTTTTGAGTTTCAGTCTCGTTTAACGAAAATCAAAAATTTCAGATCCTTCAAATCCTCAGGCTTGCCCAAAAAATTGAACATTTTTATTTGGCTTTCTAGTAACATGAAACCCCGTGTTTTGAATACTTTGAGAATACTGATTGCAAATCCGGTCGTAGTTTTGAGTTTCAGTCTCGTTTAACGAAAATCAAAAAGTTCAGATCATTCAGATCCTCAGGCTTGCCCAAAAAATGGAACATTTTTATTTGGCTTTCTAGTAACACGAAACCCCGTGTTTTGGATACTTTGAGAATACTGATTGCAAATCCTGTCGCAGTTTTGAGTTTCAGTCTCGTTTAACGAAAATCAAAAATTTCAGATCCTTCAAATCCTCAGGCTTGCCCAAAAAATCGAACACTTTTATTTGGCTTTCTAGTAACACGAAACCCCGTGTTTTGGATACTTTGAGAATACTGATTGCAAATCCTGTCGCAGTTTTGAGTTTCAGTCTCGTTTAACGAAAATCAAAAATTTCAGATCCTTCAAATCCTCAGGCTTGCCCAAAAAATCGAACACTTTTATTTGGCTTTCTAGTAACACGAAACCCCGTGTTTTGGATACTTTGAGAATACTGATTGCAAATCCTGTCGCAGTTTTGAGTTTCAGTCTCGTTTAACGAAAATCAAAAATTTCAGATCCTTCAAATCCTCAGGCTTGCCCAAAAAATCGAACACTTTTATTTGGCTTTCTAGTAACACGAAACCCCGTGTTTTGGATACTTTGAGAATACTGATTGCAAATCCTGTCGCAGTTTTGAGTTTCAGTCTCGTTTAACGAAAATCAAAAATTTCAGATCTTTCAGATCCCCAGGTTTGCCCAAAAAATCGAAAACCTTTATTTGGCTTTCTAGTAACATGAAACCCCGTGGTTTGGATACTTTGAGAATACTGATTGCAAATCCGGTCGCAGTTTTGAGTTTCAGTCTCATTTAACGAAAATCAAAAATTTCAGATCCCTCAGATGCTCAGATTTGCCCAAAAAATTGAACATTTTTATTTGGCTTTCTAGTAACATGAAACCCCGTGTTTTGAATACTTTGAGAATACTGATTGCAAATCCTGTCGCAGTTTTGAGTTTCAGTCTCGTTTAACGAAAATCAAAAATTTCAGATCCTTCAAATCCTCAGGCTTGCCCAAAAAATCGAACACTTTTATTTGGCTTTCTAGTAACACGAAACCCCGTGTTTTGGATACTTTGAGAATACTGATAGCAAATCCTGTCGCAGTTTTGAGTTTCAGTCTCTTTTGACGAAATTCAAAAATTTCAGATCCTTGAAATCCTCAGGTTTGCCCAGAAAATGGAACATTTTTATTTGGCTTTCTAGTAACATGACACCCCGTGTTTTGGATACTTTGAGAATACTGATTTCAAATCCGGTCGCAGTTTTGAGTTCCAGTCTCGTTTGACGAAAATAAAAAGTTTCAGGTCCTTGAAATCCTCAGGTTTGTCCAAAAAATCGAACATTTTTATTGGGCTTTCTAATAACATGAAACCCCGTGTTTTGGATACTTTGAGAATACTGATTGCAAATCCTGTCGCAGTTTTGAGTTTCAGTCTCGTTTAACGAAAATCAAAAATTTCAGATCCTTCAAATCCTCAGGCTTGCCCAAAAAATCGAACACTTTTATTTGGCTTTCTAGTAACACGAAACCCCGTGTTTTGGATACTTTGAGAATACTGATAGCAAATCCTGTCGCAGTTTTGAGTTTCAGTCTCTTTTGACGAAATTCAAAAATTTCAGATCCTTGAAATCCTCAGGTTTGCCCAGAAAATGGAACATTTTTATTTGGCTTTCTAGTAACATGACACCCCGTGTTTTGGATACTTTGAGAATACTGATTTCAAATCCGGTCGCAGTTTTGAGTTTCAGTCTCGTTTGACGAAAATAAAAAGTTTCAGGTCCTTGAAATCCTCAGGTTTGTCCAAAAAATCGAACATTTTTATTGGGCTTTCTAATAACATGAAACCCCGTGTTTTGGATACTTTGAGAATACTGATTGCAAATCCGGTCGCAGTTTTGAGTTTTAGTCTCATTTAACGAAAACAAAAAATTTCAGATCCTTCAGATGCTCAGGTTTGCCCAAAAAATTGAACATTTTTATTTGGCTTTCTAGTAACATGAAACCCCGTGTTTTGAATACTTTGAGAATACTGATTGCAAATCCTGTCGCAGTTTTGAGTGTCAGTCTCGTTTGACGAAGATAAAAAATTTCGGATCCTTGAAATCCTCAGGTTTGCCCAAAAACTCGAACATTTTTATTTGGCTTTCTAGTAATATGACACCTCGTGTTTTGGATACTTTGAGAATACTGATTGCAGATCCGGTCGCAGTTTTGAGTTTCAGGCTCGTTTAACGAAAATCAAAAATTTCAGATCCTTCAAATCCTCAGGCTTGCCCAAAAAATCGAACACTTTTATTTGGCTTTCTAGTAACACGAAACCCCGTGTTTTGGATACTTTGAGAATACTGATAGCAAATCCTGTCGCAGTTTTGAGTTTCAGTCTCTTTTGACGAAATTCAAAAATTTCAGATCCTTGAAATCCTCAGGTTTGCCCAGAAAATGGAACATTTTTATTTGGCTTTCTAGTAACATGACACCCCGTGTTTTGGATACTTTGAGAATACTGATTTCAAATCCGGTCGCAGTTTTGAGTTTCAGCCTCGTTTGAAGAAAATCAAAAATTTCAGATCCTCAGGTTTACCTGTAAATTCGAAAACCTATATGTGGCTTGCTATTGAGATGAAACCTCGTGTTTTGGAAAGCATGAGGATGCTTATTACAAATCAGGTCTCAGTTTTGTGTTTCCGTATTGTTTGACCAAAGACGTTTGGTGTTGATATGCGCGGGCTACGGGGCTGATTAGCTATATAGAAAAAAAAAATAAATAAATGAAAAGTGTTTCTATTGTCTCGAGTCTACCCGATATTTTTTATCGACGCATCAAAAACCCCGACATGTCCGGGGAAAATCCAGACATACAGGAACGCTACACGTGACTTTGAAATTACTCATAATTGCTCATATGTATATATCAAAACCGCAAATATCATCAACCATTGTCATATACAAGTCCGATTGCGACTATAAGTAAATTTCCATTGTATACAAATGGCATCGACGTCCATAAAACGTTTATTTGGACAGCAATTGCCCGATACAACCTATGCTAACAGCCTGCTATCAACCTGTGTGGCGATTAGAGCTAATTTGTTATGACGAATTTGTACTACATAAATGTGCAGATTTCAGGCGTGAATAGCTGCCAGAACGCGTGATGTGGCTGATAAAGTACCTCTGACATTTTATACAGCGACGTTTCTGGAGTATTAACAAACAGGGTGAATTGTTTTTATTTTCATGCTTCCATCCGCTATTTAAATTTGTACCAGAAAATCTCTGAGATCGCAGGTTCGAGTCTTCACGGTTGCCGACTTTTTCAGACAGTTATTTTGTTGTGAATTTAAACAAAAATTCAACAGAAACTAGTCAGTGACACCGCTTGATAGTTGACACACTACTTTTTTCAAATCTAAACGGAGTGATACACGTACGAGCAAGTACGCGTACTTATGGCTCGATGACCTTTTTCGCCTGTGTGTCACCGTAGGTACACGTACTTTAAAACCGTCGCGCAAACCGCCGGCGATCCAACTGGTTTGAAATCTTGCTCGTAGCTTGTCTCGGCTCGTACTGCGAGCCGCGAGCCACCATTTTGTTCCGGCAGTCCATAGATGCGCAACGCTTGTTGTGTGTGGCGTTTGTTAAAACTTTTGGTGATCTGGAAAAATTATCAAAATGAGTGATTTCAGCTTCACGTGTGTCACCGACGTCGAGCCGAGTAAGTTCGCGAACTTAAAAACCGCGTACTTAAAGTTCGTACGTGTGTCACCCACTTTAGACGTATTTAACAAATGTTTTCAGTCTAGAGAGATATGCTTTTATATACAATGCGGCCAAATGGTATGACGTTTTAGATACTCACATAAAGAATGTTGAAAATCGTGCTTCTTTTGAACGGATACTAAAGAAAGGCGGCGGCAGCAGTTATAGTGTTCCATTAGCAACACATTTTGTTCCAGTTCCAATCGTTTATCCTTTGGTTAATTTTTTTTGTGTTCCTAGATTTTTTTATAACTGAGCAGACCGCATAGGCAGAGCCTAAGTACCAGAGTGCCGCGGCTGCTGTGAAAGGGTTATGTTAGGGGAAGTTTGTTAACGCGAGATTTGAATGGGCCAATACCCGCAGGCCCAATTAATACATCTTCTGGCAGTCCATTCCAAGCCTTGGACAACCTGGGAATAAATGTGCTGTTGTACCGCTCGGTTCTTGATGTATGAAGAACCACCGCCTTAGGATGAGATGCCTCGGCCGCGCGGGTGCATCTGATAGGAGCGGTGAACGGCGGAACGACAGAGAATAGCTCAGAGGAGCAGATTTCGTTTGAATACCGGTAGAAGAGTGAGAAGTCACCAACAACACGCCGGTGAGAAAATGGCTGGGTTAAGGCCGGGTCGCCAATTAGTCGAATTGCCCTTCTCTGGACGGCAGATAGGGTAGTAGGGACAGCAGCTCCCCAGACATGAGAGCAATACTCCAGGCCAGATCTTATTTCAGCTTTATATAGCGTCAGGAGGTTACATGGTGTAAAGTACTTTCTGCCTCTAAATAGGTACCCAAGCTTTTTACCAGTAGCTGCTGCAATTCACGTTGTTCGTGCCAGATCAGATTTTCTGTAATATTGACTCCTAAAGCTTGAATGAGTGACTCCTTGGCAGAGCCCGGTTGTTAATTAGAAACTGGTGTTAGCTTGGGCACTTCTTGTTAGATAGCGTACAATACTGGGTCTTGGAAGCATTAAATTTTACCATATTTTACCATATTCCCCAGATAAATATGACTGCTAGATGTTTTTTTGTAGACATTTCATATATAACATTATAATGACGTTTGCTTCCTGATATATCACTGTTTTTCCTGCTTATTAGGATAACCTATTTGTTTCTTGTTACATGAGTAGAAAATAGAAAATTATAATATTATTGTCATGGTACTGATCGGATGATAATTCAGCTAATGTAGTTTCTATTTTTCTATATTTTTTTTTTTTTGGTATTTTTGGAGGTTAGGTGGAAAAGTAGACATGTTCTAAACCTCGCCTCTTGTGATGGTAGTGAATAAAGACGTTTGTTATTTTGCAGTTCTTACCTTTTTTCGCATGGTTGCGGCAGTATTGACGTATCCAAGTATTGACTGACGATGCCAGGTGAACAACTGACCTATTATTACTGTTCTGAATGGACTACTATCATGAATTCTTTTTTTTTTTGGTTGCATCTGATAGAGTACGTCATAAAAAGCATCTCATTCTTTTTCTCTGATTTTTTTGGGCACAGGAAAGCCGTGAAAATAAGGAAAATATTTGAACTCTCCTAGGGCAGTGACATAACTGCCCTAAAGGCGAACAGCCAATCAAAAGACAGATATGTGTGCCGTGTTGCCACATTCTGATGGCGCGCGAAATGCCGGAGCTGTACCCGGGCTGGCTCATCTATCTTGTCTTCTGTACCCGTCTGATATGTTTTGTGATTTTAATATCCCGTGATCCGAAATTCCGAAAGCTAGGTTAAGTAAAGTGAAATGTAAATGTTTTGCGAGTCGGAGCTGTTCTTGGCAACAATGCACTGCTGATGATTCGCTCGGTTGGCACAGGGCTGAATTTGAATTCCTTTCTTTAAACTTTAGAATGGAATTACTAAAAAACAGAATGATGTAGAAAGTAACGAAATTCAGCAGTACGTTTATTTTTGTATGCACTAAGCGGTTATAACAATTAAATAATTGTTCTTAACCTCGTGATACTAGTCCATTTAATCGCTCTCGGATCCCCTCGATGAGAAATCGTCTTCGCGGTCATGATCTTCCACGGCTCGCAATTTTCTCTTAATGTTCCTCATTAGGTTTTGGACAGATTCTGAATCAATTTCTCTGATCTTTAGCATTATTCTTCTTCTTAACTGCTGTTCGTTTTGAGCTTTCCAGCCATTGTTATAAACTTTGACACTCAGTTGAGCCCAAAAAGTTTCGATAGGTTTTGCTTGAGGAAGATTGGGAGGGTTGTCGTTTCGTGGTACAAAAGGTATTCCGTGTTGTTCTAGCCAGCTTCTCGTACGCAAAGCATAATGACTTGAAGCCAGATCAATTTATTTTTTTCAAGTCGTCCAACTAGACTGTAAATACTCTTCTTATACTACTTATATCATAACCAAATGGTTTTACTGTTACGTTTAGATGTTGACTGGTTACCATGGTAACGATTTCTCAATTGTTTCCAACAGTGAAACTGCCTCCCGTGTTTTGAAAGGAATTAACAAAACTTTTGCAACATACGTTACCACCCCACATAGCGCGATTCTCAAATACGCGCTATACCCTAGCCCCTTAAAAGAACTGCTTACTATAGAAACCTATGCATTTGATGCATCTAAGTGCACAGTAATTCAGTAAAATCCAGGCGTAATTAGTACTTTCGTAAGTGATTTATTTCCATTTTTGGGCCATTAGCTTGTCATGTGTTTTTAATGCAAGGTTAAATCACCACTAATGACGAAAATATAACTGCGACGGAAGCTATTTTTAACCCATCTTAATTAGTGGAGGGGGCACTATTAAGGTTTGTGAAGCGTTGCACATCCACCTACAACAAAACGCGACGTTGCCAAAGTGCATAAGCTGCCATCTATCAGGGTAATTGAATGGGCCAGCACTTGCAGGCCCAATAAATACATCTGCTAGGTGTTCCATTTAAAAAAATACATGTTTGCTTCATAACTGAAAAATGGTTAAAGTAAGAAAAAATCAAACTACACCACTGCATTCTACAGAAAAAACCTATAAGACTTTTCAATAAAATAAAAGACAACCGAGATACGAGGGTGGTCCCAAAATCATAATTTTAAATTTCACCCTGTATCTAAAAAACCAAGAAGGCCATGATAATTTTGTTGACGGCATCTTTAGTTTCACAAAAAAGTAGCACACTGTCCCGAAAACTACAACTCTCTATCTTCTAAAATAACCGAGATACCTCGTAAAAGTGCCCAAAATGGGACTCCCTTGTTATAAGTAAGGCTTTCAGTATTTATATAACATGTCACCTATGTGAGTACTTTTCAAGTTGTACATTCAACGAACACTATGTTTTCTATCTTTTGATATACCATATGCAATTTTATTTGTCCATTTGGTGAATGAATGATTTGATTTGATTTTATTATGTTAGTTTACGAACTTTCCAGCCCAACTGTTACAAATTCTATCATAAGAAAATAGAACTAACTTTAAGCTACGAATTTTATAATGCGTTCTTGTTTAAGTAACATGTAAAGGTGGTTGTGTTTTTGTAATTTTACATCTATATGTTGTTTGTTCCTGACCTGCTTGTTGTGGAAACACCGATACTAGCATAGACATGTTTTAAATTTGTTTGGCGATTTTGTATTAGAGCTGGCATTTCAAGTCTTTGACTTAATGCAGTGCTTTTTTTTATTTGGTCAACCTAAACGTTGCGAGTATACTGATAAATTTTTATTATAATCTTTTCAAACTCAGTTTTACTTTTTTTTCTTCCAACTATTGTAGAAAACCCTGAAGATGGCAATAAACATTGCCAAAAGCTTGGCAGTTAAGACCAAAATCTCCTTTACGCGGTGACTCACAGTCTCTTTTCAAAATTTTGGCCATAATCCAAAGGTTTTCTCATCTAGATGAGATTTTCTGTAACGTCTTCTTAATCTGTTTCATATAGTAACTATATCGATAGTTTGAATATTGCTTTTTTGAATGATGCTATAGGTAACTCACTATGTTCGACATTTAAGGGAGTGTGTTAGGACCTATCCTTTTTATTTTGTACCTTAATAACATACATTCATTTGTAGATTGTGATTTTATAAATCTGTTTGCAGATGATACTGTACTTGCATGTTCAGGTGTTAACCTAGACACTGCTATTGAAAAAAATAATTATGCCTTAAGTGGTGCTGACAATTACTTGAAATTAAACAAGCTCAAATTAAATGTCCTTAAGACTAAAGCCATGATCATTACCTCAAAACGTAAATACAAACAGGTAGATTTTTTGAATTTAAAAATTACTATTGATAATCAAAACATTGAAATCGTTACTTTCGTAAAGTACTTAGGTATACAACTTGATAACTTCTTACTATTTCATATTTTGATTATGTACACAAGAAAATCTCTGAAAAGCTATTCTTTTTCACAAGAATTTCTAATTTTCTGTCTGCTGAGATGAGGTTAAAGGTATATCAGTCCATTATACAACCCCACTTTGACTATTGTTCTTCTGTACTATACCTTTTTAAGTCAAATCAGCTGTCACAGTTACAAAAGATGCAAAATCGTGGGATGAGGATTATCTTAAGGACGAATCGATATACACCTATTCAATTGATGCTGTCAACCCTTAATTGGTTATCTGTATCACAAAGACTATATTATCTTACCATGGTCGTTGTTTTTAAAATAGTGTCAGGTATAGCACCAACGCATTTGCAATGCTTCAACTATAATAGTGATATATACATGCACATCAGACTAGAAAACAAACTATTTATATTGTGATTACAATAATCTTCCAAATACAATAAAACAAAGTTCGTCGCTTAGAATATTTAAACAACAATTATTAAAGTACATAAGAGCCATCTGATAATCGTTAGACACAGTTCATTTCTCTCTATTATTGAGGTTTCTAATATTGGCATTGTATATTGGCGTAGTATATATAGCATCAGCATTAATTTAATTACTTTTTAGTGTTAATCTTATTATTTTGGAAAAACCAATTTGTATTTTTTTAGGAATCACTACTTTATTTTGTATTAGGGTAATCCTATTTTGAAATAAACCTTCTCCTTCTTCTTAATAAACAATATGTTTTGTATCCTTTGACCTACCATAATATGCAATTTTCTCTGTCAGTTTAGTGAGTAAACGATTTGATTTGACTTTATTATGTTAGTTTACGAACCTTCCAACCCATCTGTTACAAACTCCATCATAAGAAAATAGAACCAACATTTTCCACCCACCTATCTATGCCTCGAAGCAACAGCAAATAGTGTCCTGGTCAGCCATATCCCATTACCTCCAAGAGGTCAAGACTATCAAATTTTCCACTGCACCGAAAAGCCCTCTAACTGGGACGAGGCTCTACGTTCTGTCATCCGCAGATAAGGTGAAGAGTCTCAGTATACCGCCTTGCATTGTCTACGCTGATGGGCCATTGTAATGAGTACATTAACTTTTATTCAGCCGTTTTAGCCGTTATCACGGGCACACAGCAGCAGACTTCCCTTCTGTGGGAACCTGCCGAGTATACCGAGTATACAACTATTTAACTACAATGCTGAAATGTTTCTTTCACGCCATAGAATGTCTTAATTGGACTTAGGGAATGAAGAGCTGTTGGACGGTGTAAGTTATATGATAAAATGGAGTTTTAATAATGATAATAATAATAATAGTAGTCGTCTTCATTTAAAAAAAACTATAGACTACCTCATTGGGAAAGTTTAGCTAGTATCTTTCACTTAACCCATAAGGTTAGCAGCAAATTTTAAAAATTACAGACAATTGAGGTTTCGAATTAAGGAATTTTTTTTTGCCATAAATGGAAATATCATATATAAGTTTTATAACAAAACTGTTTTTGTCTTCTTTTTTTCGCAATAATTCAAAAGTCATATCAAACAAAAATGGGTCTTTGAATCGAGTACCGAAGACACGCCGACGGCTTCCGAACTCGTGTGACGTCACCATGGCGGTCAAGATGCTCCTTTGACCAACGACGTCCTGCTCCGATACTAGATTCTAGATTTCCAACCAATCGCGAAAATACGTACTGGTAAACTGGTAACGAGTGGATATTTGTTGCAATACAGTCGATAAATGAAGCTTGCAGCTCGAGACGGAGTCTAAGATCGAAATAAATATGTTTTTGGATGTTTCAATTTGGTCAGATTACAGACTCCAGTAAGTAAGTATCTAATCAAATATGTTTCGTTGAAAAGATCTCCTCAATCTAAAGATGGCCCAGTGGTTAGAGAGTCCGATAGTGGATCTCAGGGTCTTTGGATCGAAACCCACGCCTTCCAACTTTTTTTTATTTTTTTTTTATCAAAATTATTGATGTGCTTTTTGGACTTGTTACGCACATTTTTTCTACGATCAACATAAATATGTGTTTGAATCAAATATTGTTAGACATATTACTTGCACTGCACAGTGCAAAAACTAAGTACAGGAGGCGGTGGACAATTCAAAAAATCAGTGGAAATGAGGTTTGTCCGTCAATATCAATCGCCATTATTTTTTTTTTAAATGTAATAGCTGGTTAATAAAACAAAATCCCTTCATCTATTCAATTCATTTCTTTTTTAATTCCTTAAAAAGTAACTCAAACTCCTAATCACATTCTGTTTATCACTTGGTATTATTATTTATTTAACTTTGGGCAATGAAGCTTAACAATTAAATTTTCATAAAAATTTAACAAGCAGTGTGCAGTGTCTAACAAAATCTGATTCAAACACATATTTAAGTTGATCGTAGAAAAAATGTGCGTAACAAGTGCAAAAAGCACAATACGTCAATAAATTTTTTGATAAAAAAAATAAAAAAGTTGGAAGGCCTGGGTTTCGATCCAAAGATCCTGAGATCCACTGCCGGACTCTCTATCCACTGAATTTGTGGTTCTTGGGTTTTTAGGCCGGCCCAAGAACCACAAATTTATTGGACGATGGCCGCGAAAGCCTTACACAGTTTATTCTCTAACCACTGGCTATCCTTTAATTGAGGAGATCTTTTCAACGAAACATATTTGATTAGGTACTTGCTTCCTGGAATCTGTACTGATTTCAAACATTCAAAAATATATTTATTGCGATCGTAGACTTAATCTCGAGCTGCAAACTTCATTCATCGACTATGTTGCAACAAATGTACACTAGTTACCAGCAAGTATTTTCGCGATTGGTTGGGAATCTAGAATCTAGTATCGGAGTAGGACGTCGTTGGTCAAAGGAGCATCTTGACCGCCATGGTGACGTCACACGGGTTCGGAGGCCATCGAGGTGTTTTCGGTACTCTATTCAAAAACTCATTCTTATTTTGATATAACTTCTAAATTATTGCGAAAAAAAAAACAAAACATTTTTGTTATAAAACTTATATATTATCTTTCCATTTATGACAAAAAAAATTATTCAAAACCTCAATTAAGTTGAACGGTTCGTTTAGCTGCAAAAAAAGCATGAAACAAAAATAAATCTTACAGTGTATCAATTTTAGAAATCGTTTCAGTGGCAGCGTTAACAATGTTCAAAGAGCTAAAAATATAAAAACAGCTCAAACTTCGTTTTTAGACGTTTTAGGGGTGGCTGATATTTTTTTTGGATCGAAATTGGAGTGGCGAGATAATTGTAAAACAGAAAAATTTGTTGTATTCATAATATGATGGCCATTGATCTTTGGAAGGAAAACCTAGTGGCATAACACCTTTTTGCAGGCAGGTGGGCGATGTTTTGATTGTTAGAAGGGATCTCACATTATAGCTTGATACTATGGAAAAATAATAAACTGGTATCAACGTAATGTTTGGTGAGGTATAACTCTGCTAAACATGGTGTATAAAATACTAGCGATAATAGTACTGGAACGATTGAAACCTTACATAGAGAATACTTTGAGAATTGAACAAGCCGGCTTCCGCCCAGGTAAGTCTTGCATCGACCAGATAAATACATTGAGAATTATAATAGAGCAGTCGTATGAGTGGAACTCCCCGCTGCATTTAGTGTTCGTTGATTTTGAAAGGGCTTTCGACACAGTAACACGTACAAGTGTATGGGAATGCATGATACAGAAAGACATACCCCAGAAGATTATAAACATCGTGAAAGAGCTATACAAAGATGCCACAAGCCAGGTTCTTCACAAGGGACATAAAGGTGAAAGAATTAGTATCAAGCGTGGTGTGAAGCAGGGATGTGTACTTTCGCCTTTGCTATTTAACATAGTGCTAGACTGCTTAATGAGAAAGGTATGTGATGGCCGAGGAGGCATTAGATGGGGACTGATGGGCAGCCTTCAAGATCTGGATTACGCAGATGACATCTGCCTAATATCGCACAATATTCAAGACATGAAAAGAGAGATTGAAGTCCTTAAAACAGAGGCAGCAAAAATGGGACTAAGAGTAAATGTGAAGAAGACCAAAGAGATGCGGATTAATATAGTCAACCAGGAACCTCTTCTGCTCTACAACGAAGTGATAGAAAGAGTCGACTACTTTGAATATCTAGGCAGCATAGTTAATAACACAGGAGGGACAGATCAAGATATTCAGCAGCGTCTACTAAAAGCAAGAAGAGCATTTGGGTCCCTTAACAAAGTCTGGAAATCTACCACGTACTCAATCAGAACTAAATTGCGCATTTTCAATAGCAACGTGAAATCAGTGTTATTGTATGGATGCGAAACATGGAAAAGCACAAAAGCCAATGAGCAAAAACTCCAGGTTTTCATTAACAAATGTCTAAGGAGGGTCCTACGGATTTTTTGGCCAAGGACAATCTCGAACGAGGACTTGTGGAAAATATCAGGGTTTAAGGAAGTCAGACAGAGAAAGTGGAATTGGATAGGTCACATTCTGCGAAGAGGAACGGAAGAATCTGTAGCTAGAACGGCGTTAGACTGGAACCCCCAGGGTAGCAGACACATAGGAAGACCAAGGGTGACCTGGAGAAGAACGGTTACAGATGAGGCAAGAAGAATGGGCAAGACATGGAGAGAGATAAAAGCGCTTGCAAAGAATAGATCAGGCTGGCGTCAGTTTGTAGAGGCCCTATGTTCCTTAATGGAATGATGGGACTATATATATATCAACGTAATGTGTGGGAAGTACTGAGAATATTAACTTGTCTAAATTTTTGTGTCTTGTCTTATCTCAAATTCCTCCGCCTATTGGTGAGCAACCAACGTCCGTAGTGAAACCTACGCAACCCATTCATGAATAAGGCGCGTATGTAAAGATGTTTATTAATTGAATAAAGCGATAAGCGTCATACAACTAACTAAAAATCAATAACAGATGAACACAGCAGACCTTGGTGACCATCCACTCGTTAAACGGCGTTGCTAAAGATATTCATACGCTCAAGAGAAATGGAATGCGAAGGCTGAGCGGATCCGTAGGTGGATGACATTATCACACCGTGTTGGAGAAAATGTTGATACGTAAAATATTCAGAAATATGTGTACATGAATTTGTCAAATTGTTTGTTTGGTAGGCGCACCTCAGTATAGAGGGTGTCCAAGATAAGGAGGGCCAGTTCAGGGATCTCGGAAACTGTAAGAGATACGAGATCATTTAAATGGAAGTAAAGTTGTGCCCACCACTATGCCGTTTAGAAAGTTTTAAAATTCCTAGTCGTTTCGGAAGTATTCGAAAAAAAAAACGAAATTCCAAAAAATCGTTTCATTTTTTTCTCGCTTTATTTTGCAACGAATTTCAAAATAATTTGCACGTTTATATTGCCACTTTTTTGCTCAATCCAACGGCGTTAATAGATGTTCGATCTGACGTATTTTCTTCGAGTGGTCATTATCAACATTCTTTTTTAAAATACGGTCCTGACTTTCTGATATCGGAATCCGAGAGTCCTTTTTACTCTAAATACAATAATGGTCAAATGGCATTTCAAGTTTTTTACTTCCCACACCGATACGTGAGGGGAGTATCGTGATCGCGAAAATTTTCGATTTTGAGATAATACACTTTTTGGGCGTTTCGTGATGTCTACATAACCAAAATCCACGTCACCCATTTCCGTTGGTCGGTCTGTCTGTCTGTCGGTCTGTCTGTCTGTCTGTCGGTCTGTCGGTCTGTCTGTACGCGTTTTTCTGTCCTCGTAATCTCAGTAACCGCTACATGGATTGTGATGAAATTTGGGCAGCGATATGCTGTGGGGTCGTAGTAGGTAATGCTGCCATAATTGGCGGCGTGATGTCTACATAACGAAAATCCACGTCACCCATTTCCGTCGGTCTGTCTGTCTGTCGGTCTGTCGGTCTGTCGGTCTGTCGGTCTGTCGGTCTGTCGGTCTGTCGGTCTGTCGGTCTGTCGGTCTGTCGGTCTGTCGGTCTGTCGGTCTGTCGGTCTGTCGGTCTGTCGGTCTGTCGGTCTGTCGGTCTGTCGGTCTGTCGGTCTGTCGGTCTGTCGGTCCGTCGGTCTGTCGGTCTGTCGGTCTGTCGGTCTGTCGGTCTGTCGGTCTGTCGGTCTGTCGGTCTGTCGGTCTGTCGGTCTGTCGGTCTGTCGGTCTGTCGGTCTGTCGGTCTGTCGGTCTGTCGGTCTGTCGGTCTGTCGGTCTGTCGGTCTGTCGGTCTGTCGGTCTGTCGGTCTGTCAGTCTGTCAGTCTGTCGGTCTGTCTGTCGATCGATCTGTCTGTACGCGTTTTTCTGTCCTCGTAATCTCAGTAAACGCTGCATGGATTATGATGAAATTTGGACAGCGATATGCTGTGGGGTCTTAGTAGATATGCTGCTATAGTTTTGAAAATCGGTGCATTGGCGGCGGAGTAATTAGCAAAAAACGAAAAATTTCAAATATTCCCCAAACTTCGTTTTTAGGCGTTTTAGGTGTTCCTGATCATTTTCTACCGTTTTTTTTTGATGGGGGTGAAATTTGGGTGATTGGGGGTTAGGGGTTGTAAAACTGAAAGGTTTGTAGTATCGATCATAGGCTGTCCTTTGACCTGCGAAGGAAAGACCTAGTGGCATAACACAATTTTGGGGAGGGGGGAGGCTGTCGATGATTTGGTTGCAAGGGGATCTCAGATTATAGCTTTATGCTAGAGAAAATTAAAAAACTGGTATCACCGTAATGTGTGGGACGTACTGAGTCAATCAACTTGACTTCATTTTTTTATAAAACCTGGAAATTTTGAGATCCGGCCCTGTATTTCCCATATTGGATAAGAAATATCTCATAAATGAGCCACATAGTAGCCATTATATCAAGTTTTGAAACCCATTTTCGTTGCGACTTCAACGATGTATCACGCGTCATAGGTTCATTTTACTTTTAGTATTATTATAACTAGGAATTTTCAAATAGGGACCCTATACGGAACTGCTGAATAGGTTTACAGTTTGACGGTTTAGGTATTTGATAATATTCCAGTGCCTGAATTTTGTCAGAGTGGTACTCACGTACTTATACTGTATTGTGGATATTTATATTTTCTGCTGAATGTTGGGAAATATTAGAATCAAAGGCTCAAATTGGTTTTAAAAGAATATTCAATTTGCTCAGTAGTCAGTCAATTTCAACAAAACTCACTTTGCTCCATTTGCATCGTACGAAAATACACCAGCCTGCAAATCAGTTGTAGACTGGTAGCTCCTATATCAGTGGTCACCAGTATCAAGTATTTAGGGGTATACCTAGATTGCTATATCAAACGAACATACGGAATATGTTGTCTATGTTGTCAAAAAAAACTCTATATCCTATCCTCCCTCCCACTATACTTACCTATGAAGAGATGATTATTGTATATACCCTCAGAATAACAACTGAACATAGAGGTATAGTGAACAAACCACTTCAGCATGGCCTTCTCAAAGCCATCATCTTTGACACTTCAGACTCCAAACATTGATCAGCTGTGACCTCGCAGTAACAGTTCAAATTGTAAACAATGCTGTGTAACGCCAACTAACCTGAACATTCTTCCAATGAAACCCATGTTATAAACACTGCACTTTTTGAGTTCCATCTCGAACAACTGTTAAACTACACTCGAATATAGCACAGCAAGTTCGTCAAGCTTCACTACAGCTACCAACAAATAGCGAATTCGATTTTACTGGCCAAGCATAAAAGACGCACAAACAAAACAAACGTTTGACAGTCGAGCTTCTACCGTAAATAAGTAGCATGAAAATTATATCGGCGTTGCCAGCTCCTCAAAACTTATGTAAGACTTCAGAATTTGCGTTTATGATGAAGAAATATGCAGTAACGCAGAAGAGGTCATATCTATCGATTTTGCTGTAATCATTTGTGAACCATCAAAATACCATCGTTTTTAACGTAGAATGGAATATTTCTGGATACTATACAATTAAGACGATAGTAAATAATTATGATTGCCGTATCTGGTGGTCAATATGACAACGTACGAAAATATGTCGGCCTATTAGAATTAGTTGTTTACTACATCTATGTTCAGTTGTTACTCTGAGTATATACCTAATCCACATGTTCATAGTCACATACCTTATTGTATTGTAAACAAAAATTCTAGACATTCGCTAATCATTTTCCATGTATATAGGCATTTACAAATAATAAAAGTAACTCAAACTTGGCAGAACACAAACATAAATTTGACATAAGACATAAATCTAATGTTGTACCTAAAGCAAGAAAAAATACCTTACTACGAAGAATACAAAGTTATACGTTTCTTGACCCAAGACTATACAATGAGATACTGGATAGCATAAAATGCCTGGTGCCTTCAAATCCATTCAAGTATAGTAAAAAAAATGTATAGAAAATAATAATCGCATGATGATGGAAATTCATCAACTTGTTGACATATGTAATACCTATTATGACTAATACTTTTTCAACATTTTTCAGCAGAGGATCGTGCCATATTTTATATAAAAAAATGGGTACCCACCACCTTGTCCTATCGATTTGTTGTGCTGATTTGATTTATCTTTTTTTTTTTGTTTTTTAGACTCATTATCCAGAAAGCAGGAGCACTGTATTATTAAGCAGAAAATATTTAAGCGTCTTAAATGTCGAAAAGTTTCTTTTATTACATTCAGAATGCCAGACAGTGTAACCTTGAATTTAATAGGAAATATTGAACGAACAGAAGATGAAACTCCCTTCTAATTCGTCGTTAAATTTCCCAATGGGGAGCTGATATTTACTGAAGGATTTTTTCCTTTTGTTCAGCGAAAATAACTCGAAAGGTATACCCCAAGAAAAGAACAGCCAAGTCTTAGTTCTTTTTTTCAATTAAAGAAGTTATCTGAACCGAGGTTCTAAAAAGAACGGTTTTGCAGTAATACACAAGATTTTGTATCTTCTCTCACGTAGTGAGCTAGAGCCTTATCGCGATGAAGGAATCAGGTGTTATTCTTGACTTTGGCCCTTTAGGCAGGAACTGTTCTGTATATCTTAGTTGTGACTATCTTTTGTGTGTCCAAAACAACATATTTCTCAATTTCACTCGTACAAAAAATAAGGTACCATTATACGTTATACGGAAACTTGGACTGTTAAACGTCTAGATCGAGCTCGTATAGATCTTATGAAATGTGGACGTGGAGGAGAATGCAGAGAGTCCCTTATACCGCCCATCGAACTAACGTTTCCATACTGGATGAGCTCGGTAATCCAAAGAGACTATCCTCCATTGTGTTAACGAGAATCCTTACATTCTTCGGACATATTCACAAAAGCGATAATATGGAGAAACTTGTAGCTCAGAGTGATGCCCCGAGTGGGCGGCGCCGTGGCCGTTCCCCTACACGCTGGGTGGATACGAGGAAACAGTTGCTGGATATGAGTATCAAGAGCGCTACCAAACTGACAGTAAATCGCGAACGATGGCGAGCTTCAGTGTTCATAACAATTGATAATATTCGTGTCGGCAATACTCTAGCTCCGACTTAAGGGGCCTGGATACACACATTTATAAATACGTATTTGCTATGTAAAACACGGACTCTGAATTTCTTGCATAACTCACTCTATTTTCAAACTACATATATAATATTTCAAAAGGTGATAGTTAAGACCTTAATGAATGACAACTATTTTCGATTTTCTCAAAAAAGTTTTTTGATGTGCAAAAAACTCGCAGTGTAAAATCATACATTCTGTAAATGCCTGTAATTTAACAACCAAACACGATATCAAAAAAAGGCTAAATAGTTGCACAAGCGCAAGCTTTCTTCTTCATTCTACTCTTTGAGTCATTACTGTAAGTTTAAAGGTTACGTCAGGAGCTTGGAAATGCTTGGAAATTCATTTTTATGGTGACCTTCGGACCTTACCTTTGGACCTTTTGACCTTACCTTTCGATTTTTGGACTTATCTCCCCTTATATTAGACACACACACTGGAGAAAGGGAACAGGCGGCCACGCCTCCTCGCTAACACGGGAATACGTCTTTTCTTGGATTCTCAATTTCGCGCGCTATACCCTAGACCCTTAATGCATTTCACGAGTTCACAACATGTCTGTTAAGACAGTGACTATGATGATAATGATTATACATTATATTCAAATTTTTCATTCATTTTTCAGGAAGATTGAATCAGTGTGGAGTATTTTGTAACAAATTCAATATCGAAAAGTTCAAAGGTCCTTTCGGGTTTTTGGGACGCGTCTGTTGGAATTTCTTCCAAACGTTTTTGAAGCACTAGTGGCTAGCATCTTCAGGGGTCGATGTTTTTCGAATGAAAGCTACCTGACAACTGACCATCTCTTATTTTTTTTGTTTGGGGTTGAAGAACGAGGAGGAGAAATCTTCAAAAAGACACTCGCGATGGAAGTGCGAGTGGTGTTGGATTCACCAGCAGGTGGAGCCTGCTGGCGTATACCAACTAAAACTCCCCACCGTGAGAGGTTCAACTGTGAAGCTTTGCCATCTAAGGGTGCGTAACACACACGTTGGGAAATAGGTGGTGAAAAGTATCCAAAGACTCTTCCAAGTTATATAAATTTCAGCGGTATAACATCAGACTGTACTCATTTCTGCCCTAGGCCTTCATGGTCTGTTATGCAAACTAATATAATAATAACATATATTATAAAGCCAGTACATGTTATGAAAGTACGTGATTTAGAGTATTTTTATCATCGTGCAGTAACATTATAGCAAAATACTGAAAATAGCAGATCGTGAACTATACTACAAGCGGAACATGTGACAATAGCCCTATTTCTCTCCGCATTCTTTTGCATCGCACTCTTTCCCTTGCCAAACAATACAGGCCATCTGCATCCTAGTACTGGGCTCCAGAATATAAATGCGAAAATTAGGCAGCAATTTGTAACTAGCCTACAAGCTATCAAATGTTAAATCCCTCGCTACACGTTCGCCAATATCACGTTAGCATTGCTCCGACATGGAATATGTATCATGTCCTCCCACACCACACGTTCCATAATCAACAGTGACGTATTTCCCAGAGATTGGCAGTGTTTGTTGGATGAAAACATATATTATTGACCCTACTTTAGCCGATTGTCACCAGCAAACAATAATTGTAACATTATAGACGTGTCTTTCAGTTGGTTACGTAAATGATTGTCTGTGTGTAGTCCAGTGACGTATTCAGCATGGTACAGTTCAGTTCAGTATAAGAAAGAGCTAGCCAGGATATAGAACAGATTAATTCTTGGGCGTATTTGGTGCCTGCGTTCGGAAACCTAAAGGTACGTTTACATCTGACACTTCTGTCGAGACATAAGTGCCAGATGTCTGATATAAAATAGCTTTACATTAACGATATTAATTTCTTGACATTTATAGCTGACAGACGTGTTGACACTTGTGTCCTGACAAAAAATTTCAAATGTCTGACATAAATAGCATTGACTACATTTGTTATAGAAATTGCTTGACATTTATATTTATAGCTTATATAAGTATAAAGACAGCCACAGTCCTAAATTTGTACTCGTTGTGTGAATAGTATATCTGTACAATGAAGGTATCAAAGAGAAAATGTGCAGCCATTGTGATTTTAATGAACAGTTTTAAGATAAAAAAAATAGATCTTTCTGGTTATCTCTTCAGCCGTAGTTTCGATTTTTTCTGCAATCTCACTCAGTGTATCTTGTTTCTTCAGTCTATTTTTATAAATTTTGTTTTTCACATCCCATAATTCTGGTTTATTATGATACATATTGATTAATTCGTCCACTTCACTTTTTAGCCATTCCTTTTTATCACCCATTTTGTTCAAATGCCATTATAAATCTCCCGACACTTCTTCAAAAGTAGACGACTACTCAACTACTGCGATTTCTCTCGGACAAGCTGAGACTTGCAGACGCAATGGTGTTTACATCAGTGGTATAGATCTCTCGACACTTATTACCGGAGAGTGATACATATATCTCAGACATAAATTGCATGCCTGTTTACATTTACACATATCACTATGTGACATAAATATCATGCAATAAATGTCAGATGTAAACGTACCTTAACAGAAGGTCAGTGAATGATGACGGAAGAAAGAGTATAATAACTAGAACTCAAATATATATGAGCTGTTTACATTTATTTCAGGCCTCAATCAGTGTCGACACTTTTATAGTGCAGTTACGATATTATTTAGACCTGAGTAATGATAAAACCGTAATTATCCATACAAAATATATATTATAACAACTCAGATAGTGATAAGAGATCAAAATAATCGAAGATACCAATTTGCAATAGATAAAAGCAAAATACATTGATCTATTTATTGTATATTAACATCTGATTATACACAGACATATACAATTTTGACTACACTAATGAACGTGTCAGCTTTATCGCCAGGGTAATAAAACATGCCGAAAGACAAACGGTCACTCCACTCGTCGGGCTTTTTTTGAAGGATTAAGGTATCCTTTGTAGTGTCGGCACTCGGTAGGAGGATAAAAAATGTAAACTGCTCTTAATAGTATTGTACACGTCAGAAATACATTAAATTATTAAATTTTTTGTACTCCTACCGAGTGCCGACACTAAAATAGTACAGTCACATTGGGGTATATGTATGAGTAATATTAAACAGTGATTTATCCTTACAACATATAGGTTTGAGTAAGGCACAAACACATATAAGGTACTAATATTTCAAAATACTAGTTTTGAATCAAGCAAAATAAATTATGCATTGTAAGTGTATCGATACCTCTTGGAGCGCTATATACATGTTTACTGGACTACGGTATTGGTGGGTGCTTAAAAGGGTTAGTCGGTCTAGGTAAAAAACGATCACCGCATGTACGGCCAAAGTAAGCAAGTACTTGTGTAAATCAACTAGTACCTATTTAATTGACTAACTTTGCTAGATTTAGGCCCGATTTTATCAACATTCGTATTTTAACAAATACTTTGACAAAGCTTTTCTATTGGATGTTGTTTAGCAAAAGCTTTCTATCGGGTATTGAAGGCTATGTTAATAACTATCATCCAATAGTATTTTATCAATATTGAAAACAAAACGTCAAAGCTGGATGACACTTTTGTCAAAAATATTTTAGATATTCATGGATTTGCAAACTAATGCCACATTTTTCATGTTTACATTATAATTATTGTATAATTACTAATTGCAAACTGCGAATAATTTCTGACAAAATCATAAAAGAAGTACCTATCAATCAAACCAACTACCTTATTTAATAATTACAAATCCCACCTCCGTCAGTCTGATGGATTATAGAAAAATACATACTTTTATGGAGAATCCGTCTTTCATTTACTGGATGTATGTTTGTTACAGACCTTCTTATAGAAATATTCATAGAGGATGTAAAGATGCAGCGTAAACACTGTACATAAAATAAGGTTATACCCAGCTAAATAGCGAGCTTTGCCGTTCTGGATAGGCAACCAGTAGTGCACATGCACGCTTGGGAAATAGCTTGGCTAACAGTTAAATCGTGTATCTAACTTTTGAAGTGTAACAAATGCTATTTTTACCCCTTTTTACTATAAAACAAAAATATATTGCATGTATTTATAATTATTATCGATAATAAATTATTGTTTTATCCAAATAATGCAGTGAATTTCTTGTCATTATATCATTGATACACCAAGAAACCACAGATCAAATGTACCGCTTCTCTGGAATCTTATTGGTTGAGATTAGCAATTGCTAAACTTTTTGTTCAAGAAAATGCAATTTTTCACCCATTCAGGATGGAAAATCAGACTGGAAAAGATATTAGATGGTTCACAATGGTCGATTGTATATAAAGTATGTCATTTTTGAGCTTTTTGAGGTAAACTTCAAGAGAAATCAATAATTTTCAGAGTACTTTGATAGGTGCATGTTTCTGAAAGGGCTGCTATAATTGGTCAAAGCCTTTGTTGAAATGCGTATGTTGATAAAAATCGGGCCTTAATGTGTTAAAATTTTAGTTTAATTAAATACGTATAGGTACTTACAGCATTTGTATGATCATATAAATTGTGTATAATGAGGCTATAAGTTGATTGTTAACATTTTAAAGGAAAATTTCATTTTCTTCATTTTAGAGCCTTTAAATAAAAGCTTTTTTTAATACTTTTTGTCTTAATTTTCATTAAAAAACCTAGTGAAAAAACTGAACAAAGAGAAAGCCACAGGATAAGTCATTACATCAGAGCGACCCTTCTTGCCACGAGGGTCGCTCAAATGTACGAATTTATTAAGGAGCTGTCTATGCGTTGCTCATTTCTAATTTCAGTATTCTGCACGTAGAATTTCTAGTATATGAAACCATCATTTCCATAGTCGGCGACGGTGGTAGCAAGAGCGGAAAGTACAGTGACATTTATCAGTCGTGAGACGGTGTACTTCCCTTACGTTACCCTATTACGTATTCATTTCTAGCGTGTTACCAGCAAGGCCATGTCTTGCGACAGCTTCACATCGATCCAATGAACTTATAAATTTATTGGCAGGCTCTCGCGCCTTCTACGGAAACAGAATACGGTATCGTTCTACGTCGTGTGACTTGTATCATCGAAGATGCTTTCTTTGAATGTCATGATGTTTCGTTCCGTTTTCTTGAAGGTGCGGGCAAAGAACCTGTCATATTGCCACTTCTGGGGTGACAAGGAGGTTCTGCGCACTGTTGAGGACTCAATCTGCGTGTGTATGAAGAGATAAGTGATCTAAAGTATAAGGCCGTCTGCACACGGGTCGATAGGCAATGTGGTTAATACGTTTATAGTCGCACAACAAGACGTTCGTAACATTTTTTGTGCTATTGTTCGCATGTCTAGCTGTCAAACCAAGGTGCTACAAGAAAATGCCGGAAAAAGAACCGGCTGCCAGCAGGATTCGAACCCGTGCCTCCAAAATTCTAGTCTAGCGCTTTTACCAGCTGTCGATCTAGGCAATTCAGCCGGCTGCATCTCCACCATCTTCTGGTAGTACTGTGCATCGAAGGAAATTGGTTGGATCAACATTGATCTCCGACCATGTTCGACTCCAGACGCTACTAGGTCGAGCCAGCACAGATAGCTCTATGTAGGCAATGAATGTTATACCATGTTGCATCCTATTGCTCGCATGTCGGGCTCTCAAATCAAGATGCTACCAGAAAATGCAGGAAAAAGGACCGACTGCCAGCGGGATTCGAACCCGCGCCTCCTAAATTTATGGCAATCCAGGCGGCGGCGAAGCGATCCCAAAAATCATCGATGCACAGATACAAGCTGCTCCGTACTACCAGAAAATGGCGGAAATCGAGCCGTCAGTAGGCGTGAAGATAATTCGAAGCTTCTTGGGATCGCTTCGCTGGCTGCATTATCATGACCGCCATGGCTCAGCTGGTAAGAGCGCCAGACTACAGATTAGAATTTCGGAGGCCTTGATTCCCGACTTCCCTCTTTTTTCGTTTTACACTATTTGAATTTCGATATCAATCCGATCGAGTACAAAGTGGTTGAGCCAACGACAAGGATCATTGAATTCAGTATAAGATACTTTTGGCGCAAATACTGCTTACTAATGTTTCAAATGGCATAGACAATGTGAGTTATTGTGTGTTAGTTGTAGCTACCTTGTAGACAAAATAAATTTACATTAAACTCATTATCAAGAACCGCTATTGTAATATTTTTCTATATCAAATAAATTATGCGGTTTGCTCAAACAAGCTCAACAAACAAAAAAATGCTTTAATTGCATTAAAGGCTAATATTTGCTAGCACTGGATTGATAGTATAGTACATGTCATTAGAACGAATATAACCTATTTTGAATTTATCAGCTTTCCCCAATTGACTGATTGATTTGAAACAACTCTAAATATATTTGAAGTAAAGGAAAAGCATCCAAATACTAACAATTAGTTAAATGCACAACATTTTTTTCTGTGTATTGCTGGTAGTCTAATATCTTTGGCATAGAATTTAAAATTGACACCTCAACAACAGCCTAACAGTGGCGGCTCGTGACTTAAGAAACTAGAAGAGCCAAAATATAAAAAATAAACTAAATTTATCGGCACCTTAAAAAATATAATAAAACAACAGCAAAAACACTTACCCAACATTTTATCTGAATATAACCTATGTACAAAAACAAAAAATACACTTTTAAATTGTCTGGTATGTAAAATCAAACGGTCTCTCCTTATTCTTTTGCAAAAGTGGCATTAACTAGTTTGTTAAAATTGTCAATGTTATTTAAAAACTTTTTTTCGGCCGATAGCATTCCAAGAGCACTGAGTTCTTCCATATAGTTTCTTAGAAACGTCTTAATCCGTGCTTTCATAGCAATAGTCTAGGCGTGTTTGGAGAAAAATTAGGATAATATATTGGATTTTTGTCAATGTGTAATTTTTGATAAATAATTTAAAAAAAAATTGGATGCAATATAATATTTAAAAGTAGCACAAAAAAGGCTAGGTACTCGATTTATTGTGGTGGTGCCTTGGCTCCTTGGCTCCTTAAGGCGAGCCGCTATTACAGCCTAATATAATAATAATACGCTGGGAAGATATCCAAATACACAAACCCAGCCATAGAAGTAAAACGACTCTGGAAACAAAACAAATTTGTCATTGTCCCACCAATTATGTCGGTCTCAGGCCTTACACCTAACACATTCACACCACACCTGCACCAACTAGGCCTGGACGAAAAATTACACAAAATGTTCCAAAAATCTGTCATCCTGAAGACCTGTAGTATTGTGAGATCCTTCCTAAATTCAGACCAGTAATAGTTCAGGTGTTGACTTGGCACAGCCCGTCACCACCTGTTGCTACCGCTATCATGCGAGATAAACTTAGCAAATCAGAATAATAATAATAACTGAACTGAGTACACAGCTAGACATAATTCTGCAGCCAAAGTCATACATCAAGCACTAGCCACAACAAACAAGCTAATAGAAAACACAGATCCATATTACAATTACACACCGACATCAGTACTCGAAAACAATGAATACAAACTATACTGGGACGTTGAAATACATACAGACAAGACTATTCCAGCAAATAGGCCAGATATAGTTTTTCAGTCAAAGGCAGACAAAGTTACCTATTTAATAGATATTGCTATTCCCAACGATACGAATATCCAAAACACCTATGCTGGAAAGATATCTAAATACACTGACCTTGCGATAGAAATAAAACGACTCTGGAAGCAAAACAAAGTTACCATTGTTCCCTTAACTATGTCGGTCTCAGGCCTTACACCAAACAATTTTACACCACACCTACAACAGTTAGGCCTGGACGAAAGGTTGCACAAAATATTTCAAAAGTCTGTAATTCTGAAGACCTGTTATATTGTAAGATCCTTCCTAAACTCCGATCAACAATAGTTCAGGTGTTGAGTTGGCACAGCCGTCAACATCTGTTGCTACCGCAGTCATGCCAAATAAACTTGGAAAATCAGGATAATATCTTTTGTTAGGGCGAAATTTAGCATCAGGCTATTCTTTGATTTAACCCTATACCTACAACACTAACAAAAAAATATTTATGTTGAAACATACCAAAAGTATTTATTAAATATATTATTCTGGATTTTAGGTTTGAGATTTTATTTATTAATAGTTAAAGGAATATGCAGTGCTTTACTTTTTTTTTAATTAATACCCTACCAAGTCTTACCACTCTGTTAAAACTTCGTGGTTTTTAGCATTTTTGTACGGATCCCCTTAAGGGACGTATTCAGTTCAATTTTCGTTGGGCAAACCAATCTCTATTTATTCCAGTTGTGGCAACAATAACTACGTTTCCAGATAATTTGTTCTGGGTGGATAAACACAGATTTATTTTCTGCTTGTCCGATTACATACGTTCCCAATACTCTGGTTCCATTTTCCAAATCTTCTACCTGTCATTATTTATGAAGTTTTTGTTTTATCATTCAGTAGCCACCAGACATAGACGAATAAGAATAAGAGAGAAGGGTAAGCCTCAATTTATTTTAACTCAGTCTCAGTTTCTCCAGCTCAGACGATGAAGACAGAATCTTCTTCTTAAGGTAAAAACTCGATTCAACAAAGATCGGCTGTAGTTTTGGCAAATGACTCTCTATTTTTTTTATGCGCGAGGATAAGCGTCTGTGCGCGTTAGATTTGAAACGCTGCAGGTTGCAAAAGAAGGAATGCTGGAGAAGACTAGTTAAGGGAGTAGGATCCTTGATCTGGTAAGAATGAGCTCGCAGAGCCTCTCTAGTGTTCCTGGTCCGGACGGCCTTTTCTTCGATGTTCCAGGCTGTAGAGGTGCTTTGTGAGGTTAGGCGTATCCATTAATCTGATTGCTTTCTTCTGGATAATGTCCAGAAGCTTTAGAGAGTGCTTCGGAGCTCATCCCCACACATGGGAGCAATACCCCAACGATGGCTGTGCATGAGAGGAGCTTTTCTTAGTTTTTTGGTTGTGTTTCTCCTTGCTGCTGTCAATCACGCGTTTACAGTGATTTCTGGCGTCGATAAAACTGCGGTAGTTCTCAGCATTTGGGTTTTTCCTCCATTCTTTGTAATATTTGTTTTTAGAGGTAATTGCATCTCTACAACGCTGACTAAACCATGGCTTGTCTTAGGAGGGACGCTTGACGACATGAGGAATATAGGCATCCATGCCGAATATTAATACCTCTGTTACCCTATCCTTCTGAACCTTTCTCCATTACTATTACTCTAAATGCGACCTTACGCAGAGAGTACATCAGAGTCAACCTTCACGACGCTGTTTTTGCACAGCAAAATGGAAATTTCTCGCGATCGTAAATTCGCCGAGCATCCAGGAAAACGGGAAAAACACGTAAATATCATTTTCCAAATGTGTTTGCCTGTCGTAAATCTTTACGTTGCGACGCATTGCAAACGGGAGAGGGAGAAAGATGAACGGAAAGCAATTTCCATAATTAATCCACCATGTTACGCGAATAAAATGTTGGGCGAGATTAAACTTCCACACCACTACGACGTGTCTGCAAACGGAATGTAGTTGAGGAGATAAGTTTGCTGATGGCCCTCTAGGCGTTGTACAAAAAAAGGGCAGAGTTATTGTGGGGTTACAGCACTTTTGTGTTAAGGTAAAAACGAAAGAGAATTCATAAGAATGAAAAAACAAAGGGAAGTGTTGCTAACCATAAAGAAAAGAAAATTACAGTACCTGGGACACATCATGAGAGGGGAGAAATATTATCTGCTTCAAGTAACAATTGAAGGAAAAATCGCAGGGAAAAGAACAATAGGAAGGAGAACACATTCGTGGTTAAAGAATCTGAAGGATTGGTCTAATTGCTCCAATAACCAGCTATTTAGAGCGGCGGTTTCCAAAGTTCTAATTGCCTTGATGATTGCCAACCTCCAGAATGGGGACGGCACCTAAAGAAAGAAGCACTTTTGAGGGGATTTTGCATGTCAAGGCATTCATACCTTTTTCTGGTTGACTAACGGCTAAGGAGACCTGCAAGTGACTCAACACTCAGCATATTTATTGTTTATTCGTATAATAAAAGTCCAGATAATACTTTCAATTACTTTCTTTGACGATTTTTGAGAAACCGCTTCATGCTGAAGCCTTCGCTATTAGCTACGGCTTGGAGCAGATAGTCAAAGAACCAACAAGGATCCCCAGCCCCCACGGAAATTTTTGCTAGTCTGCTGGACCTATATCTCACAACTACCCCAACAATTTACACAGTGAAAGTAGCCGCTCCACCATCTCAAAGCTATGCAGAATACATTGACCAGACCCCAACCATACCAAGCCTCGCCTGGTCTGGTATTACGGATCAGCAAAGTGAGACGACCTAAGTGACTACTACCAGTCCTTTTTCTGGAAGGACGTCTGCTTCAAGTCACGAGACAAATCAGCTTGCGCCCAAGAAATAATAAAGGTATTGATATCCGGCATATATTCCACATGTCGTCAAGCATCCCTCCAAAAACAAGCCATGGTTCAATCAGCGTTATAGAGATGCAGTTTTTTTTTTTTTACTTCTGTGTCATCGGCATCGACTACTTTGGTCATTAGCCTCGTGTTCTGTGTAGGCTTTGTTACTGTTTCCCGGCGCCACTTAGGAACAGCACTGTTAATTAGAAGCCAACAGTGAATGCTCAGGTGGGGATTCTCGCTGAGCTTTTTTTTATGGATATTTATTTTTGGTTGAAAAAACCAGAAATATATTTCCGCCTCTAACGAGAATCGAACCCGGGACCTTCCGGTCACGAGCCCTCGACCCTAACCACTGGGCCAACCCACCCCTAGAGATGCAGTTACATCTAAAAACCAACATTACAAAGAATGTAGAGAACATCGAAATGCCCAGAACTACCGCAGTTTTATCGACGCCAGAAATCACCGTAAACACGTGATTGACAGCAGCAAGGAGAAACAAAACAAAAAAATTAAGAACAAGCTCCTCTCATGCCCTAGTTCGTCCAGAACATTCTGGTCTGTAGCTAAGGCTGTTACTCAGAACTTTTCTTATTCGTCAATACCTTCTTTGACCAGAGAGGACAAGTCCATCGCCTCTACCCCTGAAAAAAAGCAGATATCTTAGGGAGGCTCTTCGCAGCCCATTCTACTGTAGACTTCCAAGGAAGTACTCCGACCACCACCATAAACGTCAACTCGAGAGTAGTAGGGGTCAAATTTCAACATCGAGATGTAAAAAGCATCCTCCAAATACTACACACGAAGAAAGCTACTGGTCGTGACCAAATTCCAGTCATTGTCCTTAAACGCTGTGCCGCTGAGCTTGCACCTATTCCTTGCAAGCTCTTCAAACTATCGTATCAGCATACAACCCATACCTAAGAAATGGGAAAAAACCAATCCCACTAATTATAGACCTATAACTCTTCTCAGCATCATGACTAAGGTTATGGCGGCTGTCATTAACGCTCAGCTCCTGAAATACCTGGACCGTAAGCATAGGTCTACGGGCGACTTACTTGACTATGTCACTCACAGAGCAAATCAAAGCGAATCACGTGTTGTTGCACTTGACATATAGACAGCCTTCGACAGAGTGTGGCATGAGGGACTAGGATAGCCTTGCAGCTTAAGGCGCCAGTGGCTGAATAGCTTTTTGAACGACCGATCCCTGTCGCACGAAGTACATTAATACCGTGCATGGAACCAGGCAAGCCACTATCAACCCAGGAGACGGTGCGTCGGCAACAGCAGCATGCCTCACAGGTTAATGTAGGTATCAAAAGAATTGTCGAATCACCTTTCGTCAAGCTTTTGAGGATCAACATCAACAATAACATGTCTTGGCATGACCATGTCAGTATTGCTAAAACGGCATCCCAGAAGCTTGGAGTTTTGTTCCGCTGTAGGAAGCTGTATACACCAGAGCAACTACTGCTGCTCTACAATGCACAAATCCGACCATCGGAGTATTGCTCCCATGTAAGGGGATGCGCTCCGAAGCACTCTCTAAAGCTTCTGGACACTATCCAGAAGAGAGCAATTAGATCGATCCATGCACCTAACCCTTGCAAAGGACATCCACAGCCTGGAGCATCGAAGAAGGGTGGCTGACCTATCCCTGTTTTACAGATTCTGTCACGGAAGATGTTCGATTGAGGTCTCCCAGATAATAACACCAAAGGCCGCCCGATCCAAGAACACTAAAGAGGCTCTGCGAACTCATCCTTACCAGGTCCAGATCCGGTCCCCCTGAACCAGTCTCCTCCAGCATTCCTTCTTTTGGAGAGTCTCGACGCTGTGGAATAAGGTGTCGGGGAATTTGTTTCCCGACGACTACAACCTGCAGCGTTTCATTTAACCTGCATCGACACTTATCCTCTCGCAGCGCTTCTACAGCGCATAGGCTTTCAGCCCTTGCGGAAGGCTGACCATAAAAGGAAGGATAGTCTCCAGGAAATCTAGAAAGTGTATATTGAGACGATATTGCTTCAGGGCTGCAATCGGTTCACTTTGCATTGCTGTCATTAGTGGACAGACAAGAAGGTGTCTGAAATTTTCCACCCACCCATGGAAATAATTGTTCCGGTTCCCCTAGGCGGGTAGTGTAATTATTTCCAGCCCCACAAAGGATCCTTTGCAGGACCGCAGAGTGGGAGTTGGTGTCAACCGCACAGCAATGTAGACTTGTACCTCAACTAGATTCCTCATCCTGTAGGATCTCTCAAGCGAAACTGAATACGCGATTAATATAAGGAATTCACGTTGGAGCATGAGCTGTTTTTGTGCCAATTAGTAGGGGTGGTTTGAAAATTATGAAACGCGGCTCTATGGTGATCGTGTTGCGGTCTGTGAAAGGATTTGTTTTATACAAAAAGACCTAGGAAAGCTCTGCAATGCAGCCTTTTTTGTTCATTGTTGTAGTGAGCAACAGATCACTGTCAAAACCGATACCAAATTTCGAAATAGCCAAAGTGATCAAGACGTCTTGTGGTGGAATTTAGAACCCAATGTTGTATGTGTGCCCGTGATAACCAGATTCTTTTAGCATGCATGTGTACCAACTCAGAGAAAATGAAATCAAAACACAGAAATGTTATCATATTGTTTTTTGTATTATTTGTTTCTTAACATTTGTTTTGCATTTATTAATAATGAGTGCTGAGTGTTTATGGTATGGTTTTATTACTTGATTCTTGTATTTATCAAATCACGAGTGCTTTGTATTTCATATATTTTACTGGTGAAGTATTTATATTGATATGTTAAAATATACGATTCCAAATATCCTAATAATAGTGGTAAACTGGCTCTTGTTCTTGATATTGTATAATAAAGAAATGGTTATAAACATTCACAGTCTAAATAATAATAATAGTACATGGTGGGCTATCGACCTTCCGTAAATAAATATCATATATAAATAAAGAGAAATCAGTAAGGATTTAAATAAATATACCTAAACACCACCAAGCTGCAAACTCCAGGACCTAATACCTAGAATAGACGGAAATCAGAGACCCAACGCCATATAGTATCGTCTCAAAAGCAGGATGAAACACTGAAACACTGAAACACTGAAACACTGAAACACTGAGTATATTACTGCTCCTAAACATAAGCTTTTACAGTCGTGTATGTATAGTATACGTTGTCAAACACTTTAAATATTGTAGCCAGACCACATTAGTTAACAATACAAACTCAAAAGACAACATACCTGCAGATATTCGTGAAAAAGACTCAAAAACCCTTTTGTTCAAATTTTGGCATCCGAACACATCCCCTTTTCAAAAACAATCTCCTCTCGTAATCAATCTACATAACTATGGCAACGACTACCACGACCCACCACTTTATTCAAGTGACAAAACACAAAAGCATTACAGAACCGTAGCATTGAGTTACAGAATGTAAATTAATATGGAACTATTTACTCTATGAGAAGTTACTCATGATCTGACAAATATCAAAATATCTAAACAATATAGGATGTAGTAATAATCAAATACATTACTTAGCTGAACTTCATCAAATGACTACACCCATACACTTATTACAATTATTAAATTTTAATCGATTTTCCTTCTATCATCTGTCACTACCGTCAATGTCAAACTTTGGCAGCCTGACAGCTAAAGGTGCGTTCTAACGTATGGCAGCCAGGAGCGCGTCCCGGATCACCACATTGTTTCAAAGTAATTTCATCTATATTCAATGCACCTCTTTATCCTTCGAAATCATACTTTAAACAAGTTCTGCCAACTGACATAAGGGATTTAAGCACACTAGTGGTCCTAAGCACACATAAGGTCCTCACCATTCAAAAAAAAGCCGCTGTTTTAGCTTCACTTTCACATGAAGAAATATCACCAAGCCACAGGGAGAAAGGTCTGGAGTATAGAGAGAGCGCACTAGAAGTTTCAGTCCTGTGAGTTTGGGCATTATCGTGATTGAGGAACCAGGTGTCAGTAAATCATTTAGCTGTGATTTCTGTGTGACCAAAACGAGACATTCCACAATTTCATTTAATTCGAAATGTTATTCACATACCGATATTGTCCCTTATCTGCTCTACAGTTTATGCAGTAGCCAGAGAGAACAGAGTTTGCAAATGATCATGCATTAATCGAACCAATTGCTGGTATAAATTGAAAATAAATATAAACTGGATCCAGAAATGATATTCAGCAACGTACTCAGGCTGAGAATTGATTAAAAAATTTTATACGAGTATGTCACCTAGAATTATATCTTTAACAAGAAATTCGAAACTATAATAAGAGATTGAGAACTCTGTGGAGTAAACAACCTGCATCGGGAAATAGTCTGGTACACAGATGGATCAAAGACCGAGCAAGGCGCAGGAGCGGGAATATTTAGAAGAGGAATTAGACAGAGCATTTCGCTAGGAAAATACGTCTCGGTATTTTAGTCAGAGGTGTGCGCCATCCTGCAAGGTGCAAGAATCAACAATGAACGATCCTACAGAAACAAGAGGATCACAATAGTTATAGACAGTCAGGCTACACTTAGGGCACTAGAAGCGCCCAAAGTTACGTCTGCTCTAGTCTGGGAATGTTTACAAGAACTGGGAAGACTGGCAGAACACAACAAAGTAACTTTGGAGTGGGTGCCAGGACACTCAGGTATAAGAGGCAATGAAAGGGTGGACGAGCTAGCAAGACTAGGCTCATCTGCTCTATACGTTGAAGCAGAACCCGCCCTGGGGGTACCTAAAAGCACAATCAGACACCAGGTCGGAGAATGGATGAAACATCAGCACAAGGAGCAGTGAAACTTGTTGCCACGATGTGTTCATGGAAAAGCATTCATTAAAGCTCCATGCAAGAAAACAGCTGAAACCCTGCTCTCCTTGAGTAAGGAATCAGCTCCGAATAACGACGGGTGTCGTCACAGGACATTGTGGCCTGAAGGAACACCTGAATAAAATGGGACTCTACAATGGAGACCTCAACTGCAGATTGTGTGGAAGAGGAACTGAGTCAGCCCTACATGTGCTCTGTGAGTGCGAAGCGCTAGATCACAAGAGACAACAGCTCTTTGGGAAGACCAAGCTAGAACCAATGGAGTACAATTCAGCACCAGGACCAGTAGGAAAACAGCATTAACTTATGCAGAGATCCAGATTGCTGGAGTGGATACTGTAAATGAGAGGAGCAATAATACAATAGGCCTTAAGGCTTAAGTATTGACGGGGACAGTAAGGTCGGACGGTCCTGGAAAAAAAAAACCTAAAATTCAGTTTTGACAGTCCATCGATACCTTGAAATAACCTACATGTTACACATTTGTACTTATTTAACTAAAATCATGCATATAATCACAATATAAAGCTCTCGAAAGTTTTTTCTTTGACCGAATGTACGGTGTCTGTAGTGTTTTGGTTCACTTGAAAGCAATTATGGTACTTATAAGCAGATAGCGACCACCATGTGATCAATTAACAAATAATGCAAATGAAAATATTATTACATACAAATTGTAAGGCCTCCAGAGAACAAAGCAAAATTAGTAATGCATCCTTAGTGCAAGGCGTCTAGATGAAGTCATGCGAAGAAAGGTATGAATGCATAATAGTTCCTGTGATGTGCACGATAGATGTCGATCATTGTATGCATATGAGGAGTCTCTCGATATTACTCATTGGCAGTGGTGCCATGTTGCCAGACATGCTTAGTAATGCCGTTTTTGATTTGCGTTCAGTTATTTCAATATGTGGCTAAGTACCGTTAGTTTAGGTGTGGAACGATTCAATTAGATTACGGACAGATTTGTCTTGAAACAGTTTTGGAAAGGTGATGCTTAGAAGTATTGTAACCCCGCCAAAAATTTACCGATCATTATTGAATATTTGCAGCGTGTGGGTAAATGGTAAAAAAATATTTGGTCAAAATATCAAGAACTTGTTTAATAACCGCCAAGCGTCGTTTCAATAACTGTATTCATTAAATAGACGGTGGAAGATCGTAATTTCTAGATGTTTTATGTCCATAGTTTAAAGTTGAATGTGTTGGTGTTTCAATGTATACTGTCATTAATCTACCAACAGAAATAATTACATTTAATATTGTCTCCACGTAACAAATATATTTCTGTGTGAGATGTACACTAAATACTTTTATCCTTTTACTTCGTCCCTGAAGTTAGCCCATTCAACAGGCACGTGTAGCCATGACAAAGCTTACTAAAATATGGCGTGACCATAACATCACCAAAGCTACCAAAATGTCGCTGGTGCAGTCTCTTGTGTTCTCCATTTTTTTGTATGCCTCGCAAAACTTGGACTGTTAAAAAGGCAGATTGAGCTCGCATAGATGCTTTTGAAATGTGGACGTGGAGGACAATGCTGAGAGTTCCTTATACCGCCCATCGAACTAATGTTTCCATACTGGATGAGCTCGATAATCCATAGAGACTATCCTCCATTGTGCCACCGAGAATGCTTACATTCTACACGCTGGGTGGATACGACGAAACAGTTGCTGGATATGAGTATCAAGAGAGCCACTAAACTGATAATAAATCGCGAGCGATGGCAAGCTAAAGCTCTCAAAATGTTCATGTCGGCAATACTCTAGCTCCAACTTAATACATTTTACGAGTTCACAACATGTCTGTTAAGACATTGTGACTGATGATAATGATGATGAAGTTTATCTTCAGTTTATCTTCAATTTACCTGAAGACGATTGAAGATAACAGATCAATCGTAACGTTGTAATCTAAAATTATATAAACAATAGAAGTCCGAAAAAGACCTTTTGAAACATCTACCTTGTCTACAGCAGACAGCCACGAGCCCGTCCATACGACTTGCCAGTCAGCGAGCGGTCGCGGCGAATGCCGCATGTCTAGCGTCGCCCTTAGAATCGACCGTAATTCTCTCCACGTGTCGTAAGCTTTCGATCCCAGCTAAGCAAAGTACACATAGTATTATTACTCCATAATTTTCAAATCAAAATATTCCGAAAACAGTGCACAGCACACCATGAATACTTTTTTGGTGTAGAATTTAATGATCTTTAGGTTCACCTAAACTTTTAATTTATAAATCTAACATCAAAAAAGTTGTGTTCAATACTAACTGGTATGTACCACAAAACATATACACTGAAAGAAGGCAAATTCCTTGCAATTCCGAGAGCAACACGAATGACAGTGTCACATGTCAGCGGCCATTTTATTTTGTTGGAAACGTACTTCTTAGCTATTTCGGATTTTGTCTCAAAGAATACGCGATGATCAAAGACATACCCTGTCAGAATGCGAATGTCATTTCTTTCTGTCAAGCGTCAAAATACTGCCAGGAATCAGCTGATGTTTTGACATTTGTTTGGTTGTAATTTATATTTAAAATAGAATCAAGTTTATTGTAGTCGAAATGTTTCTCCCAATAGCAAAAATCCAAATTGTTTTTGCGATTGGGAGAACCAATTTCAACTGTACAATAAACGTGACTATCGAGCTGAAAATATTTAACAGTGGGAAATCAAACAAGTGGAGATGTTTAATTACCTTTTATTGTTAAAACTAGATAATAAAGATGGTGCATTTGCTATATATTGGAATAAAAATCGAAAACAATCAGTGAACACACCAAGGAAGTTTTCGAAATATTATTCCAATATATCTTCACAAGGAAACTAGGAAAAACTTGTAATACTACCTCAAACATAAAATTATTCAAAAAACGATAACGAAAACATGATATTTGCATATATATGAGAAATCTGTATGTATAGGGTACAGATTTCTGAAAAAAACAAGAAATGATATCATATTACAGCTGGGTTACTGATGATCCATCCATGGAGGTCCATATGGAAAAAAAAAGAAAATAAAGGGCAGTCATTATTCCATTAAAAACAAAGTATAATGCCTTGAACTTTTTTATTTTCCTCTGATGACCATCAGAAGGTCTTTTCAGTGAATTCTTGTCACAGACATATTTAAAAATTGTCAGTCTTATACACTTACCAATGATATCCTGAAGAACATCATGGTCCTTGCAAGACTGAGACAATTTTATATATCTGTTCAAGCTGGTCTTAAAGTTAGTTTCAACATAAGGCAAGTGACCAAACTTATCCAAGAAACTATAAAGTTTCACATGGATATCATCAACATTTTTGACTTTCTTTCTGACAACTCACTTTTTGTAATCCCTAATCTATTTAGTCAAGAGTTGGATTGTTCTGATAAAAATGAAAATCTATCATTAGAATGTGTTTGCACCGCAGAACCCAATTGGGAGAAGTATGAGTGATCATGTAAAACAGCAGCAGTAATACCTGGTAACTGGTCTAATACTTCTGCGGACTCAAAAACCTGACTACTTGCTGAAGATGTTGAAGGTGAATCTCAGATACTTGCTGAGGAACCAGCAGAGCATTCCTTCAAGGAGGGTGCAAGATTCAAATCATTTGTTATATCTTGTGGAGTAGAAACAATTACTTTTGGAACTGCTCCTCAGTTCAATCGTGAATTGGGGTCTTTTGGACACATATAATCTGACCGAAGGAAATGGTCTTCACAAACAAATAAATACCTATGTACTATTTGAATCTCAACTAATTCCACAAGCACGAAGCCATAGCTGCCTCACTTCGGGGTTTTTGGGGAAGTAATGGAATTTTTAATGTTGAGGTTCAGAATGGCTCCCGCCCCAGTAGTACTTGTTTTCGCACAAGGGAAATTGGCATTTCCGTGTGCTGTATCTGTACTGAGAAATCGAAGCAACAGAAGAGCTAGCCATGGTAAATACTATATATTGAAAGATATCAACAACACCTCAGAAAGAGTATGATAAAAAAAGGGTCTATTTATGTATCTTGATATTCGTGATCAATAAACTCACCCTTTTACCATGCTTCCGTTCTACGTCTTCAGAATATCTGAAAATTAAAATAGCACATGGTTGAATATGGCGGGATAATTTGTTTTGATTATTGTATCAGAAATAGTTACATGTACACTTAAAAACATTCCATGCTCTGAGTGTTTCAGGCCTCAGAAAGACACGAAAATACGATAACTTACCTTCAAATGAGAAATATCAGGAAAAACAATAAATCAGCCCCACGCCCACGCCGCGACCCCAAACCAAAATCAAATAACAAAAAACAAATGAGGTTAGAATCTTGTCATATTGACACTATTGACAGTGACATATATCAGCAATGTCACTTTTATTTTCAACAAAATATCCAGACGGCGCTGACATCGTGTTGCGGGTTCACAGGACACAGTTTACCCCACATGGTATGTACCGTCTAACTAGCGCCCTCTATGAGAGTCAGATATAAAAACCAATTCATGGGATGTACTAGCTTCCAAAACATATTCGTGTGAAATTTCGTTACATACATACATACATTGTATAATTTTTCGTTCTTCAACGCCCTGTATCTTGAATATGGATGGCGTTACGAATTTTTTTTACTAAGCAAACCCCACTTATTTTTCAGTTTTCTACCTATCCTAGAGACGGGGTTGCCTTTTTTTGGAATACCCTGTATAATGGGATCTAAGGGATGATTAGAAGAAAAATTAAAATAAAACAATGATGCTGCGTTCGCTTTGGTTTTTTTTATCAGCTATTGCTGGGTTATCGCCCATACTTTCGCCTTCAGATCGAAAAGTTATAAACCTAGATTTTGCGCATCGCTAGTCGCAAATACATGCATAGTCTGCTTTGATTTACAAATACTACGAACTGCAACGAATCCCGAATTGCGCATTGGGAACACACGCATAGTCTATAGCGACCTTTAGAAGCGACCGCAATTCTCGCCACGTGTCCTAAGCTTTCAATCCCTGCTAAGCAAGGTACACACATCTGGTCGAAGCTGCAAACTATCTAAGCACATGCAGCTTTGCTTAATATTAATCTGTAGTTCTGATAGATCCCTCGAACTAAATTCATCAGTTATCGGTCGCCATTTTGCAAACGCATTAAACTTGGAGAACGGTGCAATATCGGACTTGCATAATTCGAATGTTTATGAATAGCTTAACAGGGGAAACTGATTTTAATTATCGTTGACTGGCTCGACATGCTTTGTTTATTTGTATTTTTAACGCCTACAATATTGCTGCACGTTTCGGAATTGAAGTGTTAGTTAAATATTGTGGACCGGATTTCACGCGAACGTTTGGAGAGAAAATATTGTTTGTTAGCTAATTATCACGGCTTGTTTACTGTTGGTATCGGGATGGGACAAATGAGCTGCAAGATGGAACAGTTGGATTGCTTGTGATGAGGCTATCCTCGAATATCATCCCTCAGCCACCACTGCAAGTCTCCCCCCCCCCCCTGTCAAACCTTCCAAACCTTTTAACAAAGGCCAGTATGACGGCCCAGGTTAGGGAGGGCAATGCTTCTGGCTGGAGTCTATCGGATCCAAATATCTCGTATCTCAGCCTGCCTAGCATCTCACATTCCGCAAGGAAGTGGTAGGCCGTATCATTGGCTTCTCCACTGCCCATACATAAGGATTCTTTTTCAATTCCTAATAATAATAATAATATATAAAACACAGGTCCATATTATAACTACACACCGACCTCAGTACTCGAGAACAACCAATTCAAACTATACTGGGACATTGAAATACAGACAGACAAAACCATACCAGCAAATAGACCAGATACAGTTTTCCAGTCAAAGACAGACAAAGTGACCTACTTAATAGATATTGCGATTCCCAATGATATGAACATCCAAAACACCTATGCAGGGAAGATATCTAAATATACCGATCTCGCCATAGAAATAAAACTACTATGGAAACAAAACAAAGTTGTTATTTTCCCCCTCATTATGTCGGTCTCAGTTCTCACTCCAAATATATTTACACCACACGTGCAAAAATTGGGCCTGGATGAAAAGTTACATAAAACCTTCCAAAAGTCTGTAATCCTCAAGACCTGCAGCATTGTACGGTCCTTCCTGAACCCTGAATGATAATAGGTCAGGTGTTGACTTGGCACAGCCCGTCAATACTTGTTACTACCACAACCATGCGAGAAAAATTAAGAAATATATAATAATGAGTCATCATAATAAGTACATTAGTACTCGAAACAATGAAACAAACTATACTGGGACGTTGAAATACATACAGACAACACTATTCCAGCAAATATGCCAGATATAGTTTTCCAGTCAAAGGCAGACAAAGTTTTTTTTGAAGAAACAATATATTACTAAAATACTTTACAATTTTCAGTTAAACAGTTCTCTAAACAGTGTTTTTAACACTGATATCGAGAACAACATCTATCTGCGCCTATTACATAATAAATAAATGATTAACAACCTAGTTATTTGGTTATTTGGAATGAATATGTATTTTCAAATTTTTTGCAAATGTGTTTCAGTAGTTATAGCTTTTTAAGTTCTCTAATAACCTATTAAAAGTCCTAGATGCTTGCGATATAGGGTTATTCAGACCTACGGTGGTATTTGCATTCATGTATATGATTTTGATTTCTGGTATTATGTGCATGTATATCGTTAGTGAACAGAATTTCACTGTTACATCTTTGTGTTTTCATTATGACTCTATGGATATATTTACAATGTTCCAATTCTAGTAGCTTATTTAAATCAAAGATACCTAGTTCCTCATAAGGATCATGTGTGTGTAAAAGGACTGAGATTGAATAAAATCTTTAAAGCTCTATTTTGTACCGTTTGCATTTTTGTGAAGTTTACTTTTCCACAACAGTTACCTATTTAATAGATATTGCTATTCCCAACGATACGGATATCTAAAACACCTATGCTGGAAATATACCTAAATGCACTGATCTTCCGATAGAAATAAAACGACTGTGGAAGCAATTGTTTGTTCCCCTAATTATGTCGGTCTCAGGCCTTACACCAGACAATTTTACACCACACCTACAACAGTTAGGCCTGGACGAAAGGTTACACAAAATATTTTAATTGTCTGTAATTCTGAAGACCTGTAATAAGATCCTTCCTAAACTCCGATCAATAATAGTTCAAGTGTTGACTTGGCACAGCCCGTCAACATTTGTTGCTACCGCAGTCATGCGAGACAAACTTGGAAAATCAAGATAATAATAACACTTATTTGACAGAAATACAGTTTTTGTATAAAGGCAAAGAGCAGTATAATTTCTAAGATAACCACTGGGCAAGTAAGAAGGGGGGGGGTTGTAAAACCCAAAAATTTGTTCTATTCATAGTAGGCTGTCCATGTCCATCCGAACATTGCCTTGGCTATTACAGAAATCAAGGGACTTAGAATTGTCTGATGTATACATACGAGTATTGCTTTAGATCGTTTTGAATTTAGTAACATGGAAATTACGCGAAAATTATCGAATCGATTTTAATGAAATTTAGACACAGGATTATTATCGTGGCGAGGATGAAAAATGCGTATGATTTTCAAAAATCGTGTTACTGGCGGCGCAGCAATAATGAAAAAACTAAAAATATAAAAGTAGCACAAACTTCGTTTTTAAGCAATTTGGGGGGTTCCTGATTGTTTCGTTTCGTCCAGTTGAAGCTGGCAGAATAAAAATTATGTCGTTTTAATCCCTACGGAGAGACTTCGGAAACTATTTACTAGTTTTTGTGTCTGATATTTTTGGAGGACATGCGAACGATTACTTGGTTGCAAGGGGTCTCAGACTATAGCTTCATGCAAAAGGAATATAATAATAAAATCACTGTTGTGTGTGAGAAGTACTGAGTCAATAAACTTGACTCCATTTTTTTTGTTTTACCTTTTACAATTCGTACCATCTTTCTGAATGTACAATTTTATATTTCAAGACTCCACTGAGGATGATATTTAATAAATATCGAAACGTATGGGAAAAAATGATTTTATTTTTCGAGAAGTGACCGAAAACTAGAAATAAAATAATTGAAATTCAATCTACAGTCAGGAACATATACCTTGTGGTTTTGGAAAAAGTGGACTTATTACCTCGTGATCTTTAGAGGATCAACAAACAGTGAATGCTGAATTTATTATTATATTCTCTCGTATTAGTACGGTTAGAAGCAGACTAGATAGAAATACCAGCGTATTGTACATCGTTCCGTCGAAAATAACAGGGTAACGGTATTTTATTCTAAACTGGTGAACTGTTGCGGCGGTTCACCGACCTGTGCTTTATTGTAAACCTGCGTCCTTTCTAAATCTCAATGTCGATGTCTGCTAGGTATCTACCATCGGTACTGAATGCTGTATTTATAAATTGGATGGCATTTCGCACATCGTACCTAAGTGCCTTGATTCATACATTCTCGATAACGAAAAACATTTTGGATTTAACAAGTGCTCCACCCTTCCCGCCATCCCAATTTTACTTCTTCTTTTTTTAAATGGCAGTAGGAACTTCTCCCATTCGCCAGAAACTATGATTCGCTATGATGTTACAAGCCTTAGATGCAATCACATCTAATGGTCTAGTCTAAAGGAATCCAACAAGGCAAAAACACCACAGTATGCAGGATCAAGAAGTTCTTTGGCCAAAGAGTATGCGGAGAAGAGAAAATAAACAATTCTCTAACTTAGGAAGGATATAGGATAAGGAATTGCGCAGGGTCATACGTTTCTCCCCTAAGGGCCCATTAGGGCATTTTCCTATAAACAGCACAATCATTAGGCCACGGTAAGGGGGTTACTATCGAACAGAAGTTATGAACAGGGGTAGTAACCATAACAAGTGATCACAGAAAATCGCTTTCTGAAATTGTAGCGCCGAATATGTTTTACTAAATCCGAAACAGAGCAGATGAAGCACCTGGTTTACTTTAGAAAACACCAAATCTTGATAGTGAGCCAAATAAAGATTTTCGATTTTTTAGGCAAATCTGAAGATCTGAAAGGTCTTGGATTTTTGATTTCCGTCAAGTGAGGCTGTAACTCAAAACTGCGACCTGATTTGTTTTCAGTGCCCTCAAATAATCCAAAACATGAGGCTTCATCTTGATAGAAAGCCAAATAAAGTTTTTTGATTTTTCAGGAGAAACTGAAGACTCCAAAGATCTGAAATTTTTAATTTCCTTCATACAAGACTGAAACTCAAAACTGCGACCGGATTTATTATCAGCACCCTCAAATTACCCAAAACACGAGGTTTCATCTTAATAGAAAGACCAATAAAGACCTTCAATTTTTTTTGGAGAACCTGAAGGTCTGAAAGATCTTAAATTTTTTATTTTCGTCATATGAAATTGAAGCTCAAAACTGCAATCGTACCTATAATTAACACCCTCAAATTATTCAAAACACGAGGTTTCATCCTAATAGAAAACCAAATCTGGCACGAACACATCGCGTCAATTGCAACAGCTGGTGGTAAAAAGCTTGGGTACCTATTTAGAGCCAGAAGGTATTTCTCACCATGTAACCTCCTCACGCTATATAAAGCCCAGATAAGACCTTGCCTGGAGTATTGCTCTCATGTCTGGGGAGCTGCTGCCCCTACTACCCTGTTCATACTAGATGCCGTCCAGATAAGGGCGATTCGACTAATTGGCGATCCGGCCTTAATGCGCCACCTTCAGTCACTTTCTCACGGGTGTGTTGTTGGTGACCTCTCACTTTTCTACTGATATTCCAACGGAATCTGCTCCTCTGAGCTATCCTCTATCGTTCCGCCGCTCACTGCTCCTATCAGATGTACCCGTGCGACCGCTGCATCTCATACATCAAGAACTGAGCGGTACAACCGCACATTTATTTCCAGGGTGTCCAAGGCTTGGAATGGACTGCCACAAGTATTTATTGGGCCTGAGGGTATTGGCCCATTCAAATCTCGCGTTAACAAACTTCCCCTAACATAACATTTTCACAGCAGCCGCGGTACTCTGGTGTTTAGGCTCTGCCTGCGCGATCTGCTCACTTATAAAAAAAAAAGATTTTCGATATTTTATCGGTAAACCTGAAGATCAGAGAGATCTAGAATTTTTGACTCCAAAACACGAGGTTTCATGCTAATAGAAAGCCAAATAAAGATTTTCGATTTTTGCAAACCTGAGGATCTGAATGATCTGGAATTTTTGACTTTCGTCATACGAGACTGAAACTCAAAACTGCGACGAGATTTGTAATTAGCATCTCCAAATTATCCAAAACACGAGGTTTCGCCTCAATAGAAGGCCAAATAAAGGTTTTCGGCATTTTAGGTAATCCTGAATATCCTGAGTTCTCATATTTTTGATTTTCATCAAACGAGGCTGAAAAGCTATTTTGCCACTAATTACATAATAGTTGTTGTCTTTTTGCCGGAAACATCTCTAATCTAATAACACTAAATATGATTTAATCAAGATAGAAAATCGTCATCGAGCTCCAAGTCATTCAGTTACGAAATTGGAACATGTTTTATGTGGTTTGGGCTAGTCCGCCTTTACTGGTACAATTTTCATAAAGTAAAAAGTACTGACATTTTCCGAATATACTATACGCCCTCCCAATTTCAAATAGAGTAAGGAATCTTAGGGACGTCTAAAACATCTAAAAACAATGTTTTAGTGGTGGTTTCAGTATTCTTTACTTTTGTATTGATAGGGCAAAGGATCATGAAGTGTGACATGTATCAAAAAATTCTACATACATATACATGTATTAAATCTTCATAAAGGTCTGCAAAGTATAGAGTATTACAGAGGAATTTTTATTTATAGTACAAATAGTGTAAGTACAACATTTTTGGATTTATGAGTATATAATTACATCAGCTCAGCTAACATGCATCAAAAAATGCATAATCCATATACAGGGTTACTGGTAACTCGACCACTTTCCTGCAAGAGGTGATAGAGGGACTCAAATGTAATAGATTTAACCCCCCATACGTAATCCCGAATACCAATAGTTTTCGAGATAATTAACATTTACTGTTTTTCAACCAAATGTCCAAATTTCCAAACTAGATCCTAAACTAAGAAAACACCTGTTGTTGATTCTGATAATTTTTATTTTAGTATTTAACTAACACATACACAAAGCTAACTTAGTATTAAAATGTTTCAAAATACTGAACAGTTCCAAACTAAATACAAATATAAAAATAACATAATTTTTACATTCACCGTGAAAGAAAATTATCTAGCTCAAAAAAAATTATACAAACCGTGAACAAATCGCTAAAAAAACTTTCCTACCTAATAACCTTTTCAAAAAGATTATAAACAGCAATGAATAAAAATCACCTATTCAAAAAGAACGAATGACAGTACAATCATTATTGATAAAACTCAGTTACATACTAGAATGTTTGCAAATGCGGTCGATGATTTTATCCAAGTAAAACAAATTAAATCCACTCAAAGTTTCTAGAGATCTTGCTCAATGCGTTGCCGTTGAATACAAGTAGGGATCCGCTTCCTCACTTCGGTTTTTGTAACTCGTGTTGAAAAAGTTCGTTTCATCTCCTCCGCCGCATTGATAATTTTTTGCCTTAGTTCGTAAACCAATGCCTTCATGTGACCCCAGACGTAAAAATCAAGAGGTGTCGGATGTGGGCTCCGCGCAGGCCATGGGATGGGTTCACCCGTCCCTATCAATTTGTTCGGGTATGTGTTGTCCAACAACTACCGAATTGTGATATGGTAATGTGCTGGACAACCATCATACTGGAATATCATGTTGTTGATAATTCTGTATTATGTTGATAAATTTTGTTAAATAGTTACATGTGGTTATACTGTCATTCTTGTCCTTAGAATAGGCCATCAGATAAGGAAGTTTTTAAAATAATTTGTTTGACTGGTTGTGTATCTTTTTTTGAGCTAGACAATTTTCTTTCACCGTGAATGTAAAAATTTTGTTCTTCATTTTTTAAATAATTGTATGTAGTTTGAAACTGTTTAGTATTTTTACACATTTAAATACTGAATTAGATTTGCGAATGTGTCAGTAAAGACTAATTTGGAAATTACTAAAATCGACAGCAGGGTTTTTTCTAAATTTGGGATGTATTGTAGAAATTTGGACATATCGTTGAAAAACATTAAATGTTAATTATCTCGAAAACTATCGGTTTTCGGAATCACGTATGGGGGGTTAAATCTATTGCATTTGAGTCCCTCTATCACTTTCTGCAGGAAAGTGGTCGAGTTACCAGTAACCCTGTATATGTCTTAAAAGGCAATTTTGATATAGTGTAAAATCTGGAACATTATAAAGGTATTTTTTACTCAGATTGTCTTTTGACAATTTAGTTCCAATCTTTACTTACCTTTCACGGTAGGGTGATTAAAACTGCAATAATGCATGTCGTTCTAGCATTTCGTCCGTGTTCTAAAAATAGTCTTAGATGCATTGTTAGGAAATAGGGCTTTTCACCCTTGAACTAATCGCAACCTAGTTTATTGGAGTTACGTCACCGTCATGTCTTTGAATAGCCACCATTTTACACCCCCGTTTGCACATAAATAATGCACCAGCCATTTGCGGGATCGCATTGACCTTTTCTAGATACATGCACAAGCATGAGCGTCTACTGAAAGAACAATGTTCGGAGAACATGAAACATTCATGATTCAATTATTAATTGTTCGGCATGATACGTAGCCAAACATAAAGTATGCTAACTTGGATATTTGATAAGTATTATGCCAAAGAGACTATCCTCCATTGTGTCGACGAGAATGCTTACATTCTTCGGACATATACACAGAAGCGATAATATGGAGAAACTTGTAGTTCAGGGTCATGCCCCGAGTGGGCGGCACCGTGACCGTTCCCCTACACGCTGGGTGGATACGACGAAACAGTTGCTAGATATGAGTATCAAGAGCGCCACTGAACTGACAGTAAATCGCGAACGATGGCGATCTACAGTTCTCAAAACTATTGGTAATATTCGTGCCGGCAATACTCTAGCTCCGACTTAATGCATTTTACGAGATCACAACATGTCTGTTAAAACATTGTGACTATGATAATGATTATGAATAGATACATATTTCCATCTGAAAAATGCTTTAAGTATCTACAGCTTCAAGTACTGGTTCACAAATTGAATATCTAAGCTTCCAGAAAAAAAAATGTTCAATTCAATTTCTTTATAAAATAATCGAAATCGATTCTTAAGGAAAATCCCCTGCAACCATGCTTAGTAGAACAATAGGGTACTTGCAGAAAAAAATATTATGTCGTTTACGCGTTCCTTAGAGCCTAGTAAACATGACAAAATCACTTGTTTGGTTTTTTTGGAATCGGCTGTGAGAGATATTCCAAAAATTATTTCAAATGCCGGAAAATGCCGCGCAAACAACCTCTGACGTCAGTAATATCCTATAGTGATGGGATGTAAAGTATTGATATTCCATATCGATAGCCAGTGCTAACCTAACTTTTTGACATTGATCATTATATCACAAAACACAATCACACACAAAAGTACAAAACTCAAAAGAATAAAAGTTAGGCTAGATTACTAATTCACTTTGTAGGGATGGGCTTGAATTAGATTCTATCTTTGGATTCATTCATAATGGGATGCGCCGAAATAAAATGATGGCTTCGATTAGTTGCGAATCTCGGTCACAAACAGGATGAACTGTGATACCTATCAGATATAAAAATGTATTGCAACGGAAATGCTAGTGGGTTAATTGCTTGTTTCAAATATGTTTAAGTATCAATAAATGAGTCGCATTGTTAAAGAATTCATATCATCTCTAGTTTGCAGTTGAATCTCACTGACCTGCGCTGCAGCAGTATCGATTGTCGATATCGATAAGATACCTGTGACGTCAGCCCCTGTTTTAAGTCACGTGGAAAAATTTGAATATATCCTTATTTTATTTTGCAAATATCTTTTTCTTGGCCGTCAGTAAAATCATGTTTTTTGTTTCCTACTGCTCCTTGATATGGTTTTCTTTACGCTATGTATACTCCCGAGGCGATTTCACGACCTCTGCAAGTACCCTATTCGAACTTAAGATAAGCAAAACTGGATGGATAACAATACGCCCATCGCCTATATCAAAAGGTGTGTATTGTACAGTGAATTCTGAATAAATCACTTATTTCAGCAACAACCTAAGTCACATTTCCGCCATTCCGAGATTGTTGCACTTTCTAGTATCTGAAGAGTTAACATATTATTTAATTGTTGATTTTGTTACGGTTTAGAATACCCATTTATTTCAGAAACAACCTTAGCCCTGGACTAAGGTTCTTTCTGCATTAACTTGTCAATTATCATTAGACAAAGTCACTGCACACAGAAAAATCTGTCGTTCTGCCAAAGACTTTCGCTTGGATTCAATGGGACGTTACACTCAGCATTCCTCAAATACAGCGATGTTTTATCCAATGGGAAGTGTATAGTTGGTAACGAATTATATCGTATTGTCGATTCAACTACAAGATGTCATTGGATTCCAATGATTAATTCAATCGCAGCCTGTCGTTGAATCGAATCTGTGTTTGGTAATTGATTCTAAACTACTTTCTTTTCCTTGGACCAACAGATTTTATTGCGAGGACAGCTGATTGATTCGTTTGGATGTTTAATTGTGTGATTTTGTATGAAGTTATAAGGAGCATGATATAAGAATTAGACATAAGCCTGCGCCAGTTATTGCATTATTACCTGAAATATAGCTGTCTGACTAATCTAAATACCTACATTCAAATGTGGGTGTTAGCTCTTCTAAGTTCCCGAGATGACACAACACGGCTAACACCGAAACAACACAATGGAACAACCTCGTCCATGTTGGCGGATTCGCGGCGATAGTAACACTGAGATGATCCCGCTGTTCTTTATTTTCACCTATGTTCATTGAATCGGGACACCAGTCCCGCCGAATACTGATTATAGTTTAGCGAACGACAAGGGCCATTGGAACAGAATTAATTTTTATCAGATGAATTATCACGAACTGCTGTTGCAGTAATAATTTTTGTACATTGAATAGATTGTATGCTTTGCTTAAATGAAACATAGGGTAAATTTCGAAAACAAAAGGATGTTTTGATTGCATTATATGTCAATACTGGTAGTAGAAGGATTATACATATCGTTAGAACGAATATAAAATTATTTTGAATTTATTGGCGTACCTGTGATTACTTCGAACATAAGGATTGAATTCTTTCAATGACATGGATTTGAAATAACTGTAAATATATTTAAAGCAATGGAAAAACATCCAAATTGGAAACGCATCAGTATTTATTCTGTGTGTCAACATAAATAACAAAGTGTGACTTAGGTTGTTTCTAAAATAGGCGTTTCAAATAGACGTGAGCCTCAAAGACATAACAAGGTCGCAGTGGAAGGAGAAACAACCACCTCACTCACTATCACCCTAACCTAACCATTGTGCTGAAATAGCAATTTATTTTTGGCCGGATATATAGAAATTCTTGTATGCCTCGGAATCTTGGACTGTTAAAAAGGCAGATCGAGCTCGCATGGACGCTTTTGAAATGTGGACGTGGAGGAGAATGCTGAGAATTCCTTACACCGCCCATCGAACTAATGTTTCCATACTGGACGAGCTCGGTAATCCAAAGAGACTATCCTCCATTGTGTCGACGAGAATGCTTACATTCTTCGCACATATTCACAGAAGCGATAATATGGAGAAGCTTGTAGTTCAGGGTCACGCCTCGAGTGGGCGGCGCCGTGGCCGTTCCCCTACACGCTGGGTGGATACGACGAAACAGTTGCTGGATATGAGTATCAAGAGCGCCACTGACTGACAGAAAATCGCGAGCGATGGCGAGCTACAGTGCTTAAAACTATTGATAATATTCGTGACGGCAATACTCCGACTTAATGTATTTAACGAGTTCACAACATGTCTGTTGAGACATTGTGACTATGATGATAGGAATTCTTGAAAAATAGCACAATGCCCCTGTAAATAAAAGACACAGCACGACGGCACCCGGTCGGTGATGTTGGCTAGTTAATTACAAATTTAAGTGGTTCGCCTCTATCGGACCTACTTTAAAGGACCGACGCCAACTGACGCCCTTCTGGACTTGTCTATATCAGGTAGTATGGGGCATATTTTGAGTGAATAAATCAACAATTATATTATATCAAAGTCTCCTAAATTTAAAATTAAACCTAACAAAGTTATAATAAAATACTGTGGTCGTAATCATAACAAAGTTTATAATCATCCGAAATGGTTCCATAATCTGGATACCGTAGAGCAGATTGACTCATAAACACAGCTTTTAATTCTCTACCCACCTGTGGCCGACATTTATTAAATAAGATTAGATGTAAGTAGGCCACTAATTTGCTCTTATTGCGCCGCTATAACTTGCAGATATGTAATAACAGTGGCGGCGCATGGGACCTTCAAGGGTGTGTTCTGCATACAAAAAATATTCATCCTGACAGAAAACCAAATACTTTTTTCAAATGAACCTGAATAGATACCTATGCCTCAGCTATTAGATTTTTTGAAATTTCCTGTTATTGGGTGTATACCTGTTGGGAATAAAGCACTATTTTGATTATTATTATATGGACTCTGGAAATATAGATTTTCTTTAGGCGAGATTGAGACACAAAACTGTGTACACATTTGTCATAAGCGCCCTCAAATGATCTAGATCACAAGCTTTCATCCTTCTAAAAAGATTTTCAATTTTTTTAGATGAACCTTAATATAATAATAATAAACGTCTACAGTACAAGGTGGAGGGGGAAGATTTAGCTTACGCTGCTCTTGTACGTAGCCCAGAAAATGATTGAGGTGTCAATTTACAAATTGAATGTATTAATGTATATCAGCATGACACAGAAGGGAGAAGTGTACTCAAATAATAATCATATAAAAATATATACAGAGTGTTAATTAGTTAACAAACTCTAACCACGAATACTACTCCGAAAAATAGAAAGAAAATGTCATATGAACATGGGTCCGGAAATGCTTCCCAAGGGAGCTACGCTCCTTTGCATGAGGCACCCTGAAGACGGTTTTCCCTCGATATTCTCGAAACCATTCATAACAAAATTACGAAATTAGGTACGATGGGTAAACTTTTGACGCTGAATCTGGTTCTGAATTCAGAATTTCATAATTTTAATCAGAGGCGTATGATACGGGAGGAGTTAAGGGTAAAAATAACCCCATTTTCTAAATGATAATGCTTTTGACATTTTGATTTTAGAATATGGTATTTCAGAGATTTCTACGTAAAAATGGTCTGTTGGTATATCTCGATTGGGCTAACCGTTTTCGAGAAAAATGCAAATTATTGAATCGATGCAGGCTATTGTAAATAAATAAATGCATTTTCAGGTTCAGGTAGTAGGGACCTCGATCTGGTAAGGGTGAGCTCGCAGAGCCTCTCTAGTGTTCCTCGTTCGGACGACCTTTTGTGTTATTATCTGGGAAAGCTTACTCGAATATCTTACGATACGATACATTATCCACGTAAGTCAAGTAAGAATAATTAATTACATTTATAAAGATGTCCAAAGAATGTCCAAGGAGTTATCCAAGAAGAGTGGCATCCCCGTAATCTTAGAAAACCAGAAATTATACACAAGGTTTTTTACATACTGCACACATGATGTTTAAACCTTAAAGCAGGGTTTTCCTAGTAACGCACATTTTACGCGGCGTAGAACGTAATACGTCCAACGCAACGTAACATCCAATGCGCTGCGTATGAAGTGTTTTCCTAGGATAGTCAGTTGAAAGAAAGAAATTAGCTTTGGCACTTTTTTTGTCCTCTGTCCTACCTATACGATCCTTGGTCTCGTTGCCCAGTACATCAATGTATCCAGATACCCATAACATCTCTGAAGAACACCACAAAATTCCTGGGCCAGAGCTTGCACAAGTTAATCTACTTGACGAAATCTGTCCGCCTTATCAACAAGACTTGCAAATCCCCTCATCAATCCGGATACATAATTTGCCGTAGCACCGTTAGAAGCCTCCACAGCAAAAACTTACTATGGTAAATCCTCACATCACATAAAGTAAACAGATCCTCGACAGGCTGGTATTAAGCCCATATTATACCAGTGTCCGAGTAATGGCACGTAATTTACATGTTTATCGTGGTATGCGTATGCGTCGCATGAGCGACCATGCAAAATTCTGCCGACAGCTAGCGGAAAGAAGCAGGCTATGAATGAAAGCACCAGAATCACCATAATGAGTTGGGGAGTTTTATCAGTGGACAGCATCGGTATGTGGTCGAGCGCTATGCGCGTGACGGTGCCTGTATGGAGTGGAACATAACAAGGTAACGTCCCAAAATACGGGTAGAGAGCAAAGGAATATTATGTGCAACAGGATTTATATAGCAAGCAAGCGCTACTGACTCTTTAACCTTTAATCAGTAACGTGTGACAACCGTAGGTAATCACTAACGAGTGGTTTGAGATACCGCTATCAATGGACTAGTATCACAAGGTTAAGAACAACGATTTAATTGTTATAACCGCTTAGTGCATACAAAAATAAACATACTGTTGCATTTCGTTACTTTCTACATCATTTTGTTTTTTAGTAATTCTATTCTAAAGTTTAAAGAAAGGAATTCAAACTCAGCCAATCAGTGCCAACCGCGCGAATCATCAGCAGTGCATTGTTGCCAAGAATAGCTCCGACTCGCAAGACATTTACATTTCACTTTACTGTTTATCTGAATCGGCTTTTGTGAATCCACTATCGATTTTACTCATACTTGTTGGTTATGTTATAATAAAATAACTTGAAACCTATTAAAATGGAATAAAAGAATATCCTGTACAAATAAACGCAAACAAATAATAATTTTTAAAATTGTTGAAATTACAGTCAAATCCCAATGGAAATTAGAAATGACAATGACAATGACCGAATGACGATTGACAGGATTGACGGATCAGGAACCTTAACCTAGCTTTCGGAATTTCGGATCACGGGATATTAAAACCACAAAACATATCAGACGGGAACAGAAGACAAGATATATGAGCCAGCCCGCGTACAGCTCCGGCATTTCGCGCGCCATCAGAATGCGGCAACACAGCACACATATTTGTCTTTTGATTGGCTGTTCGCCTTTAGGGCAGTGACGTCACTGCCCTAGGAGAATTCAAATATTTTCCTTATTTTCACGGCTTTCCTGTGCCCAAAAAAATCGGGGAAACAAATGAGGTGCTTTTTATGACGTACTCTATCATACGCAACCAAAAGAAATTCATGATACTATTCCATTTTTTAAATATTTACGAGTATAGCCATTTTTATTTTATATACTTACAGGGTGTTCCAAAGAAAGGTGACCTTGTGTCTAGGATAGGTAGAAAACTGAGAAATAATCGGGGCTTGCATAGTAAAAAAAAATTTCGTAACGCACTCCGTATTCAAGATACAGGGCGTCGAAGAAAAAAAAATATACACATTTTTTACGATTTTGCCGAAACTACTGGCAACGTTGCAATGAAATTTTACACGAATATGTTTTGGAAGCTAATATATCCTACGAATTTGTTTATATCTGACTCTCATAGAGGGCGCTAGTTATATGGTTCATACCAGGTAATATTGAACATAACTTTTTGAGGTTAGATTTATAAGTTAAAATTTTAGGTGAACTTGAACATCATTCAATTCTACACCAAAAATGTACTTTTGTTAAGACTTGATACTGTGTACCTTTTTCGGAATATTTTGATTTGAAATATGGGGTCATATCCGATGCGGGTGTAAAGTGATGATAAAGTCATTAATTAAACAACAAACCACAAGAAGCATATTATAATAGAGAATAATAACATAAAATAAAATACAAATAGAGTAAGTATTCAAAATTTTCTCAGTTTTCACGGATTGACGATGGATTCACTATTATGGAAGTTAGTAAAAGTATTGTCATTATTTTTAATACCTGAAATATTACCGTAAGAAAGGTTTCAAATGGGAGCTAGTTTTTTCCATACAGACATATAGGCGAAATTCAAAATGTCTTCACAACAACAAAAGTGTCTTGATCATCTCGAAATAACCGAAAACCCCACGATCACACACCTACTTGTAAACGACGATAATTTACGTGAAGGTCAGTGCTGAGAAATGTGCGACGATATTTTGAACATCGCCTGTATGTCTGTATGGAACAAAATCGCTCCTATTTGGAACCTTTCTTTCAATAATATTTCAGGCAATGAAAACGATACCTTATTTTAATAATCACCATATTTTTCATTAACTTAACCGAAAATAAATGCGGCGTCAACCCGTCACAACTCATCCAGCTAGCGTCAGACCTTTAACATAAGAAAAGGAAGTGGGTAAGGTCGTGTAAAATTGTCACATTCAGGCCTGGGTGAAGGACCCCACATACATCGTTCTTTTTCATCAGGTTTGCACGACGTGCCAACCGATGTCGGTTAAACCGATGTAACGATACCTCCACTCACTGTTCGGCTTTCTTTCAGTTTCTCGCAAATTTTTGGTCTGTTAACATAGATAATACTTTAGCATTGGCGGCGGCTCAAGCTGTTAAAGTGAAATACAGCAAGAAAATACGTTCTAAA